>NTHP01000112.1:249727-279626 GCA_003416845.1 Oplegnathus fasciatus | reverse complement strand
AAACCTTTGTCGTCTAACTCATGCACAAGCTCTGAGATGGTCGTAACGGTTTTCACTCAGCGACTGCCTTTTCATGAGTTTGCAGGTGCACCTTAAGATTAGGCGCAAACCTGTATCTCATACCGCAAACATGGCAGGCATACGGCCTCTCTCCTGTGTGCGTGGTCCTGTGTCTAGTCATCTGTCCGCTTTGGCGAAAACGTTTACCGCAAATATCACAGGGGTACGGCTTTTCTCCCGAATGGTATCTCATGTGTGTTTTGAGGTGACTGCTAGTGTTAAAAAGTTTGCCGCACAGGCCACAATGATATGGTCTCTCCCCTGAATGACTTCTTTTATGAATCGTGAGGTTCTGGCTCTGACTGAACGCTTTCCCGCAAATGTCACAGTGATACGGTTTCTCCCCAGAATGGGTCCTCACGTGCACAATCAGATGCTCCCTTCGGTAAAATGTCTTGCCGCATTCTTGACACATAAACTCTTTTATGCCTGTGTGTATTCTTTCATGCAGCCGCAGACAGCGGTTATTGGCAAAAGTCTTGCCACAAACGTCACAAAAATACGTTTTGTTGTGACGGCCTTTCAGATGAGTTATCAGCTCTTCTGTCGACTGGTATGTCATCCCACAAACAGTGCAGTCAATTTTGTTCTCGTGTGTTTTTATGTGCTTCATCAAAGAGCCGATGTACTGAAACCCTTTGCCACACAAGTGGCAAAAACTGCGTCCCTTTTCGTTTTTAGCAGAACATTTGTCATGAGGCAAAGCTGCTTGGTCCTTCTTATTAACGCCGCCACTTTGTCCTTGCAGTATCTTTCCTTTCTGTCTCATCGCTGTGGTCTGTTCTCCTTTGCTGTTCACCAGCTCCTCATCGTTGTCATTGTTGTCACTCTGAGAGGCAGAGCAGTCTGACGAAACTGGCTGCATTTCATATGACACTTGTGTCTCTGGCTCATCTTGCTCGCTCTTCACAATTTCAGGAGAAGGAAAAACCACCTCCCGTGTTTGAACGTCATCCCCAAGTTCCTCCTGCTCCTCTTTTATCTCGGGCATCTTGAAGTCTGTCTCCACCAAGCAGTAGTTCCAGTTACTGTTGTCCAGATCAGCGCTGGGTTTAGAGGGTCCCGGGACCTCACCACCCAGACTGAAGTTAGACTCTTCTGGTGTTGAGGGTCCTGAGTTCTCCTGCAGCAGCGGGGCATCACTTTCATCTCCATGTCCCACTGTGTTGCTGGTCAGGGAAGACTCTGTAGCTACAAATATGATAGTAAAAGTTACTGAACAGCATGTAACGTGTTAAAGATACACACAATATTAAAAACTCCAATATGCATGTGCACTCTCTCCTCACTCTGCTTCTGAGAGTTTCTGGAAAGATGTCGCTCACACTACTGTGAAGCTGTACAGTATTAAAGTATTTATACTACTGCTGCTGCTGCAGAGCTCGTACAGTACTTGGAGTGGATTGTGTGTGCGCGCATGCGTGGACAGGCGGGGCGCAACATCCATAGCTACATAGCTACTTCCACCACCACTACTAGCAAAGCTTTGGTCTGGCAAAGAGACCAAGGCGCTACCAAACAACATTTAACCGGAGTGATAAACCTGGTTTCTTTCGCAGGAGGTCCAGCTGGTGTCGCAGACTTTCGACCTCCTCTTTAGATCGACTAACTTCGGCTTCGTACAAAGCTAACGTGATGGTCTTCTCCACCTCTCCGAGGATCTCCTCTGCCGCCGTGTACAGCCGCTGATGGACAAACGACCTCAGCTGAAACATCGTGGTGTCCATGTCTCCGGAGAGAGTCACGGTACTGAAAACATCAACGATGGCAAGAAGAAAAACTCAGCTAACGTGGCTGAGACCTGTCAAGCCCCACAGCCCGAGACCCGTTAGCAGACACTATATTGCTTCCGGTTTGAATCGTTCAGAATAAAAGCGCCGATTCCAAAGAGTGACTGATACGGCAACCATCAATCACAACAACATAAGGACACAATGGAAGCCCGTTTCCGCCAATGTGATGGAAAAAAACATCCTGTAAGTCATTATAATGAGAAACTTTCTCAAACTAATGACTTACTTATCTCGAAATAATGACTTATATCAGCCTCTCATTATTTTGAGATACTAACTCATTATTTTGAGAAAGTTTCTTATTATTTTGAGATATTATGTCATTATTTAATGAGTATCTCAAAATAATGACTTATCTCGAAATAATGACTTAGTATCTTGAAATAATGACTTAATACTTAATAGTAAGTAGGTCATTATTTCGAGATACTAACTCATTATTTTGAGAAAGTTTCTTATTATTTTGAGATAAGTCATTATTTTGATATACTAACTCATTATTTCGAGAAAGTTTCTCATTATAATGACTGATTATGACTGATTGACTAACTAATAAGTTGGTTTTTTTCCGTCACATTGGCGGAAATGGGCTTCCATACTTCGACACAACAGGGTGTATATGAGAAAAAACAGCACATTAAATCAAAGTAATTAAAAACTGATCTAAACTAAAACCAGGGCCATGGTCTAATTCTAAATATTTTATATATGCAGTAATAATTCCTGGTGGTACGCTGGACATTGGTAGTGCCAGTTTAACAATAATAAATCTCAACTGTTTTTTGTTGTAGTTTTGCGTCTAAAAGTGCAAGAGAATAATAAACATTATTGGAAGAACAAAAGATACTCTGAATGAGTGTATCTAAACTGAAAAATACATATCAAAACACTTCCACAAGCCTGTACTTTATCCTTTCTTTCATTTATTTCGTCATTATACAACACAGGATTGCACAATGAAATGAAAGTTGTAGCCCATTCATGCTGCACACAGAACATATATACAAATATTTAAAAAATTAGAATAGAATAAAGATAAAAACAATATATACAGTTACTTATATTCATGTATTATACAAAAAGGGAGTGGTATTGTAAATTGCAAAACCGGCATAACAGAAAGTTTCATGTCGCTTAATTATTGAGTTTTAAGAAGATATTTAAAATAGTGTGTTTGAGATCCTCAGGCAGGGAGTTTTTATTATATAACATATATATATTTTCTAATTATATTTACTTGAAGTTAATTAGTTAATCATTTAAAGGACATGAAATATATAATAACCTTTTAGAATGTATACATTTATCAATGAATTATGATTAAACACTGTAAAAGATGATTATGAGGCACACTTCATACTTTAAAGTTCTCTGGTTTTATTTTGAAGTCCAGACGGTCAAACCGGAAGTGTCATGGTTTCCAGCGGAATGTTTCTGCTTGTTCGGAGAAGTTTAACTGCGACAAGAAGCCGACAAGAAGCAGGATAAACACCTGAAAACACAGAGATGTCGTTTTGTAGTTTCTTCGGTGGAGAAGTCTTTAAAGACCATTTTAAATCAGGTACCTCCATGACTTTAACTTCTTATACTTTATTCAAAATGTCTGCGTAACGGGCGCTGTTTAGAGACTGTTAAGCAGAAGTTAACGATAACTAGCTAGCCACTGTTTGCTAACTATTCATTGTATGCTAAATAACTTCACAAACAGCTGTGTAAATTATCCACTCCTATCCCTGTAGCTTGTAGCTGCTAATAAAAACTTTTAGGAGGGGTTCACACTGTACACATTGTCCCAGAAAACTAAACCAATGAGTATGGAAATACTGAAAAAGCCCTGTTAGCTAACATGTTAACTTTAGTGACCCATGTTCAGGTTACACAACTCTTTTACAAAACTGGTTGTTGTTTAACAAATGAGAAGATAGACTTCCACGTGAAAAAGACACCCTTTAACAAACACAAATGCAACATTATCTATTACAGAATAATATGAAATGTTATATGATATATTCATTTAATAATATAAATGAAAAAGAAAGAAAAAAACATGATCTCCACTGTCAGTGATAAAAGGATACCAACAAAGTACCATTAGTTTGTACTGACTTAATGTTAAGGCTGTGCTGAGGTCATCCTAAATAAGATTTGTATTAAAATAGTTCTCCTGTCATGTTGCACATCAGCCATCCTCTCCCATCCTTTACTCCTCAGGGATTTACGCTTGTTCCAAGTGTGACCACCAGCTGTTCTCCAGCCGCTCCAAGTACGAGCACTCCTCTCCCTGGCCGGCCTTCACAGAGACCATCCATGAGGACAGTGTGTCCAAACATGAGGAGAGACCTGGGGCATATAAGGTACAAGCAGTAGAAAAGAGATTTACTTTGCACTCAGTTTAAGTGTATATTCAGTATAAACAACCGTATAACACCTACTGTAAGTTAGGTAAACAATTTATAACCCTTAAAAGACTGACTAAATGGGAATGCACAAAATCCTGATCCAGATGTATTATGTGTTGTTCCAGGTGCGTTGTGGGAAATGTGGAAATGGACTGGGCCATGAGTTTGTGAATGATGGGCCAGCCAGAGGTCTATCTCGCTTCTGAATATTCAGCAGCTCACTGAAGTTCGTCCCTAAAGGTACGATAGTCAGATTATATCACAACACAGGGCTGCAGCTACTGTTTTTTGGGCCCTAGTTATGCTTATTGTATATACCAATTTTACAACAGATACCATATAGAGCCGGACTGGTAAATCAGCTGGGCCAATATATTGCAGATATACAGTATGTAGCCGTATCTAAATATTTGTCCTCTGATAAGTAACAAGAAGTTGCAGTATGGAAATGCCAAAAATATGTTTCCATTACATATTTTATCCGCCAGCGACCACTGAGAGGTTTATTATTTAACAGTAAAATGTCACACTCAGCACATATCTTGGTCACAAGTCTTTAAAAAAACAAATTTAAGTGATGCTTATGGAAAATGTTTATGTTATGTGTTTATGTAAAAAAAGTGACTATTGGCCCACATATTGGTATCACTTTAAAAAAAACAAACTCAAATGATGTCGGTATTGGCTCAACGAATCCATTGTCAGTCAGGATATAATCTCTCATTTCCACTGAGCATATAGGTTTTTAGTACACTAATTGTTAAATTTGAAGGATAAGGACCAGTATAAACTCTTACTTAAAATACAAATCTGCAACCAATAAGAGACATTTATATGAAGTTATAGTCTAATGTATTCCTTTTTAAGGCAAGGTGGACTTTTTCGACTTTTAGACGGGAATGACAGCAAATGCTGAAAACTCGCTTCATATTTAATTATTTTAGCTTTAGCTTTGATGCATTGTCTGTAATGTACGACCTGTGAAATGGCTCTTCTCTCAGACAAGCCCACGCCTCCCCCTCTCTCTCGTCTCTCCACAGATAAGGTTGATGGACAGTAAGGTGAGCCGTTGGAGGGAAGCGCTGCTAGACTGTTAGACGTTTCTCTGTGCTGCTGAAGGTGCGGACAGCGGATGAAGTGTTCTGGGACAAAACCCAATCTGGGAGCACCAGGGCACTGATGAATAATGGCCTCACTGGACAGCGAGAGCAGAGGACTGGTCTCAACACATTTTTATCATACAATCATCACCATCTGCATCTGATGGCCTAAGTGATTACACTTTATTTATCATTGTCTCATCAGTTTTACATGTACTGAGATTTATGTATGATTGTCTAATGAGGAAAATAGACTTCTCATCGTTCTGTAAGCTACTTCTTACTGAGGTACTAAAAGTTTTTGTTTATTTACCATCACAGTTTTACCTGTAGTTCTTCTGCTATTTAAGACCGTTTCCAAAGATTTCTCATGATATTTTTAAATTTTATTCATCGACTATGGCCTTTACCTGCCGGGTGTGATGTGCTATGCAGATGAGTAACAATACATTCTATTTTCACTCTTCAGAGGCTTTATGTAAATCACAATGATATGCAAAGAACTGAAATAAATATATTTTGAATTAAAATAACGCACTCCTTTGATGATTACTTGATGTCAATATTCTTGTTTTAAAATATTAAAGTCACTTTTTCTGCTAGTTTCAGTCCTTTTATATATTAACAAATGTAATACTACAGAGTCTGTAATGAGACAAGGAGGACAGATGGAGTCACTTGATCTGGACTGAACTGGATTTCAGGTTTAGCCACATGAATATAAACTGGAATTTAGAGGAAGTTTACGTCCTCTTTTGACGAGAATGTAACATGAAGCTGTTTTCCTGATAAGGAGATAAATCCACTCCCGCTCTGCTCACCTGTTCTTCACCTTTGTCATATTAATTATTGACTTGTTTATATATAGTATATTCTGGTATTACTTGATGGCATGTAGAGTAATGTTACTTTTAAAGTTTAAAACACATTTTCAGCTGACTAAACAGTCTACTACTCAGTGATGCCAGTGCTGCCATCAAGTGGAAGAAATGAGAATGAGCTCAGGTCTTACACAAGGAGGACTGAGCTGGTGACACTTGATCTGGACGTGCAGGTTCGTTCCAGCTTGAGCCGCGTGACTCTTTGTAAACAAACTGAAGAGAAATCACATTTGGTTTTAAGGCATTTGAAATGGATGAAATGTCATATTGCTCTTTCTCTGGAGGAGAAGAATATAAAAATCATTTCCAGCCTGGTGAGTAGCAAAAGAAGCATGAAGCTGCACGTGAAGTGGAAGCAACAAGTCCCACTGTGATGAAAATAAAAGTCCATGGTTCTTCAGTTGTCCATTCATTGATGCATTTTGTCCTCTCAGGTATGTATGTGTGCTCTGAATGTGGACATGAGCTATTTTCCAGCACGTCAAAATTCGAGCACTCCTCTCCTTGGCCAGCCTTCTCAGAGACAATCCACAAGGACAGCGTGTCCAAACACCCTGAAGCATGGGGACCATTAAAGGTAGATTAGAAAAGCAGCACTGCTGCATGCTTGTTGTAATACTGTACCTGTTCATTGTGATCTACAGGCATAGAGCTTTGATTTCTGCATTTAAATATCCCAGGTTTGTTGTGGGAAGTGTGGCAGTGGATTGGGCCATGAGTTCTTGTATGACGGACCAAGAGAGGGGCTGTCACGGTTCTGAATATTCAGCAGCTCGCTGGTGTTCATCCCTAAAGGTGAGTCTATGAGTCTATCTTTCACACAGACAGAGCATTACACAGCTGTGCTGATAGATAGCAGCACCCTTATCATCCACCTTTAACCCACTTTTTGTTTTGGCCTCTTCTCGCTCCACAGAAAAGGTAGATGGACAGAAAGGTGAGCCGTGAAAGAGAAGAAGGATTTCTGCTGCTGAAGGTGGGGACAGTGGATGAAGCGCTCTGGGACAAAGCCTGATGGAGCTCCGGGGCTCTGATGGGACAGTGTCCTCACCAGGCAGCCACTTTTTCAAACCATGAGCGTAAAGACACACACAAAAACAGCAACACACACAATACTATACTGTAATATTATAATATTTATTGTCCCTCTTTGCCATGGAGTCAGTTTTGCACATTGTCTGCACGCCTCAGAACAAATAAACCTCCCACTCTGGATCTATGAAAATATGTTGAACACACTGTGGAGACTTGGTATCCTTCCTCAGAAGTGTAATTGCATGCTTCCATCAGCTGATGGTGCTATGCGCCCTAAAAAGCCTTTAATGAACTGCATTCATAACTACACCTAATGTGTGACTGTGGACATAGTTTGTTCTCTGTATGAACAGTAGAGCTATACATTATTGCAATATATGAGTATAAACGTTAAGTGAATGCAGAAGAAAATCCTTTTATCAGAGCTTCATAAATTCAGAACAAAAAAAGCTCATTCCTTATGCAACACCTACAGTACTTCTTAGTGACTTTTTACTGATGCTTGCAATATTTTCCTTTTTCAATTAAATGTACTTGAGTACTTGTAGAGGATTCTTAAGTGCCACCTAAAAAAAAAAAATCAATCTTTATCACCAAAACTCTAGTTTGTTCGTGGAACTTAGTTGATATTCTTGTGCAAACTTACCATCATGGCAGGGGCCTGTTTTAGGAAGTGGATCCTGGGAGCTATCTGGACACCTTTGCTGAGCAAACCTCAGACCTCAGTCCAGGTTCCAGACTTGAGAGGGTTTTTTTTTGGTGTGTTTCCCCTCTGCAAAACTTTTCCAGACTCAACTCAGTAAACCGGCTTCTTGGCTTGTGGAGAGGTGGAATTATAAACAAAAGTGAGGATGCGGGGGTACATTCAACAGCTCTTGCGCTGTTTAAACGTCTGGGACGAGCAGGTGTGGAGCTGGAAATTCAAAGGCTATGAGATCAGAGGGGGAGATGAAAGCTGAAGCGTCAGGCAGAGGATTAAGAAAAGGAAGTGCAAACATTCGTAGATTGTAATGATGTGTAGTGGTAAAGCATTTAAAGCAAAGACTGTTTTGTGCATTTGATGTGATGATGATTTTGTCTGTAAGGTGTGATTAAAGCTCTTTTGTCCCGTGTATTTAAAGTTTTTTTTCGAAGGCTGTAGATCATAAATCCCTCTGGCTTTAAGTTGAAAGGCCAAGCTAGTCCTCCTCTTGCCTCACCTCAAGCTCTTCATTAACTGAGTAACACCTTCCTTGTGACTGATTAGACGTCTTTGTCGTGGATCCTCTGCTGTCACACAGCTGGCATACAGACTGAACCGTCCTCGGGGGGTCGACGTCTGCAAGAGGAAGGGAGAGCTAGAGAGGGGAACAGAGACCAAAATGCAAAGATAAAACCACATGTGAGAACGTGAGAGATGGAGAGGAAAAGGAAATTGCCCAAACTGTAATTAGCGTTCCCTATCTGCAAGAACACTCTTTCTGGCTGGCATCTGAGCGCAGCTGTATGGCCGAGAGGAAGCAAACAGGAAGGAGGAAGTGGTAATCCTCTGATAGAATCACGAGGTGGACTCGAATCCACTGACCTCTGGGGCTCATCCTGCTCGTAAGCAGTCAGGATCCTTAATTACATTAAACCGCTTCTACTCCAAAGCCTTCCCCAGTCCTGAAGGCTGAGCCTCGAGCTACAACTAAACAAATGTGTGTGGGTGTGTGTGTGTGCCACTGACTCATTCGCAGGGCATCTTGTTTTAATTGTATAACGTATATGAGCCTGGTGCTTTAGATGTGGATGTTTACGGGCACTGCACCTGCTTCTGTTTTGAGCCGCAGAGAAAAAGAGTCTCATTCTGCGTCCACACGCCACGACATTACATCCAGTTCATCAAGGTGGCATTCCCTAAAAACATGTGTCATCTGGCGGCTCCGCTTCCCACACTAGCTGCAGAAGCTGTGATCACTTTGTGGGCGGAATAAAGCTCCTGAATGCGTGACTATAAAGAGAAATAGAGAAAACTGCTTTCATCAGGGACTAATATCTGCAGTATGTGAGTTACACCGCTGATGTCTTCATCCATACATGGTGGGGCTGCCCTCCACATGTTACAGACACACACACATACACATGCCGGCCAAACATCTCCCTCTGTGTAATGAATGAAAGGATAAACAAAGCTTTTATACATGACACTGGAATGTGATTTCCGCTCCGGATCAAAGGGAAAGCTCTGGAAACTCGAGGCACTCCAGGTTGGGCATCGTTGTAACTCTGTCAGGGCAATATGTGTTTGGCTTACGAAGACCAAAATGAGAAATATTTTTTGCTCGTCCTCTGTGAAAAGGCCCAGCAGTGAACCGCAGTGTCAAATGATGTGTAGTTTGCCGAGTGTACAAACAGATTTTATGTGGTGTGGGTATGTGAAATGCATATCTTGACAGGCCGTATTGGTTATAAACACTGTAAATGTGGAATGAGGGGTAATAAAAACACAATTATATTGAGGAAGGAACAATGAAAAACCTCCATTTTCTGTCCGTTCCAACAAAATGTCAACAGTTTAAACATGTGAGGGTTTGTTCCGCTGAATGCGAAGCCAAAAAGTGGCATGTAAAATCCCAAGTATGAGGGCTTCCAGTGAGAAAATAAACAATATGAGAAAATTTCAAAAGATTATCTCCAATGGATGCTGCTGCTTTATTGTCACCTTTATCACATGATCACATTCCTGTTTCTGAGCTCCACCAGCTTCAATAACACAGAGGGGGCTTTAGAACATATATGTATTGGCAAACATTGCTCACTATCTGCACTCTGATCTGTTTCAGGGAGATAGGACCCCGAGACAGCAGCACAGGTTGGTCTGAAAGCTTCAAAGGGGAAACTTGAGGTGTGTGGCACTGGTATTGTTCCTGCAGCTCAGGGAGAGAGGGGTCCTTATTTTTGTGGGATAAGAGAGAAGGTTTAAATCAGGAGAATGAGGCTGGCTGATTGTGTGCCCACATGTCAACTTTTATCCTACCTTGATCAGAGGCTGTGGGTTTGAAAGGCCTCAAAGGTGGGCACGGTAATCCAGAGAGAAACTGTGGACAAGCTGTGCGCTTCGTGTCAAACAACTATTCTTTCTATTTTGTGTTTGCTGTGTGAGTTTCAGAGTCTGAGGCTGGTTAGAATGATCAAATGGAGCCTCAGATAAAAGTGTGCCAGAGGCAAGGAAACATTTATCAAACGCGCCGTCTTCACAGTATGGAAATATCGGGACGGTTTTGGATTTCAGCTGAAAGATTTAAAAGGAGGCTCGGGCTCGCTGATAGTCAGAGCAGTGATGGACTGTGGAAAATGCCGTATTTGTGTCAGCGCGTGTCCAGAAATGTTCGAGGCCTTTCGACGTCTGGAGAGGTTTATGGCACGCTAAAAACATCTTTACGCAGACAGAGAGCGAACGCTACCGAGGAGAAGAAAGTAATTACCTCAGTCTTTCCCTGGGCTGGGTACAGTGCCACAGGCTGTCTACCCCCCCCAACCTCCAACCACCCACCCACCCAGCTAACCCCAGCTCCCTGCAATTTGTGGCTGCTCATCCTCTGTCATCTTGGTCCGTAAGCCTAGTGGGCTCCATATGAGATCCAGGTCTGTTTGTGTGTTAAAAAGAAGACGACTGCAAGCATGTTTGTGCATACTCTTTTCCTTATATGATCCCACACTCTTTTCTATGTATGTGTGTGTTTGCATATATACATGCAGTCTGTACAGCATTTTGTGCAACCCCCCTACACGATGGGTGGTCGTAATAGTTAAAATTGCTCCTTTGGTCATGCTGATTGTTAACTTCTGTGCAGAAACTGTTCAGAGGTGTCTGAGCTCTTTATTCTCCTCAGTGATTATAACCCAATCAGAGACCTATAATCTACATAATTCCCGGTATTATGAGACGTTATGGGGGTGTTCTGACTTTAGTCTTTCTCAGCAGATATTGTGAAAGATATAATGCCACAGTTGTATCTTTTACTTAAAATCAACAAGTAGAGAAAGAAGAAACAGCTGTAGGGAGAGATGATCTGCAGGAGCAGGCCTCCATTTGTATTTGTGTGAGTCTATGTGTGTATTTGTGTGCATGTGTACAGGATGTGTTGTAGCCCAGCATGCCCTTAAAATAATATTTCGACATTTTGGGAAGAGAGTTAGATTAAAAGATCAATACCACTCTCATGTCTGTCCGTTAGATATGAAGCTACAGCCAGGAGCTGGTTAGCTTAGCTTGGCACAAAGACTGGAAACGGGGGGAAACAGCTAGCATGGCTCTGTCTGAAGGTAACAAAATCTGCCTACCAGCACCTCTAAAGCTCACTAATTAACACGTTATCTGTGTGTTTAATCCATACAAAAACCAAAGTGTAAAAACAACAATTTGCTGTTTTACCTGGGTTTATGTGCGGGACAATTTCCCAGCTGGGAGCAGTGACTCTTTTGAGTCACTACTGACCAAGAAACAGCGTTGCCAACTATTTTCAATGGAAAGTAGCTAAAGCCTGGTCAAAGCCTGTCACGAAATGTTGCAAGATGACATGTAAATTTTCATATCCGTAGCAGCATACCTTCTTACACGTAGACAAGATTTTAAAAAGTTAGTTAAAACAGTTAAGTCAAGCTAAATTTAATTGACTATAACTAGCTTTATCATTAGCTATTATTATTTTATGCTATCATCTCATTAATATGAGTCTAAATCTGCCTCTAATTTTAAAAACTTCTTATGAAGGCTGCTGTACAGACTGTGGAACTCAAATGTCATGAATAGAGGGACCCCAGACACTGCAATAAACTCCCTCATGTAAACTCTGCGTGTAGTCAAATCAAATAATTTTGAACAAAAACAAAAGAGAACGGGTTCCAGCCATTGGCGACGCTCTTCATGGGAGAGGAGTTTAGGTCTGCCCAAAAAGTTGCTAGGCGATTGTTTAAAAAAGTGGCCAATGGGGTCTTAAAAGTTGACAAACCTAGAGAGAGTTGCTAAGTTGAAGAAAAAGTTTAGCACACAACCCTCCACTAAAGAGAGAATTGTTGTTTTTGGTTTGTGTACAGATTAAATGACATATACCGTTTTGATTAATGACCTTAAGAGGTGCTGGTAGGGGGATTTTATTACCTTTGGACAGAACCAGGCTAGCTGTTTCCCTCTGTCTCCAGTCTTTGTGCTAAGCCACGCTAACCAGCTACATATTTACCGTAGAGACGTGACACTGGTATCGATCTTCTCATCTAACTCTCCACCATGAAGAGAATAAACCCAAAATTTCGAATTGTTCCTTGAAAGCACATCTTGCCTCTGTAATACTGTACTTTACTCCAAAGAATAATAATTACAGGATTTAAATAAAACATTTAACATGTGTGTGTTTGTTTGTGTGATCACATCTGGTTGAATGAATGAGGGGAATTCCACATACCTCTCCAGCTTTATGCCCCTCAGCATCTATTGTGCAACACACACACACAGACACACACTAATTTGACCTCTTTACAGCAACTCCTTAAAGCATTCAACATTAGAGCCAGCTATCTTTTTAGAGTTATCATTCATCACCCGCTTTTATGTATCAAAAATGATCCTTGAATACATGATTAATATATCTTCAGCATCAACATTTGGCATAGACACACTTTAATTCTCCACATTTGCACTTTATTCTTTTACCTTTGTGCCAGAAAAGCAAACACCCTCTAATCTCGCCTGTCAGTCACTCTGCAGTAATTGTTTCTCTCGATCCCTCAGCCTCTCCCTATTGGCTCGTCAGCATCCTGGATTTGTGTGGAGAACACCATGTTATGCCAAAACTTAAGACAGTGAAGACAGAGGGTGTAGTTTGTGTTTTCCTCCATTATGTATCTGTAACAATGATTTAAAGAAGTGAATGATTGCTTGGTCAAAACAGAATCCAAATTAATTTTAAATGTATTTTGGGGAAGTCCGCAGAAAAGCCGTCCTGCTGTCAATTGGACCAGCAGCTCTGTTGTGTCCCCAAAAACACAGACCTCAAAACCCAAAGTGAGACCAGATGAGAGCTACAGGAAGGAGAGGAAGATTTGTGTGTGAGTGTGCGTGACTGTGTGTGTGAGACGGTAGAAGGGGTTAAAAAAGAAGAGGTCAAAGACTCAGAATACATTCCCACAGGAATGAGGCTCACGGGCAACCCAATATGATTATCAGCTTTACGACAAAGTGTGGGTGTGGTGGTGGTGGTGAAAGAGGACAAATATCCAGCTTTACCATGACCGCGACTCAAAATTATGAACCTGTGCTGATTTGTAAAACAAAGTGTTGATCCAAATTATCTCTTTGCACCATAAGTTCAAGAAACCGTTTGACATTTAGGAAATTTGCTTTCTTTCTGAGAGTTAGATGAGAAGTTTGATACCACTCTCATATTTGTACACTAAATACTAAGCTAGGCCAGTTAGCTTAGCTTAGCATAAAGACTGGAAACAGGGGGAAACAGCTAGCCTGGCTCGGTCCAAAGGCAACAAAATCTGCCTACCAGCAACCCTAAAGCTCACTAATTAACACGTTACATCTTGTTTGTTTAATCTGTACAAAAACCAACATGTAAAAATGACAATTCACTTCTTTTACGACCAGCAAATAGCCCGGCACATAACCCCCACATAAAACAGCAATTGATTGTTTTAACACTTCAGTGTTTGCACAAATGATCCAGAACGAACAAGAACATGTTAATTAGTGAGCTTTAGAGGTGCTGGTAGGCAGATTTTGTTACCATCAGCTGGCTGGCTGTTTCCCCCCGTTTCCAGTCTTTATGCTAAGCTAAGCTAACTGGCCTTGCCTAGTATTTAGTGTACAAATATGAGAGTGGTATCAAACTTCTCATCTAACTCTCAGAAAGAACGCACAATTCCCAAATGTCAAAGTATTTCTTTAACTTTTGATGCAAAGAGATAATTTGGATGAAGACTTTGTTTGCGTCTGTAGTGTTATATTTAGCACACAGACATGTGGTATCGATCTTCTCATCTACTTCTCGTCAAAAATATAAATAAACATGTTTTTTAAATTTGTCTCCATCCCAGCCAATTTTTCTTACTTGTATTTGATTTAAATAGAGCTTTGGACGATGATGAAAAAAAAGCATATAGTGCAGTACGTGTGAACATTTTGCATTTAAATGATTCAAACTAAACAACATATCAATCTCTGATGTTAAATATCCAATTTTTAAAGTTCATTTTTCTCCCAGCGGGCCTGTTTTTTCCTGGCAGGTCACATATTTGGTACACTCCTGTCCCCTTCGGCCAAAACAACCGTCAGCACCTTCGCTGATGCTTTGCTTGTTTGAGTCGCACATGATTTCGCATTCCTGTGAAATGCAGACTGACCCCACAGGGTAGAAGCCCATCTCCTGTTTCTGCGGCATGAAACTGTTTGAGACACACACACACACACTCCCTCTGGCCTGCAGGATCTCACAGGACAGGTGATAGTATTTTAGCAAACCTGACTCAACAGTGAGGCAATGGCCGTCACAGTTTTGTCTTTTTTAGGATGACAGCTCTCTTTTCTCACAGTCGATGTGACAGGTTGGAATTCGAAAAACATGGGAAACTCCAGTGAGTGGAGAGACAAACTGCTGTGGTCTTACCCCAGTAATTACAGCCAGTTAACACCCATCTGATGACTGTGTTTTTATTTACAGAGATCATCCAGGTTTGACTTATTCACATATATGAACTCATAGCCGCCGATTAAATACAGAGACGTTCACCCAGTTGCCCGTTCACACGCATCTTTAGCCCTTCCAATTGTCTTGGATAAGCTGAGTGAGTGTGAAAATTAACGAGCACATCCATTTGGGTGGCGGTTCTGGCCCAGTAACAGTAGCGCAGTGTTCGATCCAACCGTCCGTGTCAGTGAATTGCAAAGATGGAAAAGAAAGTTGTTTTTCACACACTGGGCGGAAATAGATGGTGACAGTGACACATAAAAGGCAGGGCTGCGGTTTGGAGCTGACGTCATGGCAATCAACATTTAAGACGACGAGGCCTTTCAACGAAGAAAAGCCACATGGAGCAGCCCACAAGCATTTCGGTAAGTAACAGTCTGGGATTGGGTACCACAAGTGGTACATGTGCACGCAGACTGGAACAATAGGCGTCCACAGGCACATGGATGCATGCAGAAGACCCTGAAGGCATAAAAGTCTCTGCACGCATATCCGCACACTTCACACAAACAGACACATGCTGCAGTTCAAAATGTTTCACCCTCACGGCTCCGTCAGATTTGCTGCCACACGTCTTAGTGAATCCCCCAAAGTGAGCTGGGAGGCATGAAACTGTATACCGAACTAATCACAGTTGTCTCTTTTTTAACCTCCTTCTCACTCCGTCTCTCTCTCGCTCACACCCGTCTCCTGTCACAAACACATATAGGCGCACACAAGCACCCCTCGCACCCCTCCCTCCTCCTCTCTCCCTGCGCCTCCACCCTTCCCAACACACCCAATATCACTTAGGAGCCAACCACCAGATCCCACTTTTTCACCGCAGAGCTGTGGATTAGAAAAGAAGGCATTTCCCAAATGGTCTGCGGCCTGTGTGATGACATGATTGTCATTCAGTTTAATTCCCTCTGTACTCTTTAGATTCCCGTTTGCCTGATTCTACTGCTACAATAAAGCACCCAGAGAAGGTAAATAACAGTTTCAAGAAAACACAAGACTCCTGTGCAGACTTGCTCCCTGGAAAGGCATCTTAGTTTTTATTGCCAAGATGAAAGACACATTGAAAATAGTTCTGTGCAGCTGGTTTCTAGCGATCGAGGAAGGCTTGCATGCATTTTTGTTTATGTGAAAAATATCTGTGGGCTCATATCTCTATACATGTATGTCAGTTATGCAACTGAACCTCCTGGCTTTGGGTGCTGCCCAAATTGAACCCTCATGAAGTTGGAATGAATAGCATGAACTCTTCCTCCGATATAAATTACTCCCATGTTGAACTCGAGGCATTATGTGTGTCTAACACTGTCTAATGCTTTCAAGGCTGTCGAGGCTGTTGCGTAAGCTCCAACCATCTCTCCTCTCAGGTCTTTAGTGCATTCATCCTGTCAGTGATGTCTCTATGAAGCTGCAGGGCAAAGTCTGAGGGTCTGAAAGAGGTGAAAAAGGATCGATACACCTGTGCAAAGGTGGTGGGACACGGGGGATGGAGGGTGGGCGGAGAAGAGGAAGATGTGTGCAGATGGAGAGATCAGAGCGGTTTTGTTCAGTCCTCCTCGTCCATCCATCATTCTTACTGACTTTGCTCACGTCTGCAGATGAAAGTTGGGAAGGCTCCAGGATAAGGGCGGGGCTTCGCGGTCGCTTTGTTGTTGGCTTTTGTATTCAGTGATCCTCGCTACCTGAGGGCTCGGCCACTGAGCATCTAACATGTAGCGGAGAGTGTGTGTGACATCTTTTATTTCTTCAAAGGAGCTGCACTTCAGACGCCACAACATGAGCATTAAACTTCATTGTTTTGGGATAACCCACAAACCAGATAAAAATTGAATTTGTTTAGAGGTCATAAAAGCTACAAAACAGTGGGAAAATCCTCTGATATACATCGTCAATCATAGTAAATATCTCATTTATATTCATTCCACTCAATAAAAAGCATCAGATTCCCTTTGTAGGAAACTACAGCCATGCCTCTGCACTGCTACACGAGTATCTCCTGGTTTCAAAGATCTGTCATGACGGCTTTAAGGATTCTGCCAGGTATCTTGCGGCTATCGCAAATGGCCAAAAGCGTCTTCTTCATACTGGAAATTACAAAATGAGAGTGGAACATTCTGCTTTTGCTGAGGAGGATTTGTAATTTCCTCTAATGGCTGACACATGTACACGCCATCAGCAGGCCCCTGGCTATGGAAATCTCTATCAGTGGTACACGCAGGGATGCAGCAGCAGCGCACACCTGCAGGCACCGGCGGTTGGAAATGTAGTCTGGACTGCACGCATGCATGCATAAATGCCTTCACATCAATGTGAATGTACACAGAGATATAGAGACGTATGCACACAAACACATCGACAGGGAGACATATCATCCAACCAATCCTATACACACAGGCGCAGTTCACAACTTGCATGTCATATTTGTTTCCTCAACACTGCTGCTGCTGCCTGTTTGTTTCTTTAATCTCACTGTTTATATTTCTGCGTCCAAACCTGTCAGTTTAACTCCAACTAGAGCAATTAGCATGAGGGAAAAGCAAATAAAATGTCTGATGAAAGCAAAGCCTGGATCCTGACCTCATTCTGACTGAATCTGCCGCTAGCCAGCAGACAGACATTTCCAAAGCTGTGAATTCCTCGGTGCCAGCCTGGCCTCTCTTTGGATGGATTTACAATGGCTGTTTGTGCTTCAAAACATATCATTATTCTATATTTGCCTGGGTCATGTCAGTATCCGCAGATCTTTGTTTGAGCACAGTTGTTTTGTTTTTTTTTTAACTGGTTTTACATCTCAGAAAACAGAAATTGCAATCACAGGCTTTGTAATGCTCAACCTTTAGAAGTTTATATATTCCTTGAAGGAAACGTTGGACATTTTGGGACGTACGCTCACGCTAAGCCCGAGTTAGATGAGAAGACTGATACCACTCTCATGTACGCAAAATATGAAGTTACAGTCAGCAGCTGGCTAACTTAGCTTAGCACAAAGACTAAGCTAAAACAAAGGGAAAGAGATGGCTCTGTATAAACGTAACATAATCCGCTAACCAGCACCTGTAAAGCTCACTAATTAACACATTGTGTTTTGTTTGTTTTAATCCTTACAAAAACTGAAGTGTAAAAATGACAAATCGCTGTTTTATGGGGGGTGATGTGAGCTTTACAGGTGGATTTTCGGTCACAGCCAGGCTAGCTGTTTCTCTCTGTTTCCAGTCTTTATGCTAAGCTAAGCTAACCGGCTGCTGGCCTCGCCTTATGTATGGCAGATATGAGTATGGTATCAATCTTCTCATCTAAATCTCAGCAAGAAAGCGAATAAGCGTACTGTATATAGCAATAACTAATTCTTTATATGCCAGACTATTTCTTGGTTGGGACCAGTAACTTCCTGGAGACTCTACTGGTTGCCAGGAAATAGTCCAGCACATAACCCCCTGTAAAATGGCAATACATTGATTTTACACTGCGGTCTTTGTTACATTTGGACAGAGCCAGGCTAGCTGTTTCCCCCTGTTTCCAGTCTTTGTGCTAAGTTAGCCGGCAGCTGGCGGTAGCTTCATGTTTACCATACAGACCTGAGAGTGGTATCAATCTTCTTATCTAGCCAAGCAAAACTTTTCCTTTAAGTTTTGTTTTTTTTTTTTTAAACCAAGCAGTCTCTGTTTTCTCTGAGGATATAGAGGAAGAGAGGTGAAAAAAAGATAAAATATAAAATCCTCAATTAACTAACACAGTGAGTTTGCCAAATTCATTTATTATCTCTGTCTGAAACACACTGTGCCCCAGGGCTCAGTGTGCAAGTGTGTGTGCACCTCTTTCTCAGACAGATTATCTACCTCAGTTCCCCTTTACCTCCCCTCACTCTCTTTCCATTCCCTCATCCATTCAAACAGCCGCTTGGTGTGTTAGTCAGGTTCAAAGTCGGAACTCTCATCTCTTTGCCAGAAGAAACTCTATACCTGGTCCAGCTTTACAGAGTCGGGGGGGAATATCCCGGTGCTGATCCTTCCTGCACAGCCCCAAAAAGGTGACACACTCAGCCTGAGATACTGTATTTATGGGACAGAGCAGTCGCAGGGGCCCCTCCTCGCTTCAGGCCTATTGTTTTGGAGACTTGTGTCGGGAGACTTGTCACTATGTCGGCTCAGTGTTGAGTCTCAGGGTGCAGCGAGAGTACAAGAGGTTTTGGATGGACATCCTCGGGGCTTCTCTTATTCACAGGGCTCATTGAGACATCTATCATGTGGGTTCAAAGGGGGCAAGGAGGATTTTCCTCAGTGGGGTCAGCTTACATTTGTAAAACACTGATGTGCCTGTAGCTCATAATAAAATGCTCTTGTTTTCATGTTACAGAGTTCCACAAAAACATATCACACATAAATAACTTTAGACATATTTACATCAGACAGACCACAAAGAAAATGTTTGTTTTCCCAATTAGTTTTTAGCATCAATCAAGTGGTTTCTTGAAGATGATGTATGTTAATAATGAATAATTTATGATACAAATAAATACATGTTTGCCATGTAGAAATAAGCGTAAGCCACCACCCGAGCCTCTATATGTCGGCATGTTTATCTATAGCTTGAGGAGGGAGGGGTGGAGACTTGTAAAAAAAAAAGGGCGTAGGAAAAGCAGAGGAGAAATCTTGAATGAGAGATTAGTGGACCTCAGAGCGCACAGATACAGCAGGCTGGAAGTCTCCTCTGACTTCAAATAAACGAGTCATGTTGAATGACAAAACTTTGTCCATTGACAAGGAATAATTTTTGTCTTTTCTGAGATACAAAAAAAAACAAAAAAAAAACAAACAACAGAGACAAAGATTATGAGGATCATTTCTGACAAATCCACCGTGCCGTCCCACCGTTGCCAGAAGCCCTCCGTGTGATGCCTCACTTTTGCGCAACAGGTTCCGCGAGATAAATTTAACAGCATCAGCTCCAATCGATGTAGGAAGAAGAAGCATGCTGTCCCCGTTTTGGCCCATTGGCATCGAGCAGGAGATCAACTCATGGGATGTAGTGGATGCAGAGTCAGGTTCAACTTTGGCAAGGTGCTCTCCAAAGTCTCGGTGTTTTTTACCATGGTCCTGATCTTCACCTACTTCTTCTACTGCCTCACCGGGTTTTGCGATTCGGCTCCGAGAGCCTTATACAGCCAACAAGCTTTAGACTATGACATTTTGGACGATCATCGCCGCATTTTGGACGACCTGCGAGCGCCCGCGCGTCTCCTCCCCGACGCGCCGTCTCACCGGAACCGCACAGCCTCCGCGGACGCAGAACAGGTGGACGCGCCCCAGCACGTGCCGGACGGCGCAAAGGAGAGCGCCCAGAGCAACGGCATCCCCGTGTCCAACACTTTCGGGACCAAAAGGTTTCCGCAGGCGATTATAATCGGCGTGAAGAAAGGAGGAACCCGCGCCCTGCTGGAGTTTCTCCGCATCCACCCGGACGTGAGAGCTGTCGGCGCAGAGCCTCACTTCTTCGACAGGTTTTATGATAAAGGACTGGAGTGGTACAGGTAGGGGACACACAAACACACACACATGCACGTTTAGGAAGCCTTTTAGCTCAGTTTCGGCAGCAAAATAAAAACTGAAGGTCATTTGCAAGGACTTTTTACGCCTCTCATGAGTATGTAACCAAGTTAAAGTAATATTCTAGGTCCAAATAAATTCACATAGAGTCTAAATATGAGCTTGAATCTGTTATAAACACTACTAGATTTACTTTTGGACACCACAGAGTGCTTTGAGTCCCAGTAGGAGTTTGACAAGTTTTTAAATCATTACAATAAAGCTTTGCCACCTCAGACAGTGCAGGATGATGTGCGGCAGGCTGAAGGGTCAGATGAGCAGCAGTGATGTCCCCGCTGAAGCAGAAGTGCTGATGTCTCCTGTCAATAGACTGGACAGGCCACACTGGCTGGCTGATGTATTCAGATCACCATAAGCCAATATCCTCCCTGCATGCTGCACTGTAGATCAAAAGGCTAGTGGGGTCTCTGAGGAGCACTTTATCATCTTGACAGTCATCCAAACACCATTTATACACTTCAACATGACGTCCTGTATTAACATTCCCACCTTGTTCTGAGTGGCAGTCATGCAAACAGCACAGTGATCACTCTTAATATGTTTTCCACACAGAAAGGATATAGACCTGATTGATACAATTCATTCATATCAGGTTTTGGCGGCACGTCATAATGTTTTATGGTTCTATACATGGAGGCACATAAAATGTTCATCGGCTACTGTCGCAGTGACAGCAGCTGATTTGGGGCTGACCAGAGCTATCATTTGGGTGTAGTTAAGGCCCTGAAGAAGAAGGATTTAGGTCTGGATGAAGCTGGTCCTGATCGTCTCCAGATGTCCTACAAGCTCCTGGAGAAGGTCCCAGCTTAGCTCCAACTTCTCACAAGAGTCAGAATACTATTTTGGACCTGCGAGCATTAAAGGTGCCATGAGGAGAGAGCGAGGTTTGACAGGATGGAGAGCACTGATAAACAAGCTTGAAACTCTGAGGTGTAATTTAAGCTTCTCTTGACTTTTTCTTTTTAAACCCCCTTAGCTGTGGTTTAACTGAGAACATAAGGACACATGGAAACACTTTCACCACTGATAATTTTAGCATGCTGCTGAGCTTCCTCTCTATTTTTCTCATAAACACACACATGCACCACACACACACACACACACACACACATGCAGGTTAGCACTTTGCTCCCTTATTTACTCCTCTTTTACACTTCTCTCTTCTGCTGTCTCTCGACACCACATTCATACTTCTTTCCACTGGCGCTCTCTCTCACTCTTTCTCCCCCCTCGTCGAGCTTCACCTCTCCTTACTCTTCCTTCGGTGTGGAGGATGTGTTTATGTGGAAATACCTGCGGCAGACCTGGTGTTTCCAGGCCATGTTTTATGTGCGTTTCTGTGTGTTTTAATTAGCACGACTGGTGCTGTAAAGCTGTTATGCTTTAATGCTGTATAGTTGTGTTAGTGCTGAAACCCGGCAGCGACACTAACATGGCCTATGAAAGGTAAATCAGTCATAACAAGGGCTGCAACTTATGATTATTTTCATGATGGATCAATCTGCTGATTATTTTCTCAGTTAATTGATTCATCTTTTTTTTGTGAAATGCCCACTATAATTTAGGCCCAAGGTGACGCGTTCAAATGGTTTGTTTTGTTCAATTAACAGCATAAAACAAATATGTACAGTTTTCTATCATGTATGACAAAGAAAAGCAACAAATCCTTCTATTTGAAAAGCTGGAGGAGATAAATCGCTTATCAAAATAGTTGGTTTTCTGTCAATCGACTAATCTAACTGTTAATCAAGTAATCATTTGAGTTCTGAACATAATATCTCCAAAAGCAAAACAGAAGAAGAAAGGCTCCATATGCAATATAAAATGATGCCAAATATTCTTCTTTAGCTACAATCAAAAACTTAAAAGTCATTATGAAAAGAAGTTGTAAATGTTGATTTTTCAGTGGAATTTATGTGGATTTGACAAATGACAACAGGGTAGGTATGACTGCAGAGCAGGTGGTGCAGTTAAATCAGTTCTGACGGGTGTGATCTACTAGTAATATAGGTATTTTGTTGATTCTTAATACTGGCTGTCTCCTGTTTTGGATAGAAGTAAACTTAGCTGAAACTGGAGGTGGAGAAGAGTAGGAAGGATTAACACAACAAGAGAGGCAGCGGCAACGTGATCCGGGGTGAAATCACTGAAAGATGATTCTCCCATGTTGTCACTGAGTCTCAGAAATTGGGAAAATCTGTTTGCTGTCATCCGCAGTGACCCACAGAGAAGCCGCTGGAAGTTGTGGTGTGTGTGTGTGTGTTTGTGTGTGTGTCTCAGTGACAGCAAAAACTCATCCATGTGGAACAAGCCAGTTCCTCCTCACCTGACTGTCAGCGAACAGAGGGTCAGCTCACTGTCACATCTGGACGCTAACACACACACACACACACACACACACACTTTTTCCCATCTGATTCAGTACGAGGCTGCTGTGTGTGACAGGCTCTGAAAAGCAACCCTGAGCTTTGACATTTTATCTTGTTGAAGTTCCCTGCTTCAGGATCATATTTCTACGACACATATGGATATTAATACTTCACTGGATCATTAATTTAATCTTAGTAAAGCACCAATTAACCTGCATTGTCTTATTACTTTATCGACTCTCTCTTTCAGACACTTATGACCTTTGCATCCTTGTATTTCAGCAGTAATCAATATAAAAAATCAAATGTTAATCATTTTGTAGATGAATCAGAGCCTCATGATAAGTAATAAAAAAGTTTGCTAAAGACACATGATTTCAGCAAATGTGACAACAATTTGTGCATTGTGATACTCCGCCTGCTCCCACATGTCTTGGACGGAGAAGTAAGCACGAACTGTAGGCAATTTTAGCAGATGGATGGGAGTCATGCACTGCCATACAGGCTATTGAGTCTTTGCTGTCAGAGATACTGGCGATCCGCACGCTGGAGACACTTCATAGACGCAGCAGGGCCCTCCCCGGCAGCATTGTCTTCTGCGAGACAAACTTAGACCTCATTCATGTGTGTTTTCCATCGCTTTTATCCCGAGCGATCCAGTCAATCATCTCTCTCTCACTCTTTCCTCTCCACCCAGTCTGCCTCTCCCTCCATCCCCTTGTCTCGTTTGCATGTGTGCATATGAGCCCATTACGGGAACGGAAAAGCCACAAATAGTGCATTCAAAATGAGGCAAAGATTTAATGAATTTTCTGTGTTGTTTTATGGCTTGAAGGGGACTTCATGGAGTGATGGGTTTCATATGGGACTTGAGAGCCACCGCAGAAAACTGAAAAACCTCAGCTTTCCATGGCACAATGGTTCTGATTGTCACGGCCTTGTCACCATGACGTGGGCTGGAATGAGTAACTCGTGAATTAAGTCTGTTTTTTTTTTTTTGCATCTTCAGTTCCTTGATGACGTTAAGAACATTTGTTGTTGTTGTCTTGCAGCAGAACAAGCAGCTGTTATTTTAAAAGAGATGAACGCTGTGCTCGCACTAATCAGTTGCACAGCTTTGGACGCAAGAGCCAAAATAACATCCTAGAAACCGAATGACTGGTCTCTATGTATTTGATTTATGAAAAGATCATTTCTGCATTTCTATTTGAGGAAAAACACCAGTCCACAAGTCCCATAGATTTTCTGAAAGCTTGTCAATTGGCTGACCTACAGTCTTGACACCAAAGGCCAGGCCCGATTGGATTGCTATTAAAATATAGTATAAATCCTTTAAGGGCAGCAGCACAAGGGCGAGGAGAAATGACATTGGTCCTTAAAAAAACATAGATTTTTGTAAATAAGAATATGAAGTGATGACAACTGCTGAAAATAATATGCATAGTAATAGGGAATTGTGCTGATCTTTAGGATGATCTATGGGTCATTTTTTAAATGCTTATTTTCAATAAACACCAAGGTAGTTGGATCAGTTTTGTGAGATCAGAGAAGTGATGATCTTCTGAAATAAAGCCACAAAATCTTCTCCATCCTTTCACTTGTCCAGCTCCCATATTCTGTTTTCTGATATATTGTTTTTTTCAATTGCTTTTGGAATTTTTTACAAAATGGACAAATGGACGTTTTATTTTGGGTTTTATTTTTAAACATGATCACCCTTTACAAAAATCAAAATACCCTTTGACCACTTGCATATTTCTGAATAACTTTATCATTAAAATAAATGTTAATGCATATTTTAAAGGATATTTTTTAGATTACCGTAATATTGTATAAAATATATCTACTGTCCTGTAGTAGGGTAGTTTTTTGCAGTGAGATTACTGCATGTAATTTTTCTGTAATCTTTGCTATCCGTGCAGTTGAAAGAAAATGAAAGACATATTGAGAGACATTGATCAGGTATGACAGAGTACTGAGTCGAGAGTAATATTTAATCTCCTTGTGTATTGAATATTGAATAGAAACTGTTGTTGATGTGTTTATGAATATAAATGAATCCTGACTGATACTTAATATCCTAAATACTACTCTTCATTTTCGAAGTGTTAAGTAATGATGGAACAAAATAATTAATTTTTCCTTCATTATGAGCTGTTAAGATTTTTTCACATGCTAGATCTGGTAGGTGAGAGAGTGCTGCACTTTCTTTTACCTTAAAATCATCCTAACGCTGCATTGATGCATGTGTTATTTCCTAGGAGGTCAGATTCAAACACTTACCATGTCAGTCTGGATTTCTGACAGTTGAAATGGGGAAAGTGGGGCAACGTTTTCCAGAGCGAGGGTGATTTTCCCGACACCTCATTCTGTGTCCAGCCCTGAGGCCATTAGTGATAGAGGCTGAACAAGACTGATTGGTGTAACAGACCAGGAAGTGGTCTCTGTAGTTTTGAGTTGTATTGTGTTTTAATGGTGGTGGGGTTTGGCTGGAGTTGGGTTTAGGTGGTGTTATAAGGTTGGAAAAGGCCCACGCTAACACCCCATATGGTGGAAATTATAGTAATTTGAGGTGCATTGTGGTGCATTTTGGGGGCGCCTGTAAAATCTTGGGGAGGTTTCAGTCGTGTCGTTTTCACTCCGGACTGCAGTTAGATAGTGAGGAAAATAGTGTGTGAAGAAATAATCGTTTTGTTTCAGTTGGCCAAAATGAAATGTTTCAGATACTTGGTAGTCATGCTCAGTTGCGCTGCCATTTCCAGAAAAGAATAACACGAGGTTGAAAACAGACGGGAGTGGAAATACAATAGTATTACCCCAGGGAAATTAATAAGCAATTGTTTTGTCACACATAGTTAACAATTACATGGTTTGAATGGGTCCACATTTATAACAAGAACAAGCCTGAGTCCCATAATTGTAATAAATGTTGTTCTGTTTAGCATCAGGCTAATATCAGTACTAAGACTTGGTATCCAACTTCAATACCTTTTGGGCACAAATTGTGTCCCTAGCATTAAATATCAAAAACTTTCAAGTACTGAAAGATTTGATTGAAAGATTGATTAGATGTTTCCAGATGTACACAATAATTTTATATTTTTTTATAGAGCTGCAACGATTAGTTGATTAATCGATTAGTTGTCAACTATTAAATTAATTGGCAACTATTTTGATAATTGATTAATCTTTTTGAGTCATTTTTTGAGAAAAAGTTATCTGATTTCAGCTTCTCAAATGTGAATATTTTCTGGTTTCTTTAGTCCTCTAATCATTAGTTGCAGCTCTAATTTTTTACACAGTATTTTATTTGAGTTCTTGTACAGCTAATCTCTAGTCATGCTAGCAGCTCTCTGAGGCTGTACTTAGGAACAGCGGTGCTTTGAGCCAAATGCTAACATCAGCATGCTAACAACGCCAATGCTAGCATGCTGATGTTTAGCAGGTATAATATTTACCATGTTCCCGATGTTGTTAACATGCTAATATTTGCTAATTGGCAATAAACACAAAGTACAGCTGAGGTTGATAGGAATGTCATTAGTTTTGGACAAATTCGAACTTTGACCTGATGATTGGGATCATCAGAGTTATTAAAAATTAAATTTCATGGCAATCCATCCAGTAGTTGTTGAGATATTCAGTCTCGACCAAAGTGGTGGATCGAAAGCTTATTTTGTTAAATAGAAAAAAGAAAAAGAAAAAGTTTTGTAAAAATGTGAGTTATCAAAAACAGCGTTGTTTTGGTATTGGCACGGGTACAGAACATTTTCAAACAATACAAGTCCCTAATCAGCACTTCTACCCTGGTAAGTGTCACTGCTGCTTTCATGTGCCAAATGCTGAAGCCATTACTGAATTCCCCAGAAAACCATCAATGACATCCTGTTAAGACTCCTAATTATGACTGGACGCTCATATGCCATGCAGTCACTAATTAGCCACTGACCAACAAAAAGTATTTCATTTCTTTATAGAAAAGCCCACACACACACACATATACACACACATGTACATGATTTTACCCCCTACCCACCCACCCACCCTCTCTCTCTCACACACACACACACATATTCAAACTCATTGCACTGGTATCCTGCTGTAAACCACCAAAGATGAAAATGTAAAACGCTGTAGTCTCTGTGGAACTATAGCACTTCAGCTAACCTCCTGTAGAGAAAACCCTCCTCTCCCTCCATAACGGCATCATTATTCATAGGAAAAAAATAATTTGATAACAATGTATTTAAAATCTGTGGGTGGCAACAGCCTTTCTGCCAGTCGTGTGGTTTCCCAGAGGGATCTAACCATCCACTTCCTCTCTCTTCCTATGGAGAGAGGTGATGGGTGTAAGTGCCAGAAATTCACCTCCAGGCTGACACTTGCATCAAGCGTTGAGTGTGTTTGTGTGTGTGTTGAATATTACTTTAGCTGTGATATTCACTAGGTTGTGAAATATTGTTTATAATTTTATACACGTTAATTTGTGTTTCTTTCCAACTTTGGCATCCATGACACTTTGAAGCCTTGTTGCTTGCTCAGGTTTCTGTTTAGACAAAGAACACGTAGACAGCATGGCGGCATTCACCCTTTATTATCTTACAGACAATGATGACTCCTCTTGTGTGTGCAGGGTCTTGGGTAGTATCACATCGACTGTCAGTGGCGTGTTGAGGTACTCTCATAGAGAACATTTATGCTTTGTCACTGTGGCGCACCCATGTTATACTTAGCAATAGTTTGACATTTTGGGAAATACACGTATTCGCTTTTTTTGCCGAGACTTAGATGAGAAGATTGAGACCACTCTCATTTCCATCCCTTAAATATGAAGCTACTGTCAGCAGCCACTTAGCTTAGCTTAGCATAAGGACTGGAAACAGGGGGAAACAGCCAGCCTGGCTCTGTCAAAAGGCAACAAAAGTTCACTACTTAACACGTTATATCTTGTTTGTCTAATCTGTATAAAAACCAAAGTGTAAAAATGAAAAGTTAGTCATCACTGTGAGGTTGCCAGTGGAGAATTCAAGAGGTTATTGCTCCTGGACAAGAAATAGTCCGGCACATAACCCTATGTAAAACCACAACTTGTAATGTTTACACTTTTAGTGGGTAGGTAGGATTTTGTTACCAATGGACCAAACCAGTTGCTTCCCCGTTTCCAGTCTTTATGCAAAGCTAAGCTAACTGGCTGTTTGCTGTAGCCTTATATTTAACACACAGATATGAAAGTGGTATTGATCTTTTAATCTAAGTCTCCGCCAGAAAGCAAACAAACTTATCTCCTAAACTGTTGAACCATTACTTCAATTTATCCTCATGCATATTCTTGCATAGCCAGACAGAGATTGGTATCAACCTTCTCATCTAACTCCCAGCAAGAAAACAAATAAGCATGTTTCGCAAAATGTCGAACTATTCCTTTAAACTGCTCTATTTGCTTGTTGAACTTTGTTACTTTTGTTGTTTTTCTGTTGTTTCCTGGTCAGAGGCAAATAGCAGCATATGTTTCATCCAGGCATGAAGGCGTAAATCGAGGTTCCCACACTCATCCTGTCAGCCTGACGGGCCGTCCGTGGCCCTCGGGCTCCTTCTGTCACCCTCTGTGCAGTGCAGCAATGCTGGGAAATGTTTTCACTCAGTTTGTTGTTTGCTCTCCTTCTCATTTTTATGGCCTTGATTTTCCACTGCCTCATTAATCGGGTCCCAGCTATGAAAGTGTTTGGACGTAGAGATGCTTGATGGAGCAGAAGCTTCCTATAGCAAGTCAGTGTTCAGCATAAACGGTCCAGTAAATGAATATAATAACCCATGGAATTTAAGATCTGTTTTTGTTTTAGAAAATGACATGATAATTGGATTTTTAGGGATCTTTTTAGCTACTTTCTGTGCAGAATGCCTTTTGTTAGGGCGCTACAGGGGATGTAACTGCAGCACTTCAGCAGGAGAACCCATAATCTCGGGGGCAGGAAGTCTCTTGGCCACATCCTTGTTGCCAGGGTTAGTATTTAATCTTCTGATCCAGACTGCCTAGAACATATCAGTAGTGTAATCAGCGCTGTAGCACTTCAGGGAAGAAAAGCATTACATCCTTTAAGCAGCAGGGAGTTCCAGACTAATGTGGCTAGTCAGCACGGCTTTCCAACACTGGGCTAAATAGAAAACATCTTCGTGTCCTGAGTTACTCTCTTTGCACATTTAGATGCAACAACAGTAGACTGAAAGGCATTTTTCTTAAAGTTAAGCGAGATAGCATATAAAATAAAACATAATATAACATAGCAATATATTTACATACATGAGAAAATTGACAAGAAATTAATCATCCCTGATCTGTTTACAGTTTCTCCTGACACCACATACAGGAACAGATTTATGATAGAAAATGGCTGTTATTGATTCTCTGATAATGAGACAGATTGTGATGAGGGAGATAGGGACCCGAGGAGAGAGGGGAGGGAAAGCCACAAATCATTAACTATTCATGAGTATGGAAAGACAACTTATGGTCAATTACTGAAGTGACACTTAATGTGAAGGAGTGAAGGACAAATCCAAGAGTATGGATGAGAGAGGAGAGGACGGAGAGGGGGATGAGCGCTCAGTTTCTCATCAGTAAACACTGACACCTCTGTGCTCGCGTGTGTGTTGGTGTATGTGCATAAACACACAAGCGCACACACACGAGTGCGCGCACACAGTGAATAATCCGTCATATAGAGACAGACTTATTGATTAGACGCAGATAAACAGGGGACAGACAGGCAGCAATAGGCCATTTGCAGCTCTTGTAGTTGGATAATAATCAATTAATGGTCTTTTATTATGGGGATCATTTAATGGGGGTGGATTGAAATGGCTTAACTTTAAGTAAAGGGGGAAACTCGAAACTTACTCAGGAACAACTCCATTAAAGTCTTTTTTCCTCCTTCACACTCGTGGTCATGGAC
>NTHP01000112.1:232855-249716 GCA_003416845.1 Oplegnathus fasciatus | reverse complement strand
ACACTTGATGAATCTCTAAATAAAAACCCTTTAACATGCAGTACCTTTTGTTTCCCCTTAAGTTGCTTTTTTTTCATCATGTGTATCAAGTTATATGTTTTCCCCCCAGAATTCAGCTTGACATGTTTTGTATCTTTGCAAACTTTAGGAAGACATTTGGGGAAATTGGCTTATTAGCTTTTGTGCAGAGAGTTAGATGAGAAGATAGATTCCACGCTAAGTATGAAGCTATAGCCAGCAGTCGGTTAGCTTAGCTTCGCACAAAGAATGTAAACAGGGGGAAACAGCTAGCCTGGCTCTGTCCAAAGGTAACAAAATCCGCCTACCTGTCTTTTTTGTTTAATCCTTACAAAAACAAAATGTAAAAACAACATCTTGTGGTTTTCTTTTAAAGGGGCGCAGGAAGTAACTGCACCGGGCCAAGAAATAGTCCGGCACGTAACCCCTGCTTAAACCACAACGTGTTGCTCTTACACTTTTGTTTTTGTACAGACTAAACAAATCAGATATAATGTGTTAATTAGTGGGCTGTAGCGGTGGATTTTGTTACCTTTGGACAGAGCCAGGCTAACTGTTTCCCCTTCCTAAGCTAAGCTAATGGGCTGCTGGCGGTAGATTCATGTTTAGTGGTATCAGTTTTCTCATCTAACTCTCTTGTCAAGAAAGTGAATAAGTGTGCTTTCCAAAACGTCAAACTGTTCCTTTAAAATCTCCACTACAATTTAAGATCAAGTTCTGTGGGTTTGAACAATGTTTGGCTGCACAGGAAGAGCTTGTAATGACTGATGCTTGTTAAGGGGTTACTGTGCTGCGTTTGACCACAGAGCAAGAGTGAAGTCAGTGAACCTGTACTTTGACTACAGACTGCTGCTTCTGACCACAGTCAGCCGCTGCCTGATGTACTTTAAAACTATTGGAGGGTCAGTTTCATCAGGCCTGTTTTGCTCTTAGCTGTAATATAAAGAACTAAATAATGTTGGCATACCGCACTCAAGACTCAAGTGAAGTCAATCTTCCTGCATGGCAAACAAGAGTGTATTTTTTTTAACTGTTTGGCTCGAATTGATTAACATTTTTTGCTATTGCTGTTGATTTTCCATCTTAAAAGCAAACAATGGGGCTAATGAACTGTTACTTCATGAAGACTACGGTTTGCTTTTTAATAATCATTGAATCAATGTTTGACCACAGACAATCTCACTAGAATAACTGGCAAAATTAAAATAAATTTCCCATGGACGTCCATCAGTGATCTACATTTCTGAATGGCTTCTTGTCATTGACATTTGGACTCTATTCAGGCTTCCAATTTGAAACAAATAAAGGAAACAGGCTCCATTACTTGTTTATTTTATAGGAAGCCACATGAAAGCTCTCTGTTTCCAGTAATACCGTATAAGATGTGTTGAGTCAATGAACCACAGACAATTTTATTTGCTGTTTTAAACATTGGTCATCATCTGTGTCACGCTAAACAATTTGTCTCTGAGATCCAAATCTACCACAGTTTTGCCTCACGCAGTCTGTCAATGTCAAATGTAGACGCATGAACAAACGTCGGATCTGTCGAATACCCACAAGGCCTGTTTGCCAGATAGTGCTGAAATAAAAGCGGCCTGTTAAACAGGCAGAACAGCGACTTTTTGTAAAGAAGAGAAGAAACTTGGAAACAAAGATAAGTTTAAATGTACAATATAAGATTAATCAGTAGATTAGTGATTATTAGTTTAGATTAATATGCACCAGATCACTATGCAAAATGTATCTCTGCAATATAGTAGCACATCATTCAGCACATGCCTTTTCACTGGTGTATTCTACACGTCATCTCTACTCATTGCAGCCATATGTTTAACACACTAGCTGAGCTCAGCAGCTTGCCGTCCTGGTTGCACTTCCTGCAGACTTTGGTCTGTTTGGTCTGTTTGGGTCCTTGTAGGAACCCGTAGGGGAGGTGAGGGTGATGAGGGGGGGACACTTTGCTCTTGCAGGAAGAAGAGGAAGAGGAGGGGGGGTGGAAATCTGTAGGAAATTGCTGTTAAGTGGTTCTTGAGGCTTTGTGGTTTTGACTCATCAGGCCTGTAGTGAGTGGATGGTCCTTATGTGCAGGCCTTACAGTGAGACTCAGATGGGCTTTCTGGGGCCCTGGTACGTAAACACACTACAGTGTATGAAGCTTTAATCACACAGATTTTGGGGTGCTNNNNTTTTTTTTAGTGTAAATAATGTGTTTACGTTATCTCTTGATGTACTTTTCACTGAGGTCAGTAAATTAGAGTTTGTACCTCACGTGATTAAATTGGGAAGTGGGACTACAGATGGGGCTCTCTGCTTTAAAGTTTAAAAAGCTGCACTGGTTGAAGATTGAAGATCAAAAATTTTAACTTTAATGTGACGTACCATACCGTAACGGTGCAATTTCACAAAATGTAAAGCGATAATGCAAGTGGCACTTTTTTAAAAGCTGCATTAATCAATATTTTTATATTAAGAATTGGTCAAACGTCTATATGTATTGGGAAAGAGCTTGCTCATAGTGATGGACCCACAGAGATTTATCACCCAACTCTGCAGTTCCCTTCAGAGTGTTTTAGTGTCTTTTAGCTTATTGTTTTGGTTTTACGGTCCACAACTTTACTGTTTTGGTTCACTCTTACTGCTCTCATTAGTGTTGTTTCCAGATGAATGCAGCTGTTTTCAGTGAAAAAGCTCTGATAAACCAACTGTGCACTACGTTCTCAATACCTAATGGCAAACAGACACAGTTAACAAGTAGCTGCTGATCATAGTGGAGCATTTAGCTGCTAAAGAGCCAGATATTCCCTCAGGAGTTGGTTGAAACCAAAAACAGAGCTAAAAGGAGAGTAATCCTTGGATTTACATTCATCGGGTGGACACAAACACAACTCCAAATGAATGCTAGTTTTGCTCTCTTTCTGCTAGATGTGTAGGTTAGCCATATCAGCTTTGTATGGCTATATGTCAATGTTGTGTTTACGACCCAAAAAAATCTGAATTCTGTGTCTGACCAATTTCTTCTTTTCATTTAGGAACCTCATGCCTCGGACGCTGGACGGCCAGATCACCATGGAGAAGACCCCCAGCTACTTTGTCACAAAGGAGGCTCCTAGCCGTGTCTGCACTATGAACTGTCGAACCAAGCTCATTGTGGTGGTCAGGGATCCTGTGACGCGGGCTGTATCTGACTACACCCAGACACTGTCCAAGAACCCAGGCCTTCCATCCTTCCAGAGCCTGGCCTTGAAAAACTCCTCCACAGGTCTGATTGACACCTCGTGGAGCGCTGTGCGCATCGGCCTCTACGCCAAACATCTGGAGAACTGGCTTCAGCACTTCCCCTTGTCTCATTTTCTGTTTGTTAGCGGTGAGCGGCTGGTGTCTGATCCAGCTGGGGAGATGGGCCGGGTTCAGGACTTCCTGGGTCTGAAAAGGGTTGTTTCAGACAAACACTTCTACTTTAACCAGACCAAAGGTTTTCCCTGCTTGAAGAAGCCCGAGGGGAGCAGCAGACCTCGCTGCCTTGGAAAGTCTAAGGGCAGACCCCATCCCCAGATCCCCTCCGAGATCCTGCAGAGACTCAGAGACTTCTACAGGCCCTTCAACCACCGTTTCTACCAGATGACTGGACAAGACTTTGGCTGGGACTAACAGAGGAGATTCCTGTCACAGCCCAGATAAAAGCCAGCCTCTTACTTTCTGGAGGGATTGACTGTTTAATGCTCCACAGGGCTAACGTTCTCAGGGACGTGGTAGAGGAATACAAAGTCCACAAACTGAATTCTGCCTCAGTGGACCCAACATGACATGCAGCACGTGAATCGTCTCTGTTTTGTTGTAGAGTAGAAGCCGACATGGACACAGTGCTGCCAATATACGCACATAGTTAATGGCTTAGTTATTAAACCATTAAACCATTTTCTTGCTTGTATGTTAATGTAAATGCCATACGGAAGTACCAAAGGGAAAAAAAACATTGCCTTTGAATATAATTTTTGACTTGCTTTATGTTTTGTTTATAAGATAAGCTGATATTTATAGTTTCTGTTGATTTGAAATACAACAGTTACAGATTTCTTTTATGAAAGAAATGTATTTATTACACGACAAGGCAAGACATAGAACTGACTAAGCTTTCATTGACAGGACATTGGAAAAAATGTCATACTCCATGATAAACCACTATTTCTTTTTAATTATTAGCAGTGATACTTTGGCTGTGTTTATACTTTCCATTACATTTACTGTTTCCAAATGGTCTTTGAAATATTACATATATCTCAGTTTGATGTTGCAGGATATTTCTCTGTACATTGCAGTTGATATACCAATGATACCTCATCTGTAAATATTAAACGTGTAACAGAAACCACACATACGCACATTCCATTTGTAGGTATTTGTAGATATTTTCCCCTTCAAATCTACGTCACTATTTTAATGGCCTTGCACAGTGCAAACTGTATCCGCTGTTACTCTCTTAAAATAAATTACTGTTTTGATCTGTGATTATTTTGAATCATTTTAAACTCCATGTGTAAAGTACACAAAGCACAGTGGCATGTATAAAACCTTAATTCTGACTCTGATTCTTTGTGTTGTGAAGTAAAGTTTTATCTGACATGACATCCAGAGTACAATGTTTCATCCTTTTTCATTTCATGGGTTGCTGTAAATAAGTTTACAGTACACACAGACTGAGGGTGTTAATATAAAGACTGCTAGAGGAATGATATTTGTCCCTCAAAACTGAATCATAATCCAACAAATATATATATATATATATATACACTCCCCTGCAAAAGTATTGGAACAGTGAGGCCAATTCCTGTATTTTTGCTGTAGACTGAAAACATTTGGGTTTGACATCAAAAGATGAATATGAGACAAGAGATCAACATGTCAGCTTTTATTTCCAGGTATTTACATCTGGATCTGATACACAACTTAGAAGATAGCACCTTTTGTTTGAACCCACCCATTTTTCATGTGANGAGATCCTTCATCGTGCAGCAAGATAATGACCCAAAACACACTGCCAAAACAACAAAGGAGTTCATCAGGGGCAAGAAGTGGAAGGTTTTAGACTGGCCAAGTCAATCTCCAGACTTAAACCCTATAGAGCATGCATTTTACCTGCTAAAGAGGAGACTGAAGGGAGTAACCCCCCAAAATAAACACCAACTGAAAACTGAAAGAGGCTTCGGTGAAAGCCTGGAAAAGCATCACAAAAGAAGAATGCAAAAGTTTGGTGATGTCAGTGGGTCACAGGCTTGATGCAGTTATTGCAAGCAAAGGATTTGCAACTAAATATTAAGTCTTATTCACTTTAATCTATTTTAAGTCTATCTGTTCCAATACTTTTGTTCACCTAAAAATTTGGTGTTCCGTTACAAATAATGCTATCTTCTAAGTTGTGTATCAGATCCAGATGTAAATACCTGGAAATAAAAGCTGAAATGTTGATCTCTTGTCTCATATTCACCTTTTGATGTCAAACCCAAATGTTTTCAGTCTACAGCAAAAATACAGGAATTGGCCTCACTGTTCCAATACTTTTGCAGGGGAGTGTATATATATATATATATATATATAATAAATGTAGCTGAAACATATGCCTATTCTAATCCCAATTTGTGAAAGGATCAGTTTTCACTAAACCCCTCCCCTGAACAGTGATTGCCTGCTCATAGCTTAGCAACCGAAACAGCATGGCAGCATGGCACCTGTCAAGCTTTGGATTTCTCCACATGTCAAAGCAGTGTGCATGGGGCTCTAAAAAGAGACATGCTAAAGAGTTTGGAGGGTTGTGACTCTTTTTTTAGCCTTTCCAAAACCAAAAACACAAGAGCAAAAGTGTAAAAAATGGATGAAAAAAAAAAACAGTAGCCACTTCACACACAGGTGAGTTGAAGAGTGAGTCCATTAAAAGCCTAACTGTGCGCCACTTGTGATTTTTCCGGGAAAGTCGATACCGACACCCAGGTCGTAATACTGCAGATGCAAGGGCTTTCATCAGTGGGCCATAGGCTCAATCACCATTGTGTTACCTCATTGGGCGATAGATAGTGACTTAACAGACATTTATTTAAATGAAAATCTTTGAGATTATATCTTTAAGACCTTTTACCTTTTACAGGGTTCTCGTTTCAATAATCTGCAAACATTAAAAAGTCAGCCGGGGACGCTGTTTAAAACCTACTCACGGAGCTAATGTTAGTTCAATTAGCTAGCAACAGCTGTTGTTTTATTTGGGTAAAATATTGACAGTCGCTAGCGTGTACCGCTGTGTCATTATTCACCCTTTGTTTCAAAAATTATTAGGGAAATAAATCATGACATGCATAGCAACAGTAACTAAGGGGGGCGGGCTTAGTGAATTGTCAGTTCCATGGTAACCCTGTTAGTGCTGCCCCAACCAGAATGTCTCTCTTTATTTACGCTCTCAAACTTCAGCTCCCTCACAAGCTCCAACTTTATTTTCTCACCAGAGAGAACTCTCACTCTGTCTCTTCCCTCTCTTCCTCGGTCTCTCTCACGCTGCTTTTCCCTCGCCTCTCGCCACTTCCACACAGTGAGACCACATGTACAGTCTGAGGCCTGCGTGCGCTGTGGCCTTTAATTATGAGAGATGTCAGCTCGCTCAGAGAGCGCCCTCCTTCCTCTCTGGGCTCAGAATTAGCAGCAGAGCTCGTCTCTTTCATGGTGCACTATCCTGTATGGAAGAAAAAGAAAAAAAAACATCTGCTCTGGTGGAACAACCAAAAAAAGGAACCCACTCAAGATCTGAAATATACACTGAGCTGCAGATGTTGTTTTTTTTAAACAATGGGTGGAAATTTATGCCTAACCAGTATTTGCATTCAATGATTAAACCAAAAATGTTCAATCAAATCGATTAACATTGAGCTTTGTTTGTGGAAAGAGGAAAAAATGAGTGTATTTGTGCAAGTTTGCATGCACACACATCCATAACAAACCCTTTGGCCCTCCCCATACATCTTGCCGTCTCTAATTCCTGTCAGTATTTCTGTCACATACCCCTCTGTTTTATATGTCTGGCATTAGTTTTTAGTGGGCCTCACTAAAATTGAAATGTGCTTGGCTCACTTCATCTGTGCCAACTTTTATTACTCCGTATTACCAGTCATAGTGATAGTTGCCTTTTTGCTGCGCCAGCCCAGCAGCAGGCATTAAAGATAACTGATTTCCCATTCTGCCATCTGCGAAAGACGTTAGCATCAGTGTTCGCAGGACTAGCCCACTCGTTAAGTTTCATCAAATCAGCAGCAGCATTCGGCATAATCTACAGTTGTCACTAAACACTGGTAATGATGTGAGAAATCCAATTGAGGTGAAGGAAGAAAGAGCAGGAAAAATGGAGGCATGAGGAGAAAACCTTCCCTAAGAGCGAGACGTGAAGATGTATGATATACTGCACATTTAAGAAAGCTTAACTTCATCCAACTATTTGATCTGAGCAAACAAGCCTTACAATATACTGCCTCTGGTCTGTGTTTGCACGTATTGCTCTGAATGAGCTCATGAACAGCCAACCTCCACTTGTGGCTGCCACAAGAATTTGTAGACACCACCAGCATTTAGTCATGTTTTATGACTCTGTCATCAATATTTTAGGTGTACGGCAGTTCACAAAATTCACGATTTGATTTGATTCAATAGAGTACGGTGGAGTCACAGTTCCAGACATTCTCAGTCTCTGAATGTTTTTTACATTTTCATTACAAATTTATTTGAGGATTCAATTTTATACCAGTATAATATTTTAGACTTTAGAATAAAACAATAATTCTTAATCATTTTGAGTGGTTTCTCATCAGCTAATATACAGTCATAAATATCAAAAAGACTGTTTTTACAGTATCATAAAAACAAGACATGCTGTATCATCTTAGCTTAATAACCAAAACACTGCATTGTTCAACAGATTTTGAACAAAACACGAGCCTTAAATTGAATGATACCATATGATACCTTTTACAGCAATTACATTACAATTAAAGGATAAGGCTGATGTTCTAATTTTTTCTTATTATCAACAGGAATAAAACCAACCAAAACCAATATGTCTATCTCTCAGTACTTTCTGACTTCCCCACCCTGTCCCTGTCTGTGGCTCATTTGGTTCCCACTAAAGTCATGTATATGGGACGGACTCAAAACAAACTACAGTCTCCATGTTCATTGGAATGAATGAATATGACAGTGGGGGCTCAGAGGAATAAGACATATTAGGCTTTAGCAACTCAATCAATACTTGAAGCATCAATTCATTGCTGGTCTTTCTCTGGGGTTCGTGGACAATGATGGCGAAAAAGTACGCAAGTACTGAAGTAGACTTCAGCAGGTGCTGGACCAAGCAGGAGGTATCTGTTTCTGTTCACATTGAACCAAAGCTTGGATGCAACCGTTTAAAGTCAAAAGAGATCTCACACTGAACACTGACAGATGATATAAATCTAATATGTTTTCCTCTGGATATAAAGATATTCTGGATTACAATCGCTCAAAAGAACTAAACGGCAAAGACAATAAATACATGTCCGTAAAACTCTAAATCTTCCCTTCTCATGGGGACAGTAATTTGTTTAGCTTCGGCTGGCATGCAGCTTCCAAGGATTTGAGCCCACAATTTAATGCGTGCCATCTATTCCTACCATTGTGGATTTGTTTGCATGAGTGAAAATCGCCCAATGTGGATTGAGTTACAGGCCGCTGTGACTATTTGAGATTAGGCGTGATGAGGGATGTATATTTTGTGCGGTGACTCTTATTTGGGAATAATGGGCACATGGCAGACTAATCAGAAACACTCCGAGAGAGGGATGAACCACTCTGGAGGCTGCGTTGAAAGAAAGGGGGCTGATTTCCACACAGCAGATAAAAAGTAGGATTAGAGTGTAAAAGTGGTTTTCCTCCGAGGAGCCACAAATGAAGACGGTTCATACTGAGGACTCCACACATTTTCCACCCATACCGCAGTCTCCTTCGATTCAGGGAAGAAATGCTCGGGGATTTTCTCTCTTCTCTGTGGTTTAGGCCTCACAGCATCTTGTTAAATTGTGACTCCAGCTTTAATTGATGAGAGAGTCATTTGGGTTAGAGGGATTTTCAAATGGTCATGGCAGCTCAACGCAAATTGGGGAACTTTTTTTAGGAATATGGGATTAAGAACTTTTACAATAGGATTTTATAACATTGTTTTTCTGGACACGTTTCAGCGCATGCCTCTGTTGCCATTTTAGCCAACAAAATACCAGCTCCGATGCTTATTGGGCCTTGATTGGAAAACTCAGAGTTTATAGAGAAGCTTGCACTTGGTTGATGAGGTACTAACTGAGACAGTGCTGCCAAATGGATGGAAATCTTTCACTCTAAAACATAAAACTGCATTCTTAAAATAAAACTACAACTCTTCTGGAAACATCCCTACTCTCTTGGAAATATACACACATCTGCATGGGCGAAGCATGCTCAAATCAAACGCTGCGTTTAGTTGTTAAACCTGCAGTATGCTCCACGGTATACTACTCACTTTGCCTTCCACCTGCATCTTCAAACAAAATGTTAACACACTACGTACAGTCAGTCACTCTGAATGAAAGCAGCTCGCACCTGGCCTTCACGCATGGTTTGTTTTCATTTGCCAAAGAGCCCATTCATTATTCTACGAAAATGAATTACAGCCCTTAAGTTTGGCCTATAAAAAATCACAAATTGGTTCTTCATTTGCTCCATGGTGTTATTAATCCCCAACCACCCACTTGTTCATCCATTAATCAAATGCACTGTAATTGTTTACATGCAGGAGAACCGGTCAAAAGGTGCCACTGATTTGGGAAAACGTGGGATAAAGACTAGGTGTATTCACTGTGAGCACTGGGTTGACATCCAAGCATTTAACCTTAAACACACGCACAGCGCAGACACGCACAGTAGCCCTTCTGCCTTTCCAAAAACGAAATAAAATCAATTTGCAGGCCATGTGAGTGCACGTCTTTTTGATTCGATATGTCATACGCGTCCTGTCTGACTCAGTCCTTCCAACGGTTGTGTGTGTTGGTGGTTTTTTTCTAAGAATGGCCACACCACAGCACTGTCTGGTAACATACAGTGTAGCACGCAAGGCGAGGCATCACGAATGGTCATTTTTCTGAACACACATTGCCAAGCCGTAAAACATTTTCACATGTTGGACCTTGCAATAAATTTCATGTCAAGGGCTGGTGCTTTAATCCGCCAAAAAAAAGGGTCAGTGCAAAATCTTTTTCAAATTCTCAGATGCCTTTCAGTCATCTAAGGGCGGTATATTGTAGTATTTGTGCATTTTATAATCAAAAAGAGGCTGTTGTGTGTTTCTTTTTAAGTGATTTCAACTGGAATTACATGTTTCTTCATATAAAGACTAACTTAACTGGACTTTACTGTAAAAAAGGGTAAAAAAGGCTTCACAATAGAGCTTCCCTTCAGATTCCATACGAATCGTTGATGCATGTTTTAGCCTGCATTCATGTTCAAGTTGTTTTCTGTGTGAACCTGAGAGATTTAACCCTGCAACCTCCAGCAAGATAGATACCTCTGCGCTAAACCTACTGATGAACAGATGTTTTAACATGTCTGTAGTAATATGTCACATATGGCATGTTACAGTAGGTGTAAAACAAGCCTCATATTCAACCGCTCACCATACCCTGTCCTGTCATCGTACAGTCCCTTTTCGTCCATATGTGCCTACATGTGAAAAGTCAGGGGATCATCAAAGAGATTACAACTCATCCTGAGGGCGACATAATTGTGTGTACTAAATTTCATGGCAATCCGTCCAATAGTAGTTGAGACACTTCACTCAAAGCCACAAATGTCAACACCATTGTGGCGCCAGAGGAAAAGTCAGGGGATCACCAAAGTCAGTAGGATTTATCATCTGGGAACCATGAATGTCTGTACCAAATTACGTGCCAATCAATCCAATAGTTGTCTGGAGCAAAGTGGTGGACCAACCGACAAAGAGACTAAAAATGTATCTTTATGCCCCTTTTTGCTCAGTATTAAATGGGGCAGAAAATTGTTTATTGTTTACAACAGAATCCCCTAAAATCTCTGCTGTTTGGCTCAATAACCACCTGGCTTGATTTCATGTCGCAGGTGACATCACTGTTAGTGTGTGCCAGATCGGAAGACTGTGGTCTCCATGTAATCCCCTCTCCCTTGAAAGCGTCAAATATAGCTACCTTCTCAGACTCCCGCTTGATGACAACATACCACTTCATGTGGTGAACGCTAAACCAGAGCCGAGCACCAGCTTTGAAGCCATTGTTAAGACCTGTGAGGGTGTAATACCTTCAGTCACACGGGGACAATGAATAGTATGATTCATATCTCATAAAAGACGACACCTGTGCGCACATGCCGTACTGTGCACTGCTCGAACCCTGTTCTAACGCGGTAGGGAAAAACAGGCCACGGCTACATTTCCCAGATCCCAAATCTAATTGAATCTGTCATAACTGCTCTAATGATGGACACATATAACCCCGGAGTCCCCTGAGGGCCAGGGCTTGGGTCCTGTGAGTCTCGGAGATAACATGCCCCACAGGTGTGTGGAGATGATGTACACAGACTCAGGTTACAGCAGACCGGCCTGGGACAGGTTGATGGAGGCTCTGATTGATCCTGAAAACGGAGAAGCCTGTGGGAGAATTGTAATTGAACCTGGAACAGATGTTAAACAGTCCAGGAAGAATGTGGTTATGATGAAGGTACACGGCCTGAAAGTCAAAATTACACTAGATGAACAGAAATACCGCAGTCTTATTAAACGGTATTGGCAAGAGGAGTCTTTTTGGTGTATTAGATTGTTAAAGACTAACCAGACAACATACACCGAAGGGGCAACAGGGTTCACTGTGCAGCTACAAAAATGTATCCATATGGTAGTTTGCAGCAGAAACGTGGTCCATCAAACTTTCTGAAGAAAACACCGCTAATCCGACAAGCAGCCAAATGTGTTCCAAATTTAAGAATAACCACAGGTAGCCAGTGCCAAACCCTCAGTCCTCGAAACTCCCTCGCTAACATGAATATTTTCTCAACTTGAACTCATCTGGGATAAACTCTAGTTCACATTTAAGCTTCTGAAGGGTTCACCACGTACACTCAGACTGCGCTGCTTGATGTGACAGTAGGAAATATCCTCTGATGTGAGTCGTCTTTTATCACAAGCTAGCCAAAATACAGTGATGCATGTGGAATGAAAAGTTCAAAATGCTATAGATGCTGGTCTTTTTTACTGCTGTTATTATTATACTGTCATTATAATCATCATAATTTTTACTCTCCCTCTATATCAATATTATGACAGTTTGGGTTTGACTGGTGGTGTTAGTAATTTATTGTGTCTGTGAGGCATTTAATGGTAAAGTCAGCTCCATCTTAAAGTATGAATCTATTGCTTTTGGCAAAAAGATGAGCTGCAGTGGTGGTTTGTAAATAAGTACATTTACTAAAGTACTGTACTATCATTTTTAGGTAGTTGTACTGAAGTATTTCCATTTAAGACTATTCTAAACATCTACTTCATTACATTTAAGAGGGAAATATTATACTTTTTGTGTATTTAACCAGTGGTGGAATGTAAATAAGTACATTTCCTCAACTCCTGTACTTAAGTGCAGATTTGAGGCACTTATGCTTCACTTGGTATTTCCATTTTATGTTACTTTATACTTCTACTCCACTACATTTCAGAAGGAAATATTGTACTTTTTACACCACTACATTTATTTGGCAGCTGTACTTCACAGATTCAGATTATTCATACAAAATATAATCAACAAATTAATTCTGTATGTACTATTATAGACTAAGATACCCAGCAGTTTATAAAGTAATTCAAATTAGCCCCATGTCTACCAGCTGCAACGTTAAAGTCAATAATTATAATACAATAATACAATATACATTATTCTGAAATGGGCCATTCTGCATAATGAGTACTTCTACTTTTGATACTTTAAGTACATTTTGCAGCAAATACTTTTGTAGCATGAGTTTTACTTGTAACTGAGTATCTCCACTCTGTTGGAGAGGTACTTTTACTTCTTTCACTACTGTATTTAACTCAGTATATATACAGAATATAAAGTAGTTAAAATTAGCTACACCTTGACCAGCTAGTCAGCTACAATATTAAAATACTACTTACACTTTAATGCATTATTAATAATAATGATCTAGTTATATAGAATAATATACTACTGACAACCAACCAGCCATTCTGTCTCCAATAATAACTACGTTTACCTTCATACTTTTATTTCATTTTGAACACATTTACAACATATTATTGCATCTTTTATTTGAATTAAAGTTCAGAATACTTCTTCCACCACTGATGATCTGAAAAAACACAGCGGCGATAGTGGATGAATGCTTTTCATATCCCTGGTTTATGTAGATAATACAGTAAAACAGATCATAAGTACACACTGTGTTTGGTAAACTTATTCTCAAGTACTAATGCAGCATGAAATTAATCAGAAATATGCTCTTGATGGCACAGCACTGCCACCTGCTGGTCCACACAGATATTGAAAATATATTTATTTATATTTATAATTAAATTCCAGTAAAAACACTCTCTCTTCATGAGTCTGAGTACTTCTGTCCCCTCATTAGTGTCTTTTGTTTCCACTACTGGTCTTGTCTGTCCACTCTGAAGCTCATGGTGACAACGTCCTCGATCCCAGCCTGCAGCTCGTCGTGCTCCTGCACGGCGGAGACTCCCTTGGGGGTCCCGGTCAGGATGAGATCCCCCTCCTCCAGGGTGATGAACTCGCTGATGTAGCTGATGAGATACGGGATGGAGAAAATCATCTGGGAGGTGCAGCCGCTCTGGCGCAGCTGGTCGTTCACCTTCAGCCACAGCTTCACGCTCCCCGGGTCAGGGATGCGCTCTTTGGGGATGAACTCGCTGACCGGGCAGGAGGTGTTGAAAGCTTTGGCCAGGGTCCAGGGCAGACCCTTGGACTTGCACTCATCCTGGACGTCCCGGGCTGTCATGTCCAAGCACAGAGCGTACCCTGCAACATGCTCCATAGCGGCGGACTGAGAGATGGCTGTGCCCCCTTTCCCTATGACCACCCCTAACTCCACTTCATGGTGCAGGTTTCCGCTGTACAGGGGCACCAGGATTGGGGAGCCCTCTCTTACATATGCAGAAGGTGGCTTCAGGAACAGCACGGGCTCTGTAGGAATCGCGTTTTTCAGCTCTTTGGCGTGGTCCGCATAGTTTCTCCCAACACAAATGATCTTCCTCCCCCATTCCCAAAATCTAGATATATTTCGTGCTGTCATCGTGGAGAAACGTGAAGGTTTCAGCCGCTCTGAAGCAGTCAGCACCGGGATAACTAAACTTTGACCGACGCTTCCCGATCATTAACCTACGGCAAGCCTGACAGGACATACAGCGAACTCAAAAATCAAATTAAAGCTATTATATCGAGGTTGAGTTGTTTATCGAGACCAAAAGGTAAAATAAAATCCCTCACATGTACCCTATTGTATCTTTATTGATTCGTTGTTTAAAAAAAGGGCGTAAATAACCAATTTATTGACGCGTTTAACTGATTGTTCTCGATCAACTCCCCCAGCCTTGATTGGTGGAGCCTGGGAGGTTAAAGTTGAAGCGGAACTGAAGCAGAACCAAACTTTTCTGGTTTATACGAATGTGATAAGGCTTCAGCTGCTGTTGTTATGTTATTCAAGTCACTAGTAGGGAGTGCCTGCACTCTACTTGGAGCTGCAACAGCCTTCAAACTCGGTTCGTCCACACGATATCTTCTTTTAGCATGCTAACACCTAGCTAACATGTTAGCTTGTGTACACGAATTTTTGACCAGTAACACGTTTTTCTTTTATCGTGTCTTGAGAGGAGAGCTGTCAGATGAACACAGCTGGCCTGTCTGAGGAAACATCTGCACCTTCTTACATAATCTCCTCCGTGACAGCCGAGTTACATTAATGTTGTTGCAGCTAGCTAGGTGAAGAAATGTAAGGCATTTTTAAAGGTAGCAAGAAGCTAACGTTGTTTACTTTATGTTGTCGCGTGTTAGAGTACAGGGTGAATACTTGTCCAGCTAATGGCGACTGCATAATTAGTTTCCTGGTGTTTGCTGCTAAATAAAATAAATTTGTTTAGGGAAAAGGTGTTTTATAGGATTAAAATAAATGATTTAAGACTGACAGAGAGTGTCCTCATGTCAGTCTGAGATGACTGTAGTGTCAGATACTGACTTGTATCGTCTCATGCAGCACCTGTGGAAGTCCAGGCCCAAGCAGCTGCCCTCCTTCACAGCGCAGTCAGGAAGTCCTCTCTGGTGGATCAAGCAAATATGAGGGTTGAACTTCTCCCAGCACTCAGTGACAACTACATGTACCTGCTGATTGATGTGGACTCCAGAGAGGCAGCTATTGTTGACCCTGTGGAGCCAATTAAGGTCTGTGTATAATATTATATTATAATGTAATAACTATATATTTATTTTCTAGAAAAGCTATTGAGAAACTGTTGTTGGATAAAACGATCTGAAAGAAATGTCTGTTTTTGGGTAATCCAGCAAATTGAAGTATACTTTATTACATCGATGCCAAAATAATATAAAAAATCCAATATTTTCATATATCAATCCTGCTCATTGATTTGCAGCATTGTTCTAATACACCCAGGGGTATTATGTGGCTAGTTATCATGCTTTTGATAATACGGCAAAATCTCTGATGGCTGACAAATTTATATTGTCTCACAGTAAATACTGTCCCATCTTTTGATGCATTTTTATAAATTAAACTAACCTATTATACAAAGTAGTTGAAATTAGCTCCACATTGACCAGCTACCACATCATTTATAGCCCTGATATGGCTTTAAACGTATCTGTCATTTTTCTCCTGCTGTGGTCGAGAAGAAGATAGTGAATACACCAGGCCAACACTGAGAGATTAGGAAGAGCTTCTACCCTCCCTCCTAAATGAGGGCACTGCCCTAAGAATTGCCCTAAGACTATTTTTACATACTTTATTATTCAAAGTTACTATTATAGTTAACATTATTATTTATTACTTATTTTATTCTCTATTCTTATTCTATTTTATACTTATTTTTTATTGCACAATTGAAGGAGCTAACGATCATACATTTCACTATGATTTTACCCAGTATGATTATATGTGACAAATAAGCTTGAACTTGAAAAGTGCTGCATCAATAATAATCCAGTAATGTAGTTTATATAATATTATAACACTCTGTAATGGGCCATTCTGCACAACAAGTACTTTTACGTTTGATGCGTTTTGTGTATTTTGCTGATATTTCCGTACAAGTAAGTAAGATAAGCTAAGAGAAACCTTTATTGATCCCCAGCGGGGAATTTCGGTTGTTGCAGCAGCACCATGACAGCAGTAAGTACAGATAAGTATCGAGGTAAAAGAATAAATAACAAACAATAAAAAGAATTCAAAATAGAAACTATACTCAAGCATTTAGAGACAAAGATTACAAGGTAAAGTGACAGTGGTGTGATTAATAGCAGCAGAATCAACATGTCTATGTAAACAGCAAACACCAGACTAACACATGACATGATTAAGTAATAATGTCTGTATTAATATAGAGATGTAAAAGTATAATATAGAATATGAAGCAGGTTAATGTAATGTAAATATGATATAGTATGATATAATACAATAATATAGTATGAGATATGAGATATAGTAAAAGGTAAAATTAAGTGATAGTGCAGCAATATAACATAGTATAGTA
>NTHP01000112.1:205928-224836 GCA_003416845.1 Oplegnathus fasciatus | reverse complement strand
AAGCTTAATTTTCTGATTTGTATTAGATGGTTTGCTCTCTTTATAGAAGTTTATTGTCTGTCTGGTAACCTTGTGACTGCCAGTGCTTTTTACTCTCTTTTAACCTTTTTTTTTCTGGACACACTGTATATATTTTACAGTTGCTCTCTTGCTTACTTTTGCAGTTGAACGCTACACAAATGATTTCCATAAAATATAATCTAAGTAAATTTGTCTATAATTTAGACTGCACCTTATACACAGTATTTTGGAACAGCAGTCTGATATGCTGCACTCAAACTGTACAAGGGTAGAAAAAACATGCAATGTATATAACTGCGAATGTAAATTGCTGCTTTTCCTCACTCTGCGAGAGCTTATAACTACGTCAGATTCAAGATTATTCAATAAAACCATAGTCAACCTTAGTTATAAGACAACCTGTATGAGAAGTGTAGAAAATTTTTATTGATACAAAACAAATGGCTACAATTAAATAATGTCTTTATTTTTCTCTCTCTATATATACTGTATAATCACAAGGTTAAATAAACAAGGAATGATTATATTTTGTTTTGTGTTATTTCAGCTCACATTTTCAAAGTGTAACAGGTGCCACTCAAATTAATAATTGAAATGATTTACCATTGACACATTTGAAAAATCAGCAGTAAAAGGGCAAATTATCAGATCACATACATTATTTGGCTTGGCTTCTGCATTGTGTCTATTATCTACCCCTTAGTCTTCCACCTTGGCAGGCACACAACTTTTGGACAAGGAGTATAGTGGTTCAATAACCCAAACCTTCTCTCTGAAGAGAGGCAGAAATTGTCACATATACTTGGACGGCTCTGTACTCAGCGTCTGCTGAAAAACACTTTTGCAAAAATTTAAATTCTGCAAAACCCTCCTGTCTGCCGATCGCGGACTGTAGCACAAGCATTCCTCACCACTTCATAGTGAGCCCGTTAGTCATCTTCTCCACAGTGTGGTAATATGTGTGCAGCAGCTCTTTGGCTCTCTCCTCCCCAACACTGTGGAGCCAGGACTGGTACAGCTCAGCCACGCGAATGTCTTCTTCTGGCGATAGGGAGCGCTCTGCCTTGTAGAGCTCCTCAACCTTCTGGAGAAGCTCCTTTGGATTGTGACCAGGTAAGGGCTTCAACTGTCCACCCCCATTTAGACAGCCTGGATATTAACAAGAGGTAGGTAGAGACATGCTGGGTTTATTGCTTTAATCTGCAAGCTTAAATTAGTCAAGCAGAGCTAGTGTGACTACTGTGCAAGTTGTGTCAGTTATCTATCTGATAACTCAATGCATGTATGTAAGTTCCCTGCCTTTTTGACAACAACTTTAACATTTTGTGAAGCTAGTTTACATGGAAACACACGGTAGTACTAAATTGTCTCGTAGTATTTCATTTCTCAATCTCTGGTGTGGCAAACATATGCGCTACCAATGGAGCCGCATATTTCACTTTACCTGATGGACAAGCCATAACTTCCACAAAATGGTAAGGCGACTTCCCCCTCTTGAGTTTCTGCACCAGGTTCTGGATGTTGCGGAAGCCATATGTGGAAGCAAAGCACAACACGACTACTCCATCTTTCTCTACAGTCACTTCTTGGAAGTCTTTATTCCTGTGGCAGAGGGGTGGAGGTCAGAAATTCTTACACACGAGGTACAAGACAAGTAAGCTATGACATATGTGAATGGACTGGAACAGTTCTTCATTCGTACTGAATTCAAGCTTGACTCTTCCAGGAGGCATAATGAGCCTGAACATACTGTAAAGTCAAACTTCTTTTGAGACAGACTCACCTTAGCATTTTGTAGGTGAGCTCCTTCACCTCCTCTCCAAACAGCTGCTTGGCAGCGTAGGTGAAGACATGGTGGAGGTAACCCCCTGACCCGCTCCCAGCGTGGCTCAGGAACTCACCCCCACTCACACTGCTGAACCTGGGTCAAGAATAATATGGAGTGTGTGAGTTCATCTATTCTTCTGGATGGCTCATTTTAAAGGAGGGGGTGGGCTAACAGAGACAAAATGTCACAGAACTTACATTGTATCAAGGGGTGCAGGTTCCACATCACTAAGAGACACATTTTTCTCCTCCAGCATTTTCTGAACCTCTCCTGTGTGAGACAGAAAAAAAGTATAAAAAGAGGAGATACTCCACATTCATACACATAAAAAGCATCATTAGGATAGTTACTGTACCAGAGGTGATGACGCAGTCCACTTCTCGAGTCTCAGCTTTGTTCAGGTAGAAGTCTGACCTCGAGGCCTCAAGTTTCTTGTCAAAGCAGGGCATTACTGCCACATGGTAGATCTGCTGTGGACTTAACCCCTGACAACACACACAATACACAGCTCAGTGGCAACTCGTTACTCTCTCTGTTTTGATAACCATACATTTACATACATTCATAATAACCAACTGCCAGCACTGGATACTCCAGAAGTCAATGCTCCACATTTGCTTTGATACTAAATATATTTGCAATTTTAGTAACAGTTGAAGAAAAGCCACAAAGCTGCTATCAAAATGTACATTACAGGAACAGTAACTCTCAGATGTGAACTTAAGGACAAAATTACATAAAAAGTGAAATCACTTTAATCTCCATGAGGTGGAGCACAAAGTTTGACTGACGTGCAGGTGTTCCGGTACCTGTTGTTCTGCAAAATAGCCTTTAACCAGAGAACCCATCATCGCCTGGGGGGAGCGAGTGGAACTAATGTATGGAAGAATAAACTCCCCATGAGTCTTCTCTGCATAGCAAATCCAACCTGAACAAAACACACACACACACACACACACACACACAGACAAACATGATGGGAGTTGTCTTTGAGCAAACGCTGAAATCATAAGAAATGTAAGTATTATTACATTATAGTGACTGACGCTGCCTTTTGCCTTGTCCACATGTCGAAGTGTCCTGGCCAGCACCCTGCATGGTAGCTCGTTGCCATCGGTGTGTGAGTGCGTGTGTGACTGGGTGAATGAGTGGCAAAAACCTTGTGAAGCACTTTGTATAAAAGCGCTATATAAATGTAGCCATTTACCATTTATACGTGATCGCGCAACACAGCTACATACAAATTAAGTTAATGACATTTTATTCTACTTTTACAGTGCTCAATAAAATCATTTTCTTTTCTCATTCTTCAGTAGTTACATTGTACATTTTGTTTGGCATTTTTGCTAGACAGAAGAGAGCAGACACGAAATGAAGGGAGAGGAATGAGGATGACGCTCCAATATTATACACACAGGGTTTTTAGTGGAATACCTGGACAGGCCGATGTCAGCATGGGCAGAGACTTGCTGTCCTGCTCCTTCCTCTGGAAACGCTCCACAAACTCCCGCTGGCTCTCGAGCAGGCTGAAGGTCCGACTAAAGCTTGTGTCAAACACATGATGAACCCCTGCAGTAATAATAATAATAATCTTTAGAAGTGACTGTTTCTGCCTAAATCAACCTCTCGTTTTCATTTCCTGTTTTCACTTTGAGTTGTACGACTTAAATAGAGCAACATTTGCACTCACCAAGGCCTTTGAAGAAAGACGTAAGCCTCCTGCCTGCCTCACTACTGCTGAGGTCATAGCGTGCCGCGAGGGAGGCTCTGGACTGCGGTGACACCGACACCACCACCACCTTCTGCTCTGTCGCACTGGCCTGCGGAGGGAGTCACAACATCATTGCCATCACATTCAAAAGGCTACAACGGCAATCATGAGTAGACACTATACAAGCATTCACACACATGTATCCATCTGTACCTTGTTGTTGCGCAGCACTTTAAAGAGCTCCTCGTGGCTCTGCTGCGTGATGAGGACGCTCTCAGCAGAGGTGATGCAGCCGCTGCAGGCCAAACAGTCATTCAGTGTGATCTTCGCTTTCTCCAACTTCTGCTTCCCACCATCCTACAAACACAAGGTGAGTTAATTGAAGGTAAATTATTGTGCAATGCTTCAATTTTACTTCGCACACAGGTTTGGATTCAGCCTTGATACCCACCTGGTTGACTTGGACGTAACTGCCATCATCTTCTATTTGAATTTTGGCCAAAGATTTACCTGGTTTCTTCTCTACTTTGACAGGTTTGACACATTGCTGCAAAACACAAACCACAAATGTGAAAACGAAACTACAGAATATAATTGTTCAGTTTTTTTAAATGAACTTTATGAACAAGATAAAGAAAGCAGTTCATTAGAGCTGCAACGATTAGTTAATTGATTAGTCAATCGACAGAAAACTAATCGGCAACTATTTAATCGACTACTTATTTAAGTTATTTTTCCAGCAAAAATTCCAAAAATGCGATTGTTCCAGGTTCTCAAATGTGAAAATCTGCCACTTTTCTCGGTCTTGCATTATAATAAAATGAATAGTTTTGGGATTGGCTATTGGTCGGACAAACCTAGACATGTGATGAGGTCATCACATATTGTGATGGGCATTTTTTCACTGTTTTCTAATGTTTTATAGACCAAACGTTTAATCGATTAATTGAGAAAATAATCGGCAGATTAATCGATAACAAAGTTAATCGTTAGATGCAGCCCTACAACTCATAACAATATCCAAAGGCACCTGACAGAACTGAGAAAGAACAACAAAAGGAAAGAGAATAAGCAAATGAGTAAGTAAATAAATAAAATGCAGGACAAAAGAACATTATTAGAGGTCAACATGTGGGGCTTTAGACAGACAAACGTTTCCATCACAGGAACCCACCGTTAAGCAAATTGGTGATAAATATAAATAATATAAACTGGCAAAAAATGGACTTCAACTTGACAATTAGGGTATTAACTCCAGTTGCAGTACCGTAGTATATTGATATACAGCACAAGTTATCTATATCCTCTAAAACCAAGTTATTACCTAACATTACCTCTATTTCATGGTTGTTACATCATTGCTAACATTAGCAGCGAGCTAGCTGCTTAGCACGCATGTTGTATTTATAACGTTAGCGGGTTTTCCGATCAGTAACAGTTAAACCAATTTATTAACATGGCATTATGATAAGTTTTTGTCAAGGGGGATCCGTGTTTAAGGTTATACAGCTGTGACCACAACAACAGCAGCTAACAGTTAGTGAGCATGCTAGCTATTTCAGCAGCTACCGGCGGCTTTAATATGTGAAGTGAATCATTAGCATTAACTAATCATGTATCTAATCATAAACCCGATGTTATATAACATGTCAGGATAGTTTCGCTACCTGAGAGGGGGTGATAAAATCATCGAGGTCTGTCAGCTGCAGCACGCCGCTGAACTGAGAAGCCATACTGTATCTACTGCCGAAAGTACTGCAGTCAAGCCAGCCTCCACTTCGAAAAACACGGTCAAACTAGCCCCCACGTTGTTTTGTGGTACGTGTATATACTAGACATTACGGTTAGAGCGTGTCAGAACTGATTTCAAAATAAAAGCACCGTCATATATGAGCAATGTTCCCTCTAAATTCAGATTACAATTAAGAGGAAACTTCCTGTTGCCACAGACTAATTTCATTTCAGATTGATAGTAGACCACCTCAGAGTGTCACTCAGACAGTATCAAGACATTCTGATGTTGCATTTCAAAATTAAAGCCCCCTAAAATCTCTAATGAAGCTATATTTATAACTGAGATTCAGATTACAATTAAAAGGAAAATCCCTGTTTCCACAGACTAATTTCACTTCAGACTGATACCACCTTAGGGTGTCACTCAGATAGTGTCAAGACATTCTGATGTAGGATTTCAAAATTAAAGCCCCCTAAAATCTCTTTATAAAGCTATATTTTTAACTTAGTTTCAGATTGATATTAGAAGGAAACTTCCTGTTGCCACAGACTAATTTCACTTCAGACTTATAGCAGACCACTTCACAGTCAAATTTAAGCCCTGTAAAATGTCATATATGAGCTATATTACCTATAAATTCAGATTAGAATCAAAGGAAACTTGCTTTATGTGCTTTACCCGGAAAAACCCGGTCATTGTTGGGGCAAACATCCCCTTCCCACCTCCAGTGCAAACACTTTGGGAAAAACTCACACAGAGACGTGGTGGCCCTATCTCCAAGTTCCTCCCCATCCCCTTCCCCTGACCGCTCAACAGCACCAGATCATGCAAATGCCAGCGTTGTAATCAATCGGCCTTCCCAACTGAGACCACTTCCTCTGTCTTCCAAGGCCTGGATAAGGGGGTCTATGGCCAGGTTGAACAGTTGTGGTGACATTGGGTCACCCTGCCTCACTCCAACCTTCATGCTGATAGGGGAGGTTTTCTCTCCACCACTACCAACCCTTGTCATGTAGTCCACATATGAGTTCTTGATTAACTCAATAATCCACCTGTCTCTGTTCCAGAACACATAGGATATGCTCATGAGAGATGGAGTCAAATGCCTTCGCAAAGTCCACAAAGACTAGTGGGGCCCCACCCTCCCTCGAGTGCTGAACAATTCCATCCAGAATCATCAAGTTATCCGCGCATCCACCTGAGGAAACGAGGAAGCCTCTCTGCCTAGGACTCGGCCTCATTGTCAGTATCAGGGAACCAGGGAAGTAATCGTTATGGGACGCCATCTATTGACATCCCACAGTTTGTCGGCATTCCCCAATTTAGGCAGTAGTCTTGTGCGGCACGCCTTGACGGACTTGGGGATGACTCCTTGGACCAGCCATGTCGTGTACAGCCGCGCGAGTTGTTCACCCCTCGGGTCCCAGTGTAGCAGTGTCTTTTTGCTAATCCCGTACAGGCCGGGGGCTGAAGCACTCTTCATATTGGTTAGGTTTTCCCTCACCTCAGCTGCCAGGATCGGGCTATAGAACTCCCAATTATCTGTTTCTGGATTTGACCGGAAGTCACCAAGCCCCTGGAATTGTCCCCCTACCTCCCATCTCCCACAAAACACTTCATAGATTTGGTCAATAGGCAGTGCACATTCCACACTCTTGGCACCATCCAGGACAAGGGATACGAGTTTAGCCTGGTCCCCGTTGTACAACCGTTGGTGTACCCGGAAATCACGCATTTTCTGGGAGAGCCACCTCTCCCAGCCCTTCATTGCTCGATTATCTCTATGGACATTTCCTGTGCTATTAGGAGCCCCCCCATTTTTCCCAATCTCCGGATGAGGTCCGACGCCGAAGACTTGATCAGGCCAGGATTCTGATCTATGCCCCCAACCAAGTCCACAATGGCCCTGATCTCATTCTAGCTTTCTGTGTCACCCCCTCTGTTCAACGCCTCTATCAGCCTTGTTCGGGCCAAGTTTGGGGGTGACCACAGAATGATCTAGGTTGCCTGACCTCCCTTTCCGCTGCCTTTACACTCTTGGTCTTCTCTGCATTCCACTCCGCCGGATGGGCGCGCTGCTTATGTTGGGTCTGCCCCATGCTGTTCCCAAATCGTGCTTCGCAGAGTCGAAATGCAAACTCCTGGTCACTCCACGATACTTCCACCACCAATGTCCTGATATTGTCAGAGTGACATTCTGAGGTAGTGTGAAGTAAAACTGGTCTGTTGAAAAAGGATATTTTCTTTTAATTGTAATCTGAATTTAGAGAGAACACAGCTCATATGTGACATTTTAGAGGGCTTTAATTTTGAAATGCAACATCAGAATGTCTTGATACTATCTGAGTGACACTCAGAGGTGGTCTACTATCAGTCTGAAATGAAATTAGTCTGTGGCAACAGGAAGTTTCATTTTAATTGTAATCTGAATTTAGAGGGAACACAACTTATATATGACATTTCAGAGGGCTTTAATTTTGAAATGCAACATCAGAATGTCTTGATACTGTCTGAGTGACACCCTGGGGTGGTCTACTCATTATTTTGAGAAGGTTTCTCATTATTTTGAAAAAGTTTCTCACCATTTTGAGAAAGTTTTTCATTATTTTGGGAAAGTTTCTCATTATTTTGAGAAGGTTTCTCATTATTTTGACAAAGCTTATCATTGTTTTGAGAAAGTTTTTCATTATTTTGAGAAAGTTTCTCACCATTTTGAGAAAGTTTCTCATTATATTGGGAAAGTTTCTCATTATTTTGAGAAGGTTTCTCATTATTTTGACAAAGCTTATCATTGTTTCGAGAAAGTTTTTCATTATTTTGAGAAAGTTTCTCATTATTTTGAGAAAGTCTCTCATTATTTTAAGAAGGTTTCTCATTATTTTAAGAAGGGTTCTCATTATTTTGACAAAGCTTATCATTATTTTGAGAAAGTTTTTCATTATTTTGAGAAGGTTTCTCATTATTTTGAGAAAGTCTCTCATTATTTTAAGAAGGTTTCTCATTATTTTGAGATACTAACTCATTATTTCAAGAAAGTGTCTCATTATAATGATTTACGGGATCTTTTTTTCCCCATCACATTGGTGGAAATGGGTTTCAATAACATCCCCTCACCCAATCACTGCTCTTTCCAAACAGGGACTAGTTTTAGTTTTTATGAGTAAGTTTCTCCCTGTAAACTGCATCCCTCTTTTACATGTTTTTATTAATTTGTTTCAATGATTTCTTATTTATTTTAAATTGCAGCAAGAAAAGAATGCGGAATAGGAATTTCATTGTACTGTTTGTACAGTACAGACCCTTGTTTCTGTGTGCAGGTGACCTTGCAAGACAAATTACAGTGCCAATTAAATTCATTGCATTAAATCCATTTTCGAACTGTTGAATATGCAAAGTTGCATATTGCCAGTCCAGGCAGGCTTTCAGTAGCTACTTCTGTGTGTTGGTAATTCACGTGTCCTCATCATTTAATACATGGCCACTAGGGGCCCTTAAAGGAGTAAAATGCACTATGGGACCTTAATCCTCCTCCAAGCTATGTCACTGACACCAAACTTTTGCTACTTTTGTCCTCTTTACTGATGCCACCTTATCAACTGTAAGGGCCTCTGTGTCAATATGAAATTACTATACTATTGTGCAAAATTATACAATAATACACTGTAAGGCATTTCTCATGGAGCAACAGGTGGGAATCTGAGGCAAGGTAGGGTTAATCACTCCCCTTAATAGGCAGTGTAATACAACAAGGAACCTCACATCAGTTATATTATAATTAAGACTCTTGATTTGCAGAAATGATAGTTTCAAGGCCATTATCGTGGGCCCCTGTGAGAAAGTAGAGACAGTAGATGGACCCTAAAACAAAATTCTGTCAGACCAGAAGAAGCTGTGGTAGCTTGAAGGATCTACACATGAATTGCCATGGCTCCTGTTTGTTTCTGGGCCTGATGTTGTTTTTTATCATTTATCTGCGTATTCTGATTTGAATTAGAAACAGTGTAGCAAATTCTTCTCCACATGCACTGTGGCTCTCAGGGCCCAAAATATGTCCCACTTCCTCCGTGGATAATCTAGATAAGTAGATTGAGTGAAATCCCAGAAAATTCAGCACTATTGCTTTTACTATTTTACTATTTGCTTTTTGATATGTTTCTAGTTAGGGCTGAACAATTAATTGAATTATTATCGAAATTGCTATATGGCCAAGTGCAATATCCAAATCACAGGAGTTGCAATTTTTTTTATAAAGGTAAAATGTGTCACAACATACTTTTATAAATGAAGCATTGTGTTTTTACAGAGGTGCCCCGGCCTACAAATCCTATTCTCCAGATGTAAGGGAACATGCTAGTTTGGTACAGACCACAGCAAAAATCACATCATCATCATTTTAATATTTTTTTCAGTGAAAATGAAATTTAAAAACTCCCACTAAAATCGTGACCCATATCGCAATATCTGTCAAAATAATTGCAATATGATTTTTTTTTTTTTGCATATCGGTCAGCCCGTCTCCAGTGTTTAAGAAAGCATCTGAAGAGTTAATTTGCAAAAACAAATTAACACCATTCATATAATGAATAAACCAACAGCAGTTTGACTGATATTCCCTTGCGTGCACAATAAAAAACATAATTTAGAAAATAATTTATTAATTTAATTAATATAGAAATAAAAAAATGTGTCTTATCAAAACAACCCAACACCAGTTTGATTGATATTCTCTGATGTGAACAAAAAAACAAACAAACCATGATTTAGGAAAATAAATAAAAATAGAGATAGCTGTTCTTGCAAATCTCCATAGTGCTATGTATAATTACAGCTGCTGATACATCTGCACATGCAGATCATGTTTGAAGGATATTTTGGCTGTGAGAGCAAAATAGACATATATTTAGGGCTGCAACTAAAGATTATTTTCATTGTCAATTAATCTGTCGATCATTTTCTCTATTAATCGATAAGTTGTTTGGTCCATAAAATGTCAGAAAATGGTGGAAAATGTTGATCACTGTTTCCCAAAGCCCAAGGTGACGTCCTCAAATGTCTCATTTTGTCCACAACCCAAAGATATTCAGTTTATTGTCATAGAGGACCAAAGAAACCAGAAAATCTGAGAAGCCGAAATCAGAGAATTTGGACACAATTTCCTAAAAAAATGACTCAAAACGATTAATCGATTATCAAAATAGTTGGTGATTAATTTAATAGTTGACAACTAATCAATTAATCGACTAATCGTTGCAGCTCTACATGCATTATCACAAAAAAATAAAAATAATCAATACATCTTAAACCACACAAATAAATGGTTAAAGGTATGAATGGAAGCCATCCATATAATTTATATGTATAAATATATTTCAGACCAATTATTTGAAAAGTATTTCATATATGATTTAAGGCCAAAATGAGATCACAGCATGTTTTCTTGTTTTCTCCTCTCCATCGATGAAAGCACATACGCACGCGCCCTTTTGTTGTTATGACTACGAGGTCGTAAATCCGCCATGTTTTCCCTCCTTGTAGCGGCGTTGCGACAGAGACGGAGAGCTCGAACGACATGAATGTAGAAAATAATCATACGGCAGAAACAGAGAGGGACCAAACGAAGGACGGCAACGAGACAATCACCATCCAGACTACACTGGGAGATGAAGGTTAGTTCTCCTCCTAGCTGAAACAAGACTGAAATGTTTATCTAATGTTGTGTTTGGGCCTAGCTAACTTCCTCCATCATGAAGTGTTGCTAGCAGCTAGCTGCCATTAGCAACAACATTAGCTAGTTAGCTTCCTCGCTGCAGCTTTGCAGCCAGTCAGCAGCATTTAGAGAAGTTCACATCAGCTAGGCAGTATACTCTATGAAGTTGTCTCACGCTGTGATGTGTTGTGTCTGTGCTGTCAGATGAAGATGTGCACAAGTGCGGGCGCTGTCAGACCGAGTTTTCCACGTTGGAGGCTTTCATCCAGCACAAGCTGCAGCAAAACTGCAAACGTGTGGAGGCGAGCAGCCAGGATGCCTTTCAGGAGGTATGAACCGTGATGTGTGGGTTTATGTCCAGTGAACACTGTAAACAACAGAGGTGCAACTAATGTTGATATCTACATTTTGCCAGGTTACTTCAGCCAATGGAAGTTCTTGTTCAGAGGTGAAAACAGCTGAAAGTGCGTCCTCAGATGAACTGGTGAAGACCACTAATGGTGGGTCAGCATTAGGATTGCAACTGTTTATTTTTAATGGATTTGCCAGTTATTTTCTATTATTTTCAGTCGATAAAATGCTTGTTTTTTCCAACCGTCACCCCAAGACCCAAATATATTCAGTTTACTACCATGTATGTCAAAGAAAGGAATCAAATCCACACATTTAAGAAGCTGAGATCAGCAGATGTTCAGTATTTTTGCTTGAAAGATGGCTGAAACAATACATTGGAAAAAATAGCCACAAATAGCTGCTCATTTCAGCTCCAATTAACACAGTGTCAACCTGTGAATTAGATCTTAGATGTGCAGAGAGGACTGACTTGTTATTTTGTCTGTTTTTCACACAGATGAAAGCAGTGGTCTGTTGGGTCGAGGCCGCAGGAAGAAAACCGTTTCACTTAAAGTCACTGACCATTCAGATGGGACTGAAGGATCCATATCTGACAATGCTGACAGTGACAAGCATGTTTACAAAGTCAACCAAGAGGGACGCTACATTTGCCAACTTTGTGAAAAGACATTTAAAACGGTGAGTCATGCATTTCATTTGTGTGTCCGTCTTTTATCGGGAAATGTTGGTTTCGTGTTGTCTCTCTAAGACGTTCTGTCTTCACCCAACAGACCAACATCTTGAGAACTCACATGAAAACTCACAGTGACCAGAAGAACTTCTCATGTGACCTGTGTGGGACCTCCTTTCGCACAAAAGGCTCCCTGATTCGTCACAATCGTCGTCACACTGGTACAGACAGCAAACAGAGACAGTCTGTGTCTTGAACTGATGTCCTCGAATACATTTTAACTGATGATAACACTGCTTTCCTCCTGTTCTGTTGCAGATGAGCGGCCGTATCGCTGTACCCTATGTGGCCAGTCCTTCAGAGAGTCAGGTGCCCTCACCAGACACCTTAAAGCCCTCACACCTTGCACAGAAAAGATCCGCTTTGTTCAGTACAAGGAAATCTTGGTCAGCAAAGATGGAGTGCAGAAAGGTCAGATTTATACTCTAGCAGCTGTTATCTTGTGCTGAAGAGGGCAGCTTGATGGTCTTGCACAATCTACTCTGTTAAAGCAAATGAGCTATTATTGATAGAATAGATGAGAATTTTAAAAGCTGACTATGTAGTACTGGATTTAAAAATAGATATTTAAGGAAGTGACAATCTATTGAGTCACTGACGGGTCTGTGTGAATTGTCCAGGAGTCGAGGATGATCATGCTGCAGTGGCTGGCCAGCAAGAGGTGGTGGTTGTGGAGCAACAGCCAGAGGAGCAGGAGGTGGTCGAGGCTCAGACCGCTGTCGTCAGTGTGGTAGAGGCTGGTTCCCAAGAGGTCCTCCATCAGGTCCACTTCACAATGGAGGTGGATGGAACAACGCAGGAGCAACAGGTGAGTGGAGAAAGGGTGCACATTTAGCTAAAAATCCCGTATGGCCCGTCACTGATCATAATACACACAAAACACATACTCGCTCCTTTCCCCAAGATGCTTTTTGGTACATTTTTGCAATGAGAAAGAAAAAGTGGAGTCATAGGAATTTGGTATGAGATGGTTTGATGTAACGCTCATCCATTCTGTTCTGTTGACCTGTTGCTCTGCTTCTGGTCAGGTCGTGGTAGAGCAGTCTCAGGCGGAGGCCCTGGCTGCTGCTGCAGCAGCAGGCGACAACCTCATCTGCCAGGCCATCATCAATTCTGGCATTGCACTGGGGACAGAGGAAGCCGTGGTGGAGGAGACTTCACAGGAAACCGAGGAGATAAATAAAGTGGTTTCTGACTGTCCTGATGCTGATGAGGGTATCGCCGAGATCCAGGTTAAAGAAGAGTTTGTGGAGATGGAGGCAGAGGTATGGATGAGAGTAACTGGGATTGACCTGTACGTTTACTGTCTTGGATTGTGTTTGAAGACATGTTCTGCAGTGCTTTTGAAAACACTTTCCTAACCAGTTTGTCCTTTTTAAATATTAGCTTGTCTTTTGTCTCCAATAGTGGAGTTTACACTTTACCAGTTACATTCAGCATTAGGAAGGAATGATTAATTAATTAAGAAAAGCTGTTAATCACTAATATGTGCTGACATGAGAGATGGAGAGGAAAGAGAGGAAAAATTTGAACTGGTTGTCAGCAGAACTGGGTCTGGTGTTACAATGATTATATGCACACATAGCATTATTTTTTAATGTCTTTATTGTCTGCTTTTGTTTCTTTTGCAGGAAGCAGGTGATGGAGATGAACAGACATCCTCAAAATTGTACTCGTGTCCACACTGTAATCGCTCCTTCAAGGGACTGAATTACTTCCGCTTTCATGTCAAGGGCCATTTGGGTAAGTCCATAACTATTAATAATGACAGAATCACTGTATGCTCCCATCTTATAATCCTTTTTGATCAACCTTTATGGACCTTTTGTCGGTCCATTGATAAATATTTATTTTTTTCTCTGTGTCTCCTTTCTCTTTATGCAGGCTACAAGCCCTTTAAGTGCACACTGTGCCACAAGGAGTTCCTGACTGGTTACCTGCTGAAGAAACACATGGAAGTCCATGTCAGTGAGAGGAGGTACAAGTGTGGTGAGTGTGGCAAGCTGTACAAAACCATCGGGCATGTACGTGAACACATGAGGGCCCACTCGGATGAAAGACCCTACCACTGTTCCAGATGCAACAAGGGGTACAAGACCAAGGTGATTTTGTAGATATTTGTCTTTGTGTTGTGTTGAATTCTCAGCTTTTATTTTCTTTAGTTTGTCCTGAGCATTCAGAGACATACAACGCATTCCAGCTCCATCTCTTAACATATCTTTTTTTCTTGCTCAGAACGCCTTGCAGGTGCATCAGCGGACCCACGGTGATGAGAAACCTTATGTGTGTCAGTTCTGCTTGAGAGGCTTCAGGGAGAAAGGTTCTCTGGTGCGACATATCCGCCATCACACCGGAGAGAAGCCGTTCAAGTGCCCAAAGTGCAGGCGAGGCTTTGCTGAGCATGGTACTCTCAATCGGCATATGCGTGCTAAAGGTCAGTGTGATCGACAAACAATGACGAAACATAACTTAAAGAAAACAAGTATTTTCAGCAGCGGTACAGACAGACCTGATAACACAACCTGTGATTTTCACCAGGGGGCTGCCATAAGGATGATTCCAGTGAGCAGCAGGGTGTGGTAACAGAGGAGCAGGCGTCCGTGGACAGCCTCGCCACAGCAGCCATCATCTCAGATGATCCTCATGCTGTCCTGGTGGAGTTCTCCTCAGTGGTGGCAGACACACAGGAGTACATCATCAAGGTGAGCCACAGGGAAGAGAACGTGTGGTTTCTCCTTTACATCACAGCTTCAAGGTGCATGTAGGGGTAAATCATAAGTAGACATTTTTTTGTGATCAAACTTGTTCGAGCAATAGCAGACTGCTGCATCACTGATTGAAGTCTAACCTGAAGTGCAAAACACTTCCACTCAAACGATCACATCTGTAGGGAACTGATTGGGTTGCTGATTAGAACCAATCACTCTGCACTTTCCATTGCCAAGTGCATAGACCTCTAGTTTTGAACTCTACATTTCAGGACCAATAAAGAGAGGAAAACTTGATTGCTGGTAGTTTTTAAAGTTGCAGCTGGCATGTCATTTGTTTACAGAGAAGCGTAACAGCAGACTGTGAATGTTAATAATGACTACAACAGTATTTTTGTATTCTACATTATTTTATTTATGAGTGACCGACGCTGTCAATATTAAATAACCGCTCAAAAATAATTTATTTGCATGGTCCAAATATACTTTTAGAGGCAGGAGGAGCTTATAGATCAGTCACTAGTAGTCAGCACAACTGCTGACACAATGTGTAGAAACTGGAGCTGTGAGGAAACTTTTTTTATAGAAATAAAATAATTTAATGATTCTAAATGATGGTCTTCAGCTTAATGAAACACAATTTAAAGACACATACAAAATACTGTGCTTTTCCTTGTTTTTAATGAAGCATTTGTGAGCCTGCAAAAGACTATACTACTTCCAAACTGATCCATGGCTGCAGGAAACAATGGGTTGAATGTTATTGATTGTGAAAGTGGCTCAACCAATTACTAACTCTAAAGCTTTATACTGTATGGTGTTATAGAGTAATTGACTGAATTGACTTACGGGCATCTCTTTTGAAGGACTTTATTACTTGTGACTTATGTTGGTGACTTGCTGTCTTAAGCACAACAAGTTAAACTTTTCCTTAAACAGCATGCATAAACAATGTCTTCAAAAAGTAGAACTGTTTATGATAATTATTTATTTCAAGGTTATAATCATGACCAGATGCAGATGACATATTATGGCCAATTACTTATTTTCTCCTTTGTTCATGCCTATGTTTTATTTCGGGTTATTGCTCGAGATGTTTAAATGCGCTGTATTAATGCTGGGTGTAACATACTGCTAGCTTTATTTTATTTGCTCTGCTTCTCTCATGTCCTCCAGACTCAAACAGAGGAGGACGTGCAGGAAGAAGAGGTTACACTCATTCAAGACAGCCAAAATGAGGTCAGTTTACACAAATACACACACACACACACACACACACACACACACACACACACACACACACAAATGAGAACATCTGTATGATCTATAGCAGTTGCAGAGTTTGAGAACCTCCGTTTCTAAAATGTGATTGATGTTAATTATATTTACATTATCTTGTAACTCTCTCTGCCAGATGGGAAACCACATAATGAAAGTGGTGCAGCGGATTGTCAGCCAGTCACATGGCGCCGGCGGCACGGGCAGCCACCAGATCATTGTGCGCAATGTGGCGATGAACGAGGAGGGCGCATCCATCTCCGACTGCGGTGACACCATCACCATCGCGACACCCGAGAGCCTGACGGAGCAGGTGGCCATGACGCTGGCCTCCGCCATCAGTGACGGCACGCTGCTGGCCACGGCGGGCACCGTGGAGACGGCGGACGGAACAGTTACTATGGTTACCACAGAGGAAGCGGTGGAGGAAGGAATACAGATGGTGCAGCAGCAAGAGGAATATGTCATCACCTCCCCAGAGGAGGTGGAGATTCAGACTGTCATTGTATGATGGAAGAGGAGACTAACTATGGACTGTGATAAATTTGGCTCGACTGTACCGGTGTAGCTGATTACTGTAGAGTCTGTATGAGCTTCTGTGTGAGATTTGATTACAAAACAAAGGCCAAAGTGTTTGTAAGGTTTATAGTTGCAGAAATGGAACAAGCTACAAAGAAATGTGTGAAACGTAAAGAATGAGTGTGCATGAGGACTAGTTCTATCATGAGCTTAATTTTTGTGGATTAATTTACTTAAAGGGGCTGTATGTAACAATTTACATGTATTAAGCGTTTTTTAATTGTTTTTTGTTGCCAATGTGTGAAGAGATCGTAACATAATTTAAAAAATGAGACCTTCCCCGACTTTCTCAGTTGACTGTAACATCCTGTGGACTGATTTCTATGTAAAGGATTCGGGACGGTTTTGCGCGCTCTCGAGTGCCTTTCCTCTCTTCAGCTCCACTACAACGCTAACAGTGTGCAACACTAGCTAACTTTAGCTCTATGATACTGCTTCATATTACATTACATTACATTACATTTTCAGAATTTAGAAGACGTTATTTTGAATATCAATGGAGCAGCTACAATGTTAGCATAGCCCTGATCGATCCGAACTCCATTCAGAAAACAAGCATTTTAAAAGTTGTTTGTTTGTCGTCTTGCAGACAGACCTGACAGAGCATGAATTCAGACTTTTTACAAATCGGCATCATGACGTAGTTATTTTGGCATCTTTTTGATCCGTTTATTGCAGTTAAATCACTGCAAAATCTGTTTATTTTGGGATCATGCCAGTGTAGTAAGTGGAGTCCGCTAAGCTAACGTCAACAAACGACCAGCACACACCACAACACAGACTCACAACTCGACACAGGCAACACATCTTATTTGTAGTATTCAGTCTAGGTCACTCACCGTTAGCGTTTTCATCCAGCTAATGTAGCTCTGCTGACGTTGCTGAGCCTCTCGGTGAAAGCTAGACAAACAGCGATTGATAAAGCTGGCTAGCAAATTATCAAAAATTTTTTAAACAACTTTATTGAAAAGCAAGTTATCAACATGATGCCTGTCAATCATGTTCAGTCTCGTTCAGTCTCACGAGCATTTTCTGAATGTTACATACAGAACCTTTAAATGAAGCACTGCATTCAGTATTCTCATAATGTTTGAACTTTTAGGTGCATACAGCTTAAAAGAATAACTTACTAGATTGATTTTTGTAAGGTTTTAATTTTAAAGGCCTGAACTTTCGTTTAGGTGGCGCAAACTGAACATGTCTTTGCCTTCATCTGTTGTCGCCTGGTCTCTTCTTTGCTGCAGTCAAAAAGTGAAATTCCTTCTTTCTTTTACTACCTAAAACGGCATCATTTGATTGCAGTTTTCACTTCTGCTCTCTGATGTCCGGGTCGGCTACAGTCAAGTTTTGAAACTCTTTATTTCCATTTCGAAAATGTGACGCCCTTTACAGACCGGCCGACCTTGCGTGCGTGCCTGCTTTGTTCGAGGCCATTCAGGGAGAGTATAAACCTCCCATGGCACAGTGTTGCTCCTCTGAGCTGGTCAATCGTAATGCATCTTTAAGCATGACAGATAAACCAGACATTGAAATGTGTTTACTCAAGCAGAGTTTGCATCAAATAAATGCTATTTTCTTATACAGTTGGCTTCCATTTATCTTTGTTCATATCCTGTTTTTCTGATCGAGAAGATTGTCTGACCCCTCCAGTGTTTGATTATTTTGTGGACTAATTAGATTTCTGTGATCACATTTACATAAATTTGTCATTTTTGTATTTGAAAAATGATTTTGATTGTGTCATGGTCAAGCATAAAACATCATTGGCTTATTTTAGACTGAAAATGTGGGATGTTCTCAATGTCTCTCTCTCACTATTACAGAAAGAGTTTACTGTGGCTTGTTGATATCTGGTAGGGCTGCAACTTATGATTATTTTCATTATCAATTAATCTGTTGGTAATTTTCTCGATTAATTGATTAGTTTGGTCCATAGCATGTCAGAAAATAGTAAAAAATGTTGTTCACTGTTTCCCAAAGCCCAAGGTGACGTCCCCAAGTGTCTTGTTTTGTCCACAACCCAAATATATTCAGTTTACTGTCATAGAGGACTAAAGAAACCAGAAAATATTCACATTTGGGAAGCTGAAATCAGAGAATTTGGACACTTTTTCTTAAAAATGACTCAAATCTATGAATCGATTATCAAAATAGTTGGAAATTAATTTAATAGTTGACAACTAATCGATTAATCGTGTAATTGTTGCAGCTCTAAAATGAAATGAGATAACTGTACAGTTTTGTACCAGAATGTGCA
>NTHP01000112.1:171696-204483 GCA_003416845.1 Oplegnathus fasciatus | reverse complement strand
AACTAACGATTATTTTCATTATCGATTAATCTGTCGATTATTTTCTCGATTAATCAATTAGTTGTTTGGTCCATAAAATGTCTGAAAGTGGTGAAAAATGTTGATCATTGTTTCCCAAAGGCCAAGGTGACGTCCTCAAATGTCCTGTTTTGTCCACAACCCAAAGATATTCAGTTTACTGTCATAGAGGACTAAAGAAACCAGAAAATATTCACATCTGAGAAGCCGAAATCAGAGAATTTGGACACTTTTTCTTAAAAAATTACTCAAAATGATTAATCGTTTACCAAATAGTTGGTGATTAATTTAGTAGTTGACATCTAATTGATTAATCGACTAATCGTGTCAGCTCTAATATCTGGTTTTGTCCAGTCTACTTATTCATAGTAGTTGTCCCCAGAACAGTCCCCAAAACTCGTGAATATCAGCCTATTTCTTGCCTGTGTGTTGCTGTACTATGATCATGTAGTATTATTGTATTATTTTTATCATCCTGTATATCAGTCTTCTTTTATTTCTTTGTTTTGTAGAAGTGTGTGGCGGTGGAGTGAATGTCATCTACCATCTCATCATGGGAATGCCACCTGCTTTGAAACCACACACACCTGCCAGGTAAAACACAGCATCCACTGCTCCAGCTCCCTCTGGGACAAATGTACTCACCACAAGGCTTGTACTGACTGATACCCTGGGAAATCGAGTCACGGCGTTTACCTTGTATTAGTATTTGCAATCCCGTGCTAAATTCACCATAGCTGATTGGCTTTGGCTGCCGTATTTGGTGTGTAACCTTGAGCATATCTGCAGGCTACATCTCTGTAACTGGTGCTCCAGTACTGAGGTTAACACAGACGCTATAATCGGAGAAGTGTCCCTGGCTGGTACACCACACAGTTTCTGGGTCAGTCCTCAGCCCTCTGAGAGGGCCCCACATGAGCAACAGAGGAAGACAGAGTGAGGGTGGGAGAGAGAGAGAGAGAAAGAGAGAGAGAGAGGGAAAGGTATTTATAGAAAAATGGGGCTTCGCAGTACCTTTTCTTGCAAAGAACCATTTCAGGACCAAGTGAGCGTGTCCCAGTTTTCTGATCGTCGCTCAGCCATAGGGTTTGGACTGAGGCTGAGGCTGGACCGCCTCACCCAGGATGGAGAGCCTGACTTTCAGACGCTCTCCCCTCTCCTCCGGCCTTCCTCTCCTCAGCTGCAAACCGCTGGTTCTCTGATTGAGAACAGGGGGAGGCATTGGCCAGATAACCTACAGATGTGACCTTTTTGGTACACTTGATTTGCCTTGCTGGTGGGTAGAGGCTTTTGGAGGCAGTTAGCTCAGGTGAGGAGCAGCACGAGGGTGTCCGAGGGCACTCTTTGGCTGCATTAACCTCCAGGTTGGGGGTGAAGGGAGGCTGGCTGGAACGTGCCCTGCCGCAAGCCGGGCAAGGATGAGGCGTTTCCTGAGCAGAAAGGGCCGCTTCTCCCTGCGCCAGAGCAAGTCTGGGACCCGGAGTGCCTCCAAAGATTTCTGTAAGTCTCTTTCCTTGAATCATAGTTTTTACACGATGTTCATGAAATGCTTCCTCTGCTGGAGGTAAGATGAAGAGGAGAGCAAAAAGGGCTAAAGCTGACATTGTGTATCTGGGGCGCAGGCTGGAGAGAATAGGACAAAAAGAAGTCTTGACAATCCTCTGAGAGCCGCTTGTGTTCTGGTGGGGAGAAAAGATTATGATCCACAGCTCCATGTCAGTGATTTCCCAATCTATTTTAGATCAATACTCAGCTGCAGTTTGATGTTTTCTCTCAGCAAGCTGACACTAAGTTCTGTGGCTCTTTGAGTCTTTGGATTTGATATATGTTTTATTCACTCAGCCACATCTCACCCTGAATATGTAGCCCTGTGCTCCAGTAAGATCTGATTTGTCTTTTTTTTGCATTGAAGCAGATCTGACATTTCTACATTTCTTTGCAAAGTCTTGCGCAGACTTATTTTCTCACTTCTCATGCACTTTTTTGTTACTTTTCTTACTTCCCGTCTCTAATTTAGTCTTTCTCCGTCTGTCTTACTTTTCCTCTGTCTCCATCTTTGTAAGCCTCTGATCAGTTACAAAAAGAAAAACAGAACAGTTTTGTGCTGCTGGTTTGATGGATGACTGCATGCAATTATTTGTGTATCTGCTCAGTTATATTTCCCAATGTCAAGTTTTCCCTTCTAATTTTGCACACTGGAGTTGGTACGTCATGTATAAGACTTAATTAAAATCATTGTTGTTTCATCAAGTTACTTACATTCAAGTATTTTCTGCTTTTAAACTGAAATCTGACATAAATATAAACAATAGATTCAGTGAAGCTTCTAATTCTTCCATATGTACTGCAAGTAGCCCTGTAATACAAATTTGAAAAGGAGCAAAGGACAAGAGGGCAGGGCAAAAAGATTGGAAATGATAATTAAACTAATAAATAAACTAAATTCAACAAAACTGTCGGTAAGCACAAGTGTTTTCATTTTGTGATCCAGAATATGAAGTGAGGTTTGGGGTGTTTGGTGACAGAAAAGATCATAACGTGGACTGACCAATCTGTATAATGTCCTACATACTGTATATCTTTGACGTATCCAGATGGCTTTAGATGAGAGGAGATGAAGTCAAGTGAGCCTGTTGGGACACTTCCTGCTGCAGTAGAATGAGGCCAGTGACCAGGGGAAGGCCAGCAGTTCAACATGTGGGCCAGATACCAACAGTCAGAAATAACCTCCTTCTCTCTATTTTTGCCTTTTACTGTCATTCAACTTTCAGAAAAACAAATCCTTCGATTAGAAGATGCTTTTTGATGTGACTTCTGTTGTCTTTATGTTTGTGGCTTCATTAAATAGACCACTGTACCTGCTGCTACTGTGAGGCAGCTGAGATGCCCCATTTAAAACCAATGGACCATTTGACCTCCATTTTACAGCTCACAACCTGCTTGTCTGTATGAGCAGCTTGCACCAGATTAGCAATGTTCCTGCACGCTGATATGACATACATATCCTACAAGCAGTGAATCATTTCAGCTCCCAATTAAAATGTAAGCCGACATACCATTCTGGCTGCCCTTTGACACTAAGCTCCTGTCTTATCTATTTGAACCCCTCTATATTTTCCAAGTTTCATCTTCTGTCCGTCCTCCAGACCTCGGCCTCCCAGCGACTAATCAGAACTGGCCAGAGGCGTTTGGCTTCCGACTGGGTGGCACCGGGCCCAGCTACATCCTGTCCGTTGTGGAGGGCAGTAGTGCCTACCTAGCTGGCCTGCAGCCCGGCGACCAGGTGGTGGACATCGAGGGCCAGGATGTGACCAACCTCAGCACACCGGCGCTGATCGCTCTGGCTCAGACACTCAAGACGGTTCCACCCAGCATTGGAGTGGTGTCACGGATTGAACAGGTCAGCTGACACCCAATAATCCACATTTTGTGTTTTTAATTCATCACATGAGGTGCCAACCATGCTTTTCCCCCTCCTCAGATTGATATCACTCCCGGCCCTGATGGCCGTTTTGGCTTCACCATCGTTGGAGACAGCCCTCTGATGGTCGAGGACTGCATGCCCAACGGTCCGGCCGGTCGCAGTGGCCTCAAGGCTGGGGACTACGTCATGGAGGTCAACGGCATCCCAGTGAAGCACCATGAAACAGCAGCGGCCATGATCAAAGCAGCTCAGGGTCGACCTCTGCGTCTGGGCGTGCTCAGTATGGCCCGGCGGCCCAAGCGACTGAGCAGCAGCATGAGGGTGTTGTCGCAGAGCGGGGACAGCGTCAGGGAGAGTCGCGCCCACAAGGCCATGGAGTTCAATAAGAAAGTGGGTGTGAAATAGATGCTTGTTTCTCAAAGTAATTTTATGTGTTTGCTGCATTTTTAAAAAAAATGTAATTTCGTACATTAACTCATGTCTGTACATCTATTCATCCACCAGGTGGAGGAAGTGCTCGGAGAGGAGCCAGATGTGAAGGAACAGCTGTTTGAGGTGCTCAAGCAGTACGCTGCTGAGAGGGATGTGGAGAGTCTGGCTGAGGCCCTGCCCGACATCTTGATCACAGAGGAGCATCAACAGCTGATTGACAGCGTCAGGTAGCCAATCAAATATGCATTCAGAGACAGACTTATACGTCAAACGTGTCTGTGTGTGTCTTCTTTAGAGTCTGCATCACTAACCACCAGTATGTTAGTCCTTCTAATGCAGGGATTAAAGAGGCCTTGTCAGATACAACAGAATTTCTTAAAACTGTTTATTCTCCCTCTCCCCCCGTACTTAAAATCAGGGGAGATTCACTGTGAACGACCAAGTTCTGCTGCAGTGGTGGCTTTACATCTGGTTTCAGTGTCTGTCATTGCCAGTGATGCAACCAGGACAAGTCATTAATGTTTTAGCCGGCAGTGCTGTTTCCAGTCTAAACTCTCAAAGGGTATTCAGTGTGTGCTTGTGAATTTAGAGTTGTGTTCTAGTCCCTTCATGTATTGTTGGGAAGTAACTGAGATGTTTATTTGTAGGGGACCATACAACCAAAACTCTTCTTAGATGAGTTAGTGTTATTTGGATTGTACATTGTTAAGAAGGTACTGCTAAAAACATCTGTAAATTACTGGATTTCAACAACACTTTAACTGTAAAATATCAACAAAACAGCGTATTAACAGCCTAGCAACACATTCCAACTCGTCCAAATTGTGTGTCTCAATAAATGATTAACCTTTTTTGAAATACAGAAAAACATCCCAAAACTTGTGTCTAAATCCATCTCGAATCAATGGCATACAGTTCAATTTTGCTGAGTGGGGGAATGAATATTCAACAAGGCTAACTGTAATCCCCATGCAGATGAGGCCCTGGCTGTGTTGTGCACTTCAAACCATTTCCTCATAGTCATTGTTTTTGAGAGTGCTTGTAAAAGTGCACTGGGGAGAGTTATTGTCCATTGTGTCTTACAGACAGTTCAGCTATAGGGTTCACTGTGCAGCACAACCTTACACAACAATAGGGGCTCAGTGAAGGAGCAAAAACTCCTTAATTGCCCCATGAAATCAATATTTTCAAAACTCATCATTTTACTGTGAAATGTGGGAGAGGTGTACATCAAGAGCACATATGAACAACTTTGGCCAGATGTCAAGCACTGACTGCTCCCCTTGGGTGCTTGAAAGTCACTTTGTTCTGTTTCTCCCCTCTCAGATATACAGTACACAAGTGTATGGTTAGAAATTCACAGCCGAATATTACATTTCTTCCTTCTCAGCACTGATCGGAAAACACAATACCTCTGCTCACACAGCCCCCCCNNTTCTATCTTTTCCTCTCACTTTGACTTCCTCTCTGTTGGTCTCTTTCTTTCCCATTTCTCCCTGTCAGCTGTGATGCACTCTTTGAAACACGCACCATTTTTTCACTGGATGCTCTTTATTCCCTCCTCTGCATGCAGCTCTTAGCTGCTACAGCCAGTTTGCCTGTTGGTGGTTGAGATATGCACACACACGAAAACAGAACAACATGCAGATGCTTAGGATGCACGCACACAGCACTGTTTCTCACACACACATGCACACGGTCCTGGCTTTGAAGTTCAATGCTGGAGGAAATTATGACTTGCTGCCTCAGGTGAGTACTGAAAAACTACTTGGCATTGTGTATTTTGTAACAGTTGTAGCGTGTAACCGGTCATCAAGTTTGGTGTCCAAGCGTTCTCTGGTGTCTGCCTTACGTGGCCATTTATAATTGGTCATGAAGTAATTTGTAGTGCAGTCAAAGTATTTTATAGTAGCAGTCTTGTAATAATCAATCAGGTTTTCCGGTGACTCATTTTTTGGTAATCTGTTTTCCTTCCAGCTGGAACACAAAGCTGTTGTCCAGCCATCTCAGTTTCCTCCGACACAGCTGTCTGTATCACAGCTTTGATAGCACATTTCCTTCATTAGAAAGCTGCCTGTGAAAATGTGTTGTAATGTTTGTTTTGCACAGGAGTCCCATTAATTATGCATTAACTGGATCCATAGAGGACTGAGAACTGCTTTCCTCACCTTTAGGCTGTGAGAAAAGTACAGTAACTCTCCCAATAAGAGTCTGAATCTCTCTTTAGATAAATCCACTTCAGATAGCTGTAGTTACCCATAATTCCATCCTGGTGTGTTTAGTTCAGGTGCCCTGTGACCTCGACAGGCTTTTTTTCCTCTTCTCGTTGTGTCTCTGCCTGCTGTGTCATTGTGTTGTTCTTATCAGTGCTGTTTGTACTGTCATTTTGTGCAACAACGTGTTCCTTTATGGCAATTAGGCTGCGCAAATCTCACAGCTTATCGTTGGGGTTGTATTTTCTGGAAAGGGCTAAAAATTATTATTTATATTCCAGGTTTTGAATGGCTCTTGATGTTTACAGCAGAATCTGGTGATCATGTTTCTGTGGTAGGAGCCTCAGGGAGTTTTGCTTCCAGGCTGTCCGTGAGCCATGCCTCAGGGTGGTGTTGGTGTAACTGGCTGCAGCTGACAGTGAGATGTCTCAGGCATCTGGGGGAAAAATGTAATGTGGAAGTTCTCTGTTCTTGGGGAAATGTGTTGCTGATGATATTTTAGCAGGCATGTTTCAAGGCTGCTTTTTTAGTTTTTGTCTTGCTGGTTGAAGGGATGGCAAAGTCAGTCGGTCCACCACTTTGGTTCACACTGAAATATCTCAACGACTTTTAAATGGATTGCCATGAAATTTGGTGCAGACATTAATGGTGACCAAAAATGATGATGATTTTAGTGATCTGAAGACCTTTCCTATAGCTCCACCAGGAGGTCAAAGTTTTTACAAATCCTTAGAAGTATCTCGACAACTACTTGATGGATTGGCACAAAATGTGGTACAGATATTCATGGTTCCCAGATGATGAATTGTAATGACTTTGGTGATCCCCTTTTCCTCTAGAGCCACCATGAGGTATTGAGTGAACTATCTTGAAAACTATCAGATAGATTGCCATGAAATGTGGTACACACATTCATATCCCCCTCAAGATGAACTGTAATAGCTTTGATGATCCCTTAACTTTTCCCATAACGCTGTCATCAGGTCAAAATTTAAATTTGGTTTATGACCGAATACCTGCAAAACAAATGACGCTCCCATCAGCCTCAGTTGCACTTTGTGTTTAATGCTAATTAGCAGATGTTAGCACACAAACACGCTAAACTAAGATAGTGAACGTGGTAAAGAGGCTGTAGACTCTTAGTCGTGCTATAGTTGAGATACAGCATGAGAGCTAGTCTGAATATGTTGATACTGATTGTCTGTTTTTTCTATTTTCTCTATTCCGATTTACGTATCGCTCCTAATCACAGTGATCTGAACAGTTAAGCGTGCCTAACCTCCCAGCAGGAATACCAGCCATTGACTGCGAGATTAAGAACATAGACAACAACACATCATATGAGAGATTGCTAGTGATGAGCTGGGTGCCAGTGTTGTCGTTAGAGGCGTGGAGAATCAATGTGTCTGCCGCTGAAGCCGAATCTCTCTCTTTTATTCACTCGCTGTCTCCTCCCCCTATTTCTGTCTCCCAGTCTGTCTCTCTCTCCCTCCCTCAATCACTGTCACATCCTGTGACAGTCACACACTCACACATGCACACACACACACACACACATACACACATACACACACACATGAAAACCCTCCAGCCACCCCACCTCAGTCTGATAATTAAGGGTTGCGTATCAGAGGATGTGAGGTGTGCTTAACGGCTGTATGAAGTTATTTCTTCCGTTTGCCTTGTGAAACTTGACCAGCTGGGCCACGCTCTGCTCAGTCTGCCTCTGTCCCCTCTCCGATTTGCCTCGCCCTCCCACAGGATGTGTTCTATTTTTAAGCAGCCTACTTCTTTTAATAAATTCTCTCTTAGGTTTCTGACGCACGCGCCAGTGTCGATTCTTAAACGGCTCTAAAACCCAGGGGTTAGCGAGTGCTTGAACACTTGAAAGTTATGCAAAAGATTGTGTATCTGGAGTGTCATTAGAGACGATCTTGGAACGCCTGTTAGCTGTTTTGTTCATGCGGTTCTGTAGTGTTATGGTAATTGAATGTAATTATAGTGAACTGTAGGCCTTTGTCTGATACTGTATATGTATGTAGACTTCAAAGATGTGAATTAATTAGACTGATGCATTCTCAACCCAGGGTTAAGAATGCAGTGCAGTTTCTTATTTCGTTATTATTTGAGTGTTTCAGTCTTTTGCAAATGTTTTATGAATCAATCAAGTTGTTTTGGGCTGGAATTCCTTGGAGACATTTGGATAGATGCCGTCATACATGTAGAAATGAGAGCCATGGATGCTGCAATTGAGCACGTGTCGCGCTGTCAAAGCTTCTGTATGTTCACTAATGCTCATTGTTGGTTCTCGCACCCACACACACGCACACAGTCATTGTGCTGACCTGCCTATGAAATTCCACTGGGGCTCTCCTCTCTTCTCCACTTCTCTCCTCTCTCCCTCCTCGCTTACTCCTCTGTTCATCTCATTCTTTCCTTCCTCCTCCACTGAGGGAAGAGAAGATTTGTCACTCACTACCTCTTACTGCCGAATGATGGACGACTAAGTGGCGAGGATTATCCTCTGACTGTGAGCGAGAAGACTGCCCTGTGGTGACCTTGACCCTGGGGTCTTTGGAGGAAGATGGGGGACAAAAGATGGGAACAGAGGAAGAGTGCTGCCCCAAACATGAAGTTGGAGAACAGCTGATGATGCTGCCTGAGGATGTTTTGGAGGTGTGGAGGGATGTGAACCACAGCCACTCTTACAGTTTGCTCCCTCCCTCTCTCTCGTTCTCTTTCTTTCTTCACCTGGCTGCTTTCCGAGCCTACAGCAAGCGCTTTTGAGATCCAGAGACCTTTTTTCTCATCTTTTTCTCCTTCCCCCTTTGTCCGGGAGAGTTTGTTTGTTCAAACTAGATGGGGACACACCGAGGTAGAGGAGAAGCATTTGCATTGCTTAACTGAGCTCAGGCACTTCCTCAAAGCCCCAAAGAGCCATGGGAAGGGATAGGAGCCTTTCCAGACACTTTCGGTATGGCACTTTTCCTTTGATCTCAGCAGTGTTCGCTGTGCTTTGTGTTGTTTGTGCTGACTTGTATCCGAAGTTGCTGAAGTGTTGTTGTGCAACTGCTCTCTGTGTGTTTGTTATCAAGGTTTGTATTGATGATTTTTTACACTCTTTGTCAGCATGCAAAAGTATGGAAATCTGTGTCCCTAAATTTGACTCCAGCATGGGAAACATGATGAGAAAATGGCTAGATTTAGCAAGACTCAACTCTACTACTACTGATAATTATTTCTTGTCTCTGAGCCTTTTTAATTCCACTCTGTGATTTAACCCGACTGTCTCAAGCTATGCTTTGTGTTTGCAAATTCATAACTGGCCCAGCTGTCAAATTGGCTGATCAGAAGTGGGTCTGATAATAATGGTTCTTGCAATGAGTTTCCCAGCTGATTGCAATTGTCATTCATCCCTCTGTGCGCTGCGTCCTTGATCCACCCCTCCTTCAGACCTAATTATAGACTCCTCTCGCCCTCCTTATAATTGAGGGCATCCCAAGGCCTACATCCAACTTCAGTGGAGGAAAGCTGTGAAGTTTCTGCTCACTTGTTTTGGTCGGGTTACAAGATTTGACAAGTGAAATATTCTTTGACTGAGATCGAGAGAGGCGTTGTAGGTGATGGAAGTTAATGGAAATACATAGTTGATAGAGTGAAATAGAGCCAGGCCCTGTGACTGTCATAAATACACAATAAATGGCCCCATTCTGTTTAGATTTCCCTATCTGCTGTTTGTCCAAGCAACCATGGTGATGTATGAGTTTTGTTTGGGAAAAGTTCTGTGGCCTACATAGCCTGTAAGCGCAGACTAGCCTGCTTCATTCCCAACAGTTACACGACCCTGGCCTAGAAAGAGCTCTAGTTCTCTACTTTCTCTCTTTTCTTGTCTCTGGCTCTGTCATATTTTACTGCTTGTGTCTTCTTCTGCTACTTTTTCTGCCGTTCTTCACATCAATTCATCGCTTCTGACAGCTTGTCAGTCTGTCTTTCACCAACTTCTATCTCTTTCTTTCTCTGTCACTCACTCTGTCTTTCTATGGGCACAGTTTACTGGATGTAGATAGATAGATAGATTTTGTTCTACTATGTAATGTTGTCATCTTATGTCTCTAACTAGAGTCGTCGTAGTTCTCCTCTTGCGATACAGAACTGACCCTCAAGACAGTTTAGAGCAGCCTGGTGGCACAGATGAGCACACTGCAGCCCTTGGGGAAAGTGTTGACTTTTTGCTGCATAAATACACCCTGCACTTAAGCACCGTCACCTACATACAGTACTCCCCTTGGCTTTTATTTATATGGATGCCTCCATATTAAGCAGATGAGATAGTATCTGTGGAAGTGATTATCCTTTCAATAATGACTTCCAGCACTGAGTAACAAGGGTCAGTACATGATACAATTTCTACACACAGTTGCACATTTGCCTTTTCCCAGCAAACTCAAACATATATTTATACATAATTGATTGGACCAAAGTGATTGAAGTGAGTGACATTTTCTTACAGTCTCTGCCGCTTGAGCAAAGGCAAGACCCCTAACTTCATCTAGAGTTTTAAGAGACAGTGAATCAAGATGAGCCTTCATTTTTTGTTTTTCGCCCTGGCATCAAACACTATCATTTCTATCATGTTGTTTAACAGTAAAGACGATGGTACATCCATGTCTCTATGTCCACAATACACTGTAAGTGTACTGATAGGACTAGGATCATCCAAGGCCAGAGAGATATATGATTATATATTATTATCATAATAATGGTAATAATGAAGTCTGAGTTTAACATAGAGGTGAAATAAAAGGGGACCCACGATTGATCCCTGTGGAACACCCATATAATGAATTAACTGTCTTTGACACAATGTGACATACTGCCAGAGAGTCCCGGTCCCTTTTGTCTTTCCAATAAAATAGTGTGAATGACAGTTTTGAATGTAGTGATGAGATCAAGAAACACAAAGCTTGCTTCCACAGATGGGTTAACTCACAAGAAACATTACGTGCTAATCAGATGGCACACACGGTTAACTCAGGATTTCCATTATGTGACTGTAAAGTTTGCTCTCCACAGAGTGGTGGACCAGGAGAAATTGCGGAAGGGACCAACTGTACTGTTGCTGCAGTGCTATTGACTTAATACTATTGCGGACAATTGCACTTGCAATATACTGCCATAAATAAGATGCAAGTGTGTTGCGCTGTAATTGGACAGACTCTGACACATTGATTGCAAAGCAGAAAATCTGCCTTGTGATATTTATACTCTGTGTGATCAAATGCAGAAGATAACTAGAATTTTGAGCTTTAAAGCAGTTAAGTGAAAGGTCATTGTTCACTTCTGATGCCAAGCAAACAAAACCAGTGCAATAACCAAAACATGTTTCATAAGAGTCTTGATTTGTCTTAAATGTAACTGACATTACTTAAATGTGTGTTTTTGTTACACCTACACCCAGATTGGCTTTGGATATGGTCTCAGGTTTTATTGGATCAATGTGAGAGTGTCCAAGGTAGCTGTAATTACAGGCATCTTTTTTGGTGTGTGTGTGTGTGTGTGTGTGTGTGCGCGCGCACGCAGATGCTTGCAAAAGCCTGTGAACTTTAGTGAGTCAGAATTTTTTATGGGTAGAAATCTCCAGAGGGGAAATATCTGTTTCCCTCAGCTTTGGATTGTGAGATATTGGTATGGAGGTAGCTCAGCTCATGCGTCACTCTTAATTGAAACCCAATACTTGCTCTACATTTTTGTGAAACTACCGAATAGAGAATCATCTAATCCTTGCCTCCTCACAATGTTCCCAAATGTACCTGCAACGGGACTGCTTTGAAAACCAAACTGCACCGCTGAGCCTTATCCTCAACAGTAGCCTTTGAGTAAGGAGTTTTGCTGTGTATCTGGATGCACATTGGAACTGGTGCACTCTGAAAAACCAAAGCACTCTTTTCTCTTCTGCACAGCCAAAGTACCCTGGAGATTCAGGTTGAAGACAGAGAGGTAGAGAGAGAGAGGCTCGTGTTGAGGATGGAGGCAGCATCGTTTTGTAGGTGGGATGGGGAGGAAGATATGCAAAAGAGAGAAGGGACAAATGAGGTGTGTGTGTACATGGGTGTGAGATGGAGGTTTGCTTGTGTATGTGTGCACAGAACCACAGAGAAAAGAGAAAGAAAAAGTGAGAAATATTTAAAGGAAAAACACACCCTAAAACACTTTTCAAAACACAGTCACTGGCAATGTTTCTTCCATTTCTGGGTCATTTCTGTTGTTTTGTTATATATTTTTCTTTTTCTCGCAGATAATTGGCCAAATATAAACCAGATGCAGCAGACAGCACAGCTACAAGGGAGTTTAATGGGAGTAGACATTTCAAGCAGTCTAAAACATCAGTGGTAAATGTCAGGTTTGAGTGTTAGTCCCTAGGAAACCGACAGAAAATGCTGCTTTCTTTACAATTTTTTGCTTACAGGGAGAAATCTGTCATAGAAGAGGCAGCGATACCAATTTTTACACCAAGCCTCAGACAGCTTCTGAAATACAAGCTGTCTTTGATAAGTTTAGATGCTGAATTTGAACAAGCAGTCATAGCCAACACTGCTTGTTCTCTCTCCAATCTTCATTTATATTGACTGGACACTTGTCTTTTCATCTACATGGATGCAGCACGCAAAACAGACTGGAGGAAAGTGGGTGCACCACGCCCACAAAATCACCCCTGGAACACACTAAGTATCACAAACTGAGATCTAAGAGGGTGGATTTTTCCTTTAAGAAGAAAGAGGCATTGGGAGTTTGTTATGGGAGGGGAAAATAACACAAGTAGGGGGAGTGGAGCGCTTTCTCCCAGAGGTGGCTCTGGTTCTGAGCTTCCTCCTTTTTCGCATATTAGCTGTGAGCTGTCACTGATACTGAACACTCTTACCTGCAGCTGCTGATGTGACAGGACCACACAAACAAAGCTCCTCTCTTATCTCATTTCATTCTCTCACACGCATGCATATGCTCACAAAACACACACACACACACACACACACACACACACACACACACACACACACACACAAACTAATGTTGGACCAATCCCTTCTACCTACCTCGGCCCTCCCATGAGACGATATGGACTGAACTATTTTTGAACCAATTAAGTGGATCCTGCAGCTGGAACAATACGTAATCAGAACAAGAATCCCTCTGTGTTTTTTTTTGGGAGACTTTGGACGATGGATGCTTTGAGAGATCAGGATAAATAATGTTGGATTTTGTTGGGATTTTTGCTGACATGCTGCTTTAATGTGATTTTGTTTGTTTTTCATTAAAGCCTTTCAGTGTGTGTGATATTGCTCTTATGTAGAAAAGTAGAATTGTTTTTTTCAGTGACAGCACACAAGAGGAGCTGAACCGGATGCCTAATTTGCCTCTCCACCTCTGCTTTCCTTGAGTTTTTCTTGCCAATCTGAGGTTGTGTCTGATCCCACAATGTTTGCCAGGATCTTCATTCCCAAGAAGCACCGGGAGCGTTTTGACGAGGTGGTTTCCCAGAGCCTGATGAGCCGGCTTAAAGGGCGGAGCTTCAGTGACCCTAGCCGTAACCACCTTCGCCGCAGCCGGAGCGAGGATCACCCCGAACGCCTCCTGGTCTCCACCCGCGCCAGCTCAGTGCCACGCACCCACGCAGAGGAAGGCGTGGTCCCCCCCGCCCGCGGCATGCGCAAGACCACCTCACTCATAGCTGGGCACTCCAGCGGCTCCACCACCAACTGCAGGTCTGTATTAAGTGTCATGCTGCAGCTTTACCCAGTGATACAGATACAGATTTTTTTTGGCAGGGTTTTCTTTGCTCATCCTGTCTTTTTAGTTCCTGAGTGTTTTGGCCTTTTATCAGCAGGAGTCACAGTTTTTATTTCCCATCAGCCACATAGTGCTTTTCATTTTTAGTTTTCAAAGGAAACCCTTTTCCTAAAATAACATCATCTCTCTTATGTCTGATCAAATTTATAACCACTCCACATGAGAACTGCTGTGACATGTCTTCCTGTATAAGCATGGAATTTATGTGATTAAGATGAGTAGGAGTTCAGTGAAAAATAGACCAGTGGGTAAGACAATGGGAACATAAACCTATTTAGACAGTCATGTCTGTTCTCTTGCCCTCTTCATCTGCTGTGACGTTGTTTCCTGTTGTGTCTTCTTGAATTGATGACAGTTTGTTCTCTGCTCGATGACAAAATCACATTTGTCAGGATTAAAAGATATTTAAAAAAAACATGTAGACAACATGATTACAAACATCCACTCACCATGTCAAAATCATAGGACTAAGGTGCCCCAAGAAACTGCTAATCTCTTGAATGACTCTGGCTTATGAGGATGTTACACGGTTCCCTTGGGGTATGCTGTCCATATTTAAGTAGGGTTGTTCATGCAGGATGTGAATTTAAAGTAGTCTGCTGAATATGGAAATCTGGAGGAGGTCCACAGTTGGACTTCTCAATTAAATTGCATTATTTGTCTCATTGTAGATTACTTTGTGAACAGATCACAGTCACAACGCTGTGTGCAATGAGCTATATTAATTAATAAATTCTACCATCCTTACTTAAGCACAGTTTGTGTCCACTATGTCATATTTATTAAGTTTAACAGAGTGTCTATGGTAACCCATGCATTATTACATTGCAGGAAATGATTAAGATTATCTTAATCATATATTAAGCATGCAGATTTAGCAGTTACTTGAGATAGAGATGAGTATTTTTACTTGCTTTTCTTTTACTTCATAGGGCCTCTGGTTATTCCTCAGTCCTTCCATTAATCAAAGCTCAAATTTGTCTCTTTAGGACAGTGAGAGTGTGTAAGGGCAACATGAGTTTTGGCTTCACTCTTAGAGGCCATGCTCCAGTGTGGATTGACTCTGTCATCCCCGGTAAGTTAAAAATGTGTGTGCACTTGGTTCATTAGGATTATTTGTGTAACTCTGCCACTGTACTGTTCTTTTTATGAGGAAGTTATCAAATCAGATGTCTCTTTCTCATTTTCTGTTCTGCAGGAAGCCCAGCAGACAAGGCAGGACTAAAACCAGGAGACCGCATCCTGTTTCTCAATGGACTGGACATGAGGTTGAGCTCTCACCCACATTCATTTTACAAATTCTTCTTCCCAAGCTCTACATAAAACCATGCAGATTCTTAGATTCAGTAGAAAATTATTACATTTACAAGTAAACATAAATATGGTAATACGGTTCCCCTGCTGAAGATGTTTTGCTGTTTGTAGAGTTGTTAAAGCAAGTGGAAATCTCATTTCAGAGGGATTTTACAGAAAAAAACAAGTTTCCTGAAAATAGCTCAAGTTAAAAGACAATGATAAAGACGTTCCCCATGAACTTGTGCAAATGTGTTTATACTCCAGTATATATAATGTCCTCTGCAGAATACAGAAAGCTTTTCGTAAGTTGTTTACTTATTTGTAACCCAGCAAAGTGAGAAGACTAATAACTACATAGTGGAAATTAAAATTATTTCGATAATTGGAACATGCAGTGAAAAGTCTATCACAGTGTGTGTGTGTGCATCTGTCTCCATGCGTACCATGTGTCTTCCTGTAGGACCTCCTCCCACGAGAAGGTGGTGTCCATGCTCCAGGGCAGTGGTGCCATGCCCACACTGGTAGTGGAAGATGGTCCGCCTACTTTCACCCTGGCAGAGCAGGACCTTGCGGGGGGCGGCATTCCCACAGAACGTTCCCGCTCCCCTGTGCTCAGCTCCCTGCAGTGGGTGGCAGAGATTCTGCCCCCCAGTATCCGCGTTCAGGGCCGCACCTTCGGACAGCAGCTGGAGCACCTGTTGACCATCCAGGAGAGGTACACCATCTGCAAGGCTCTGGAGAACTTCTTCCAGCACAGGTGAGCCAAGGGTAGGGGAAAAGGTTGGGAAAAGCGAAGGGGGAGTGAGAGAGGATGGATGCGGAGGGATGTGCGAACAAGCCGGAAGAGACAAAAACTACTGAGAGGAATAACTGAACATGTTTATATTTTGTTGGAGGTGTTATGTGCATTTATACTAAAATTCCTTAATTGGCATGTAAAGTTACAATGAAAATTGTAGACAAATCAAAATCTTTATAGGCAGTTATTTTTATAAATGTATGATCATAATAAAAGGGGTACTCCAGCGATTTCATATTTAAGTTTGTGGACTTACGAGAGACAGATTAAAGAAAGATTTTTCAAAATTGAAACAACAGAGGCCAAGATATCATAATTTTCCATCCCTAGTATGGATGAAGCTCCAAAACACTGGATCTACATCCTACATTTCCCATAATGCAACCATTAGCATGATTTCATTAGATCCTCCCTGCTTGGTAAAAGTCTTTCAAGGTTTGTAAGACAGGCATTCTGTTATAATTTTTTTGTCCCCAAGCCTGAACAGAGATAATATTGATGACATGATCAGGGTTATTTTCTATAGAAATCTCCCTCCAGAGCCACAGAAGACGTTATACAGCTGTTTTCACAGATTTACTCCTCATGATGAGTAAACTTGGCTTCATGTGTAAAATCGTTGTAGTGCCCCATTAATCTTGTGTCTTGTCGCTCTTGGAGCATCATGAAGCAGTTCCGCTAATTGAAGTACTTGCATGATTCTTGCAATTTTTGGGTTGTATCCACATGGTTGAATGCACTTATTGTAAGTCGCTTTGGATAAAAGTGTCAGCTAAATGAATGTAATATAGTTTCCTGCATACATGAGTGATCATACCCACAAGCTCAACTTTAACCTCTGATTGGACAGCCAGGCGATCTCTGTCACCTTGCCTGTGTTTCCATGGCAACAGGAATGTTGACACTCTGATCGTGGATGTGTTCCCGGTGCTGGATACTCCAGCCAAACAGGTGATCTGGCAGTTTGTTTACCAGCTGCTGACATACGAGGAGCAGGAACACTGCCAGAGCAAGATCTCGCGATTTCTAGGATACAAAGCGCCAGGTGTGTGCACACATTTGTCTTTTTGAATACCTTTGGTCCATGGTCCCTTTTTTAGGTCTGTGTGTGCATGAGTGAAAAGGGGTTTGTGTGTGAGATGGACGCTGTCATTGCGGATCTTTGATCAGTTCGCTGGTTCAGATCAACGCAGGCCCTGCAGCCCTTCATAAACCTTTGCCTCTTCCTCTGCATTGCCAATATGTGTGTGTGTTCCAGTTCCACCACCACCACCACCTCCTCCCCCTCCTCCAGAGCCTGAGGTTGCCCCTGAGCCCCATCGACGTAGCAGCTCCATGAGGGTGACAGGAACCACGTACAGGAGCAGTGTGAGGGGACGTAGCTCTGATGACCTGGTCATTGGCACACACTTGGGCATGGGTACAGAACTTCATTATCTTCATTATCATCAGTAGCAACAGTAACGCTACAACCACCATGACACCCTTGACCCTTATCACCACCATCACTATTGTTATTTTCAGCGTTCACATTATCCTCATAGTGACCATAAACACAGTCCCGTTAAATCCTACTTAGATTTTTTTGGTAGCGCTTAAAATCTGTTTGCTTTTGTTTCCAGTTTCCAACTTCTTTTATGTGACCAATGTGGTTCATACTAGTTCAGTTCATACTGTATATTTTCTAAAAGATTTTATTTATATATACACTCCCCCATTCCCGGCCGAAAGATAGCCTGATCTCTGCTAACTGGAGCTGATTGTCGGCCCAAACCATCCCACATCCTAAAAATCAGGCCAGAGCTGGTTCATTTGGTGTCAGAACATAGAACACAACATGTGCCGACACTCAGCCACAGTCGGCTGCCTGGATCGTATTTCACTCATGCTAATGGGTGTAATTGTCATAGGCCTCCGTTCAGAGCCAGTGCTGGAGTCAGGGATGAGGTTGGCTCCAGGGGAGAGACAGTCAGGAGATGGTACTTCCCTTCCTGAGACTCCCAACAACCTCACCAATGTGCGTACCGAGGCCCATCCTCATGGGAAAAGATTCAATGAATAACAATATAGGGCTCATCATCATTAGGGCAAGAGGTCTTACTCTGGTTTCTTTGTACATTTCCACCACACAAGCTGTCAGCAGTGTACGCTGAACTGGAGAACATGTATTCAAGCAAGAGGTCCAAGTCTCTGAAGAGTCGTCCTCCTCCCGCCCCTGAGAGTTTGCTGGATCTGGAGCCTCCCTCGCGCACAGCCTCCCCTACAATACATGCTAACACAGGTAGCTGAAAGTATAAATTTACACTAAACTCAGCAGTTGGAATTATATTTAACTGATATATTGTATAAAATGACTACCTTGCTTATCTACTGTGTGCATGAGTGTGTGTGCATGTAAGAGAGGGAGGATAGCAAAATGTTTAAGAAGTACTGAAGTGCAAGAATGATAAATCCCAAGGCAGCCAACCCATTTCTGACTCTACTGAATATCCTTGAATTTTACATTGACATAATTTTTGTGATTTCATGCTGTACATAAATATACAGCATAGCAGAGCCTCAAACAACCCACTCCTTTTAATCTGTTTTTCAGCCTGGTTGTTATGATTAGTTTTAGTTTATTTGGTTAGATTAGCAACTGTGTAGGAAGGGTCAGAGCTGGCATCACACATGGGGGGAGAGATCCACTGACACCTTGATATGGAGCATTGTTTTGATTTTTTGAACAAGTTGCCATTTGACTTGATTCGGCCCACCCATGGCTTGTCTTCCTACAACACAGGAACAGATAGGAATATCCTCACGTTCAGTCAACCTCAGGCAGGGCCAGGGGCTCGCAGGTTGCGGCCATGTTAGGTAGAAGGTAGTCTAATGTAGTCCAGAAACAACAGCAAACCTCATAAGGAGGATATGGTGATGGTGGAAGTGGAACTAGAAAACACACTGTTAAAGACCCCTTTCAATCAAAAACTGTGTTCTCTGCAATGGTTAGATCCTCTGGGAGACATGTTCAGTGTCAAGGTGTAGATATTTTCAGTGGTTTATTGAAGATTTTGTGAACAGTTTATAAAGGGCAAAGTACTTCTGGATGGGATTTATATGTGTACAAATGCAGGGTGAGAAGACCTGACCACACTTTACTGAATTAATCAACTTGTCAGAGACTGTCATTGATAGCCTTTATATATTTGTTCCATTAAATCTCTGAAAGTCAGTGGAGAGACATTTCTATCACCTAACATGATGCTTCAGAGATTTAGCTATCATTATATAACCGTATACTGTATGTCTCTTCCTTATCTCAGGTAGCCGTAAAGGCCCCCCACCACCTACATCCTGGCCGGAGCCTCTCCCCAGCCCTCCTTCAACCCAGTTCTATCCATCAGGGCTAACAAGCCAGACCAGTGGGGAGTCCAACCCCTACATCAGCCTGGACAGTCCCCCTCCGTCACCTCCAGAGCCCCCTGACTACCCATCTAGTCCCCCTCCCCACCGCAGCAGCAAGCGGCGTTACACCTTCTCCAAACCACCACGCTCGGAAGACACAGATCGCTTTCTGGATGCACTGAGCGAGCAGCTGGGACAGAGGGTGGCCATTGTTGATGACTTCCTGACTCCAGAGAATGACTATGAAGAGGTAAAGTCACAGCAGCACTGAGCCAGGAATGCACGTCTCAGTTACATGAAATAGCTCTGAAGCCTCATTGAAAAAGAATTAGCTGATCATTTGACTGCTACTGATTTTGTCAGTTATCACGTGCATATAGTCAGATGTTATCAGTCATCACATGTTATGACTGTAACAATCTGAATCACTAACTTTTTACTTGCGCATGCTTCACCTTACCGATTATTTTAATATTACTCAGTCGCAAAAGGAAACATAAGATAGTAGCCAATTCTTTGTCACCTACTTATCGTCTACTTACAAACACAATAAAGTCACAAACCAGCACTCATTGTATTACTTCTTGTGAAAATACCCATAGTTTCATAGTTTCTGGTGATAGCAGGTTAATTCCCCATGGTACACTGATTCCCTATGGTACACTAATGTAAGCCTTACATCCAAATGTAAAATAGGACAGACTGCTTGACACACATACACATACAGAATGGGTGCAGAACATGCTTTCCTGTAAAATAAAAAACAAAGTAAAACTTAAGACTTAGAATAAAACTAGGTTTAGAAAAGATATTTTGAATTGTATTGTAATATTTTATGTAAAATTGCAATACAAATGGCCCCACACAAGAGATAACAGAGATTTATTTCCCTGTATGTCCTGTATAGTTTGTTTCCCTCAGTGAACCAGTGTAGTGCACCACTTTGACTTCAAAGAATCATTAAAAACACAATCTGTGATCCAAATGTAAGTGAAAGAGCAGCCCCACCATCAGCGTTTGAAACACACCATGAAAACCTGCTGTCAGTCCTGAATTTATTGGCAGGTCAAACACACAGACTAACACAACAACTGAATGAAGTTTAGGTTTATACCTGATTTGCCACAAAACACCTTGCTCACTACTTTTGATGTGAAGAGCTTTTATAGAATAAACTGGGTTGTGGACAGATATACACAAGCTGTCATTAAAGCGGTCATCAAACCTGCACAGTGAGTGTTTGTAAGTGTATGTAAAGGATTTCATGTTTTAACCATGTTTGTACAGCTTTTGCTAAAAAGTATAGCCAGAAGATCCTGTAGAACCTACCCAGTTTTAACTGATGCCCATATGTATTTTAAGGGTTAGTGTTTGGGTTACAATAAAAAAACACCCTCCTGTTGTAGCCAATAAAAAATCAATAGATTTTTGATCATCTAGGTTAACAAGTGTACCAAAATAATTTCACGAGTTCCACTTTGACATTAAAGGGCTAATGAAGTGTAATTGGTGTTAATGCCAGGATATTGTGCAGATGGGCTTCCCAGATGAGGAGGATGAGGATAATGAAGAGGAGTTGGGGGTGGACGAAGACGAAAGTGGAGGATTTGTGGCCCCGGAGCTCAGCAGCCCAAGTGATGTTCAAAGCAGCAGTGGAGAAGAAAATGCCTCCTCCCTCACCTATTCTTCCTCCTCCGACCACATCCCTCCACCCCCAATGACCCCTCCGCCACCCCCACCTGTTCAGTTCAATGACCCGCCTCCTCCCCCTCCAGCACCTACACAGACTCCGTCTCAGCACCAACAGCAACAGCAACAACAGCTTAGCTACACCCCTGAACACTCCCCAAGAGCATATGTGCCCATCCGCCGGAAATCTGGCCCCCCTCCCCCACCTCCACCCCGCAGTAATCCACCACCTAAACGCCACTCCTTACATAAAGTGCTGCCCACTAGAGAGGACCTGCAGGTTCATGCCACCATACAAGAGCTAAAAGCCTTCCAAGAGCAACAAGCCTACCAGGAAAGACAAGCCTACGAGGAGCAACAGGCATATAAGGAGAGGCAGGCGTTTGAGGAGCAGAAAGCCTATGAAGAACAGCAACTGTTCCAAGAGCAGCAGGCTTACCAGGAACAACAGGCCTATCAGGAGAAGATTTTCAAAGAGAGACAGGCTTATGAAGAGCAGAAGGCGTATGAGGAGCAAAAAGCTTTTGAAGAGCAACAAATGTACCAGGAGCAACAGGCCTACCAAGAAAGACAAGCATATGAACAGCGGCAAGCGTACCAAGAACAAAAAGCATACGAACAGCGTCAAGCCTACAAGGAGCAAAAAGCATTTGAGGAACTTCAAGCCTACCAGGAGCAAAAAGCTTATGAAGAGCGTAAAGCTTATGAGGAGCAAAAGGCTTATGAGGAGCGTCAGGCCTACGAGGAGCAACAAGCGTATCAAGAGCAACAGATGCAACAGATCTACCAGAGCCACCATTCGATGCCTACCCAGCCAACACAGCAGAAAGCCCACTCACCACTGCCTCTCCAACAACTCCACCAGTCCTTACCCCCACTCCCCTCTCCAGACTCCACCCATCACCACGCTAACCATCCTCTGTATATGATGCGTCAAGCACAGCAGCAACAGGCCCACCAGAGTCATCACCACCGACGTCAGTCCCGTTCAGCCCCATCTCCGCACCAGCCGTCACCCCAACCAACAGCCCACCCCAGTCAACAAGGTCAATACGCTGAGGGCATCTACCAAAGCCATCAGGGCATGAGACCCCAGCCCCACCATTCTTCTGCGGAGATGCTCCACCAGATGCACCAAGCCCCGGCCCATCATTCCTCTGCCGAGATGCTCCACCAGTTGCAACAATCCCAGGCCCACCACTCATCTGCGGAGATGCTCCAGCAGATGCAACAAGCCCATGCCCACTTCTCGTCATCGGAAATGCTCCACCAAATGCACAAAACCAAGGCCCATCATTCTTCAACAGAGGTTTTGCAACAAGCTCACCAGATGCAGCAAATGCAGCCCCACCACTCCTCAACCGAACTTCTCCATCAAGCTCACCAGATGCATCGGGGGCAACAGCACCATTCATCCACTGAGCTGCTCCACCAAATGCACAAACCTCAGGCCCACCACTCCTCCACAGAGCTGCTCCATCAAGCCAATCAGATGCACCAAACTAAGCCCCATCACTCCTCCACAGAGCTTCTGCATCAAGCCCAGCAAGAGCCTGCCTCTCTTCCAGTTCAGCTGAACCGGGACAGCCACTCCCATCAGAGCCGGAGAAGTCTTAAAGGTCATCATCAGACCCAAGTGTCACCGCAAGGGAGACACCAAGAGCAGCAGATCCACCAAACCCATCACCCCCAGCCCACCAAACCCTCTCCCCAAAGACCCCACTCTATCCAGCAGACCCACCATCACTCCAGCGCACCACAGATCCACCACATCCACCATATGACCCCACAGCCCCCTCCGCAGGACTACCAACACCAGATTCATGTCATCCACCCTCCCCAGCAGCCTCACAGGCCTCAACCACTTCTCTCCACCTTTCAGCCCCTCCAGCCGCACCAGCCAACCCTCTCCACTTTCCAGCCTCTGCCCCAACACCACCAATCCCAGCACCAAGTCCAGTCCTCCACTCAAGCCACCCGTCCACAGTCACAGCCTTCACATCACCTGCTGCAGTCGCCACACCAGCCCCAAAGTCAGTCCCACCATAAGCAATCCCATGGCCAGCCCCAGTCCCTCCCTCACTCTCTATCTGACCCCTCAGAGCACCTGGAACCTCCTCCGCCTCCACCCCTGCCCCCACCCTGCTCCCCTCCACCCTTGCCCAGGCCTTCGCTCTCCAGGATGGACTCCAACCACATGAGCGTGAAGAGGTTGCGCTGGGAGCAGGTGGAAAACTCAGAGGGGACTATCTGGGGACAGGTGAGCTTTGTGGGGTTCGGACACAGGGAGCTAAGGCCTTTTAAAGTGTAACACAATTTAGATTTAGAATTCCAAATTGAAAATAATCTAACAGTCATGAAATTGTAATTCACATAGCACTGTTTTTGCATGTCTTTGGTAGTTGGGAGCAAATTCTGACTATGACAAATTGCATGACATGGTGAAGTATCTGGATCTGGAGCTGCACTTTGGGACACAGAAGAGCTCCAGTGAGTACAAGTGGTTGCATGCATATGTGCAGTGTTTTAAATGGAAGCGCAGCTAAAGATCATAAGATAATATGTAAAGAATCCTGGATTAATCAGTAACCCCCATTCATGTGCATTCATGGCATATATGTATTTTAATCAGCGGTTAATTTGACAGAATGACACAAGCATTATTATTTCTTTGCACATCGTTATCCAGGTTCTTGGATCTCTGCATCCTTGGAGTGTGATTAGTTTGTCATTAAATCTGCAGTATTTCACCCCTGAGTTATATGTCTGCCTCGTCTAAAAAAACAACAGCAACATGATTCCCTAGCAGTCCTTTTTTAAAATTACTTTTCCTAGCATTTCTCTCATTTTGGACTGTAATTGTTTGATCTAAGTTTATTCTGCAGTTGCACTCCTTGTAATTTGCTTTTTAGAAACCCACTGTAAAAAATGTAAAATGTACACAGAATCTTTATTCCCATTCATCTCTCTACTGTTGACTATGTACATCCATAACATCTGGTCATGTTACTGACACTGATCCCATTTTTAGTGCCTGCTCCAGAGCCGTCCCTCCAACCAGAAACCTTCAAGAAGAAAGATGTGATCGAAATTCTGTCCCATAAGAAGGCCTACAATGCCTGTAAGTATAAGATGGCATATTAGTCTATTACATATTTCCATATGTTTTTATTTGAAGTGTTCTGATATTTTAAAAACTGATGATGATGATTCCACTTCCTCTTTCATCATATCAGCCCAGATTTATGGGCTAATTTATGGTTCAGAATTAGGAATTTGTAATCCCTGTTTTTCTTCCTTTTAGCCATCCTGATAGCCCACCTGAAGCTGTCTCCTGGGGAGCTGCGTCAGGTGCTGATGAACATGACCACTGATAGGCTGGAGCCAGCCCACATCAAACAGCTGCTGCTGTATGCCCCCGATGCTGAGGAGGTCAAAAAGTACGAAGAGTACAGACAGGACCCCAGCAAACTCAGTGAGCCAGACCAGTTTGTGTTGCAGGTACAGTCCTGGCAGGGTGTGGATGGGTGGGTAGGTTTTTGTTGGTCTGCACATTTATACAAGTGGTTGTGTGGATTAGCTGAGTCTGTGTCACTGTCCATGTACAGTATTTGTGTTCACTCACTTGCTTGTTGTGTGTGTTCTCCATCAGATGTTATCAGTCCCAGAGTACAAGACACGCCTGCAGAGCCTCCTCTTCAAGTGTTCTCTGCAGGAAAAGACAGAGGAGTTGAGGGGAGCGTACGACTGTCTCTACAAGGCTTCGTTGGAGCTGAAGACAAGCAAGAAGCTGGCAAAGATACTGGAGGTAGCCCAGCAAAGTACATTAAAAATGAAAAAATAATATGCTGTTGTTTATAGTTAAAAAAAATCTTGCTGTTATGTTGATGATGTAAAAATGCTTTGCGTGACTGATTCTGCAACAAACAACCTCCCACCTTCACTTTGTTTCTCATCAGATATGAAGAACAAAAGTATGTTAAGTTTTTTCCTTGAACTGGAACGAGACGTACAGTATACCTTCATTTATAAGGATTTTTGGCTTTGCAGTGAATCAAGAACCAAAAAAAGAACAAATAGTTATCCTTGAGTACATATGAGAGATGAGAGAATGTGTTGCGATTGAAAATGTAATAAAAATTTGCAGATAAATTAGTTGTTTGACAGAGTTACAGTTCTGCTTGCTGTTTTCTGTCTTTCTTTAGTTTGTGTTGGCGATGGGGAACTACTTGAATAACAGCCAGCCTAAAACCAGCAAGACTACAGGCTTCAAGATCAACTTCCTTACAGAGGTACATTGTACAGTGATAGATATTTAAAACATGTGACCAAATGTTTTTATTTTCCAAAGCAGTCTTTGTTTCTCTCTCATGGTGTTTATACAGTTAATAACTCCATATTGTGTCCTCTGCAGTTGAGCACTACTAAAACAGTGGATGGGAAGTCGACATTTCTACATATTCTGGTCAAGTCGTTATGTCAACACTTTCCTGATGTGTTGGATTTCTCCAAAGATTTAACCATGGTTCCTCTTGCATCCAAAGGTAGATACTTTTTCTTTGACCTCTGCTTCGTAGCTTGAGAACAGTTTAAAATATATTCAACGTTTATTCAAGATTGATTTGTTATTGTTGTGTTTTTTCATGTTTGTCACTGATTTTAAGTGTGCTTTCATTCTCCTTGTATTTTCCTGCTTCACACACACATCTGTCTATAGTAAACCAGAGGACTATCACATCAGATCTGAATGACCTTCATACAACCATCCAGGAAATTCGCTCAGCCTGTCAGAAGATGCCTGCGACTGCTGAGGACCGTTTTGCTGTTGTCATGAGTGTATCCTTCACAAAACTGCCAAAGAGCCACACGTAGCACTGAGATATGTAGGCTAAAACTGATGTAGTAGAAGAGATGATGAAACGTTTGTGTCCCTTGACTCCAGTTTATGCAGAACTTCCTGGAAAACAGTCATCCAGCAGTCCAGTCTCTGGAGTCGCTGCAACAGAGAGCTATGGAAGAATTCAGCAAAACTGCCTCTTACTTTGGAGAAGACGGCAAAGCCACCAACACCGAGGCCTTCTTTGGTATCTTTTCGGACTTCATGGGCAAGTTTGAGGTGAGCAAGAAAGATTCAGATTAATTTATTAAAAGAATTCCTGTTGTCACCTCTGCAGTGTGACAGTCAAATACAGTATGTGCATGTTATCCTCTGTAGTTCCTTCGTAGTCTTCCCCCCAAACTATTTAACATAATGGTTTGAAAAAACATTAATTTTTCTTCAAACACCTTGTGATGCAATGGCTGCAGATAAACACTTGTACTGTGTCTAGTGATGACCTCATTACTACCTAGATTTTCTGCCAATGTTTTGTTTTTTAGACAGGGCCATGCAGTGTGTTTAGTAATAAGCACAGCCTACATTTCATCAAAGAGAGTGGGGAGAAAGTCTGCTTGGCTACGGTGCTAATAATGAGCTACATACAGTAGCAGGATCATATGTTGACACTAAGTATTCAGCACTGTGTTGCAGCAGAATATATTTTTCTCAAAAAACTTTTTTTTTTTAATTCAGCAGCTCAATATGAGCACAACATTCAGATTTATGCAATTCACATTCAGTTTTCATGAAGACAAATTGTTTTCTATGCACCTATCTGAATGGACTAAAAATCAAAGGGCACCAATATTCTCCTTGAAATCTGTTCTAATTATTATCAATTTTTAAAAGTTTTAACAGTTTAAATTTTTCAAAATCAGATTTATTCATTCATAAAATTATGGAAATTTCAGGGCTCAAATCCTTATTATCCAATGCTGATTAAAAGACATAAATTCCAAAAAGATAAAAAACAACAAAAAAAACTATAAGATAACCATAAATAAATATAGACGCAACATAACTGTATATTCCACAAAAGCTATTAAAAACCATAGTAATAATGACATTGCTGTTAGTTTACAAACCCTGTTGTTTCTGTACCACAGAGAGCTCTCAGTGAGTGGCAAGCTGCAGAAAACTTGAAGAGCCCCAGAAGTCCGCGAATGGCCTCCCCACTGGCCTGGTAACGCACGCACACACTACAATAGTTCATACAGTATATACACATGTACACACACATCGTGTGTGACATACTGTATGCATATACTGTATATACATGCCCCCACATGCACAAACACACCATTCAGAGCACAATTTTGAGCAAAAAACAAGATTTATGTATTAATGTGTTTTTGGTAAAATTAAGGGAGGGAGAAAGTTTTGCATCAAAGATGGACAATTTAGCTTTATACCAGTGGTCTAGTATATAAGGTCTGTCCTTTGAAAAAGAAACAAAGTTTTTGTCGAAGTCTAAAACTGAAATGGCTACTACATAGAAGAAAAAACCTTTTTTGGCCATCAAAGTATCTCTACTATTTGAAAGATAGTTACTCAGTAATGTCCTATAGTTCAAGTTTTCTTTCTCTAAGTGTGGTATTACAGTTCTACAGTCAAATCTTTGTTAATATCCATGAATAAGACATAGATTTACAAAAAAACATTTTATCCTGAAATAGATATTTGATTAAAATACATTCACATTCACTTGGTGGTTTGGAAGAAACCACAAAAGCAGTTTTCCTGTTAGTTTACATGTTGTGTATTTTTATAAGCCGCCCACCACACTGAATGTAACATAAGTTCTTTACTGACTAAGTGTAGCTTATTTTCTCAAGTAAATACTCATTGAAATCAGCCGCCCTGATGACGTGTCATTTACTGCGTTGTATCTATGCCTCACTGTCAGCGGATTTTTCCAAATTCCTACCATGCCGGTTACAGCCATATACTTTCTTTTTTTCTAAATGCCATTGTTCTTGTATGATACTTAACTTCTAATGCTATTAACTTGTATATATGAGACAACGTCAGTGGGCAGTTGGCGCTTACAACTTGTTTTTATAAAAGACAATTTTACCTGTTCCAAGATTAATTTTTAAAGTCATTATAACACACTAATTACAGGAAGTAGAAGTGGGATTATGTGGAGCCAACAACGGGCAGTGTGCAATATGTGAATGTTTAGCTGTGTTCCACTGTTAGGTATTATACTCTTTAAACTATTACAGAGGTATATTGTATTTGTACTGTACAGAATGAGAGTGGATATAAAGAAAGCAGTTGCTACAATATACAGTATGAAGCACTTTGTTACTTCCATGTATTACCCAAATATTTCTTTTATTGATTGTGTCATATGGACTGACCATACAGTTTTGCCACTGAGGAGACAGCAGTGCCATTAAGTTTAGTGTAGCAGATGCAGCATTTTACATCAAACAACTAATGATGCACCATACCAGCTTCTCAGATGTGCCAGTGCTCTGTAAAACATAAAGCGTAGTCTGCAAGTGCTGTTTTTAAATGGTAAGGCAAATTATTATGATAAGAAATAATGTGTGCAGCTAGTAAAAGCTTTGTTTTCTAATGGTCTAAGTTGCTTTTTTTTCTGCTTAAATTACAGAATGTAAACCTCTAAAGCATTGCTGTCCATTTAAGGCCTATAAAGTGTTAAGTCTGTATTTTGTATTGTGTCCTAACAATGCTGACAAATATAAAGAGTGGTACGAAATCTACTTTTGCCTGAATGTCTTTGTTTTTAAGACTTCTTATCTGTAATGGCTGCTGATATACTCATGGAAATGTGTTGTCGTACAGAGAAATAAAACTGGATCCACTCGTGTATCATTATACATAACATTCATCATGTCTTTACAGCTGCTGCTGACACACCTGCTATTGCTGCAACCAGTCTCAGATTAACATTATGTTTTTGTGAGATAAGCCTGTATGTGTCTGTTCAACACACACACACACACACACACACACACACACACACACACACACAGACATTCCCCTTATCTTGCTTTGATATAATGATATCACTGCCCACGTCTTCTGTGTAATTAGAATGAGCTTAAAACTCACTCAGCAATCATTTAGCTCTCCCATTGGCAGCAGGAGTGTGTTGTGCAAACAGCTCTCTGTGAAGAGTAATAAATCCTTTACATTTTAACTAAACCTTGTAGTACGCAAGGTGAAAGTGGAGTTTGATCTTTTGGCAAGTGGAGGAAGCTTCGAGACGAACATGAGATTCCTGGTAGCGTCCTCATATAATTTGTGACGTGCTGTGTTGTTTGGGTCGGACAACTCAGCTCGAGGCAGTGCAGCTGGAATGATACACAGTGTCACAACTTACTGAAAGGTGAGTTTATATACTAGATGATACCATCCGATACACATCCTGAAGACAGTAAGAGGTGTAGCTTTTACTGTAATCTGAATTGATGTAAAATGTCAATAGATTTATAATTTTAGATGGAAGTAAGTAAAGTTGTTTTTTTGTGTCGCAAAGGGCTTTACAAGCCAACAGATGTGTTTAAGTGTGAAATCTGTATAACTTCGCATGCTCATACAAGTGCAGTTATATTAAGCTTCGGTCAACTTGTCAACAGTTAACTGCACATACCAATGCAGCAGATTTAACAAACATGTCTCCAGTAACTGACAAATCTTAATATTATGTAAATTTATAGAAAAATATATTAGAATATTCTGGCTTTGAGGTTTGATTATGACACAGTGTGTCTCAACTGGTGGCCAACTCAACCCTTAACTGGTCAGTGATGGGTTAAAGCGTGGGTTCACTAGTGTCTTAAAACAACAGTCAACAGTTTTTGCTTGATGTAATCATTCCTCCTGTTCATACCGGCCATTAAGAGATCCCTTGCAAATTTATAGATGTAGTCTACGATTCTAATCCAAAACTGTTTTTGTAGCACTGAAGGGAGAGGTGTATTTGTTTGGCTGTTGAGTTCAAATATTAAGAAGCTTTCTCCAGAATCGTAGATGACACCTTTAAGTGATGGGGAACAAAATCCACAGTCCTCGTTCTGTGCAGAAATACCTTAGAAAGTTTATCTGAAGTTAATATGAGACTCCAGCAGTCTGAGTTTGACAAATCAAGTGAGTATCTTCCAAAGTTAAAGTCTTTTTAGTACAACATTTCCTCTTTGTGTTACTATTCCTCCACTTCAGCTCAGCATGGAAACACTGTCTGGGGAAACACAAAGAGGAAATTTTGTACTAAAAAGACTTTGAATAAAACCCACTTGACTGATGGAAATGTGAGCATTGTTTTAAAAGAAGTTGAAAGAAGCATGTAAAAGAAATAAAAGTACCTGAAACTTCTACTCAAGTATTGTACACAAGTACATGTACTTAGTTTTGTTCACTTTTGCTACTATACAGCAATACTTTTATCATGACTTTGCAAACTATTCAAAACTTAATAGTCTGAATATTTGATTGCTGTTCTCACTATCACAGCAGGGGACAGAATGGACGTTAGAGAAGGCCGCCAAGGGACCAGCATGCCCCCTTCTCCATCGCCCCCTCCAGGGGGCAGAAGTACCCTGGTTACAGTGGATATAGTGGTGCTGGTAGTCTACTTTCTACTGGTTCTGGCTGTTGGCTTCTGGGTAAGTACAGAGGGAAAACAGGTCTCTGCTCTAATACCTTCACCAAGCATTTTTACATAGTAAGCTATTTCTTGTCAAACTAAAAACTGGTGTATGGAAGATTGTTCCAGGTTGTTATGAATTGAGAGTTAATGGCATGAAATCAAAATGTACGGGACAGAATTTTTCACACAACAGGGCTTCTTTGTCCAGTTGTCTCTTTGCTATCAAGCAAATGCTACTAACGTCCTTCAACAAGAACAAAAATAGCCTGTATCACACTAACTTTGTCAGAGGTTACACTCCACTTTTTCTTCTCCCCCTTTCTCGCCCTACTCTTTAAAATTTGAATATTGTAAATCATGAGAAAGCAACAATACTTTGACTTTGACAACAATCGACTGCTTACCCTGATGACCACATATCCAGTACGCGCCTTCAAATCTACCTGAGCCACACTGATCTTTTGCTTGTGATTTAATGTGATTTAGCATCATTGTCTCACCATTTACTTACAAAAGGGTTTGATCCTCGATGACAAACACAGAAAAGGCCTTTTTTTGGTCATGTTTTTTATGGTCTGAACAGTTGGAGTCTACTAGGGTCTAACAGGGTTTCTGCTCAACATTTCCAGAACATCTGTTAAGTGTGAGATTGTTGGTAACTGGGATAAGACACGCTTACAATTGTAGAAAAGGAAACTGGATGTTCTCTAGTGGCAGATCATGATGAATGTGAGCAAACCCAACAGTTGTCAGACACATTCTGGTCATTATTGTACATGCAACATAGGCAGAAGATACAGGGCATTTCAGTGACATGAGCGTAGATACATTAAGCAGTCTTAAAGTGCCTTACAAACATTTTAATGTTCTCTCTTTAGGTGACAATATGTTGTGATTATCAGAATGTGCGCTGTGTGCTCATGGTGCCCCTCAGTGTCATCTATATATGCACACAGCAGGAAAAGTAGAAAAGGTGCCAAGCAGCAAGTGCTGGGTTAACAGGTCCTGCAGCCTCTCTTTCATCTTGTTGTGTGGATCCATCCTGATCTTCCTCCAGCCCTGTCAGCTGTGCTGGTTTAGGACAACATGTTGAATGTTCAACATCAACAATCATTCAGTGGCTTTAGCTGAATGAAATCAAATATCACCAAGGTGTGGTGCCAGATTTTGATACTTGATGGAGCACTTGATTGAGCTGCCCTGTCACTTAGTTGGGGATCCCGTTTGTGATGCCAGTAAATTTCTTCTCAGGTGTTATGAATCAACATTTCCTCTGCAATTGTATCTCTAAGAGGTTTCTCATTTTTCTGCCAGTCCATGTGGAGGACGAAGCGCAGCACGGTGGATGGATACTTCCTGGCTGGGAAGAACATGACATGGTGGCCGGTGAGTCAAACACAGTGAATAACAGAAGTCCTCGTGGCTTAAATTGAAGTATGTTGTATCACTGTTGGACTTGAAAGCCTCACTAACTGTAGCATGACCAGACCGGCGCCTCTATTTCTTCTCATAAGTTAACACTTAAGATGGAGGCAAAATGTTCTGAAGATCAAAGTGAAAAACTTAGTTGATCCTGATTCTGACTCTCTTATCTATATTTAGGTGGGTGCCTCGCTGTTTGCCAGTAACATTGGCAGTGGACATTTCATTGGCCTGGCCGGGTCAGGAGCTGCAGCAGGAATTGGGGCTATTGCATACGAGTGGAATGTAAGAGATTGTATATCCGCTCTCAAGACATACAAGTTTGAAATGTTGAACATAGTTGCTGTTTTTAAAGTTTGAAGTGCTCAAAGTTGATATTTCAACAGGGTATGCTGATGGTGCTGCTGCTGGGATGGCTCTTCCTGCCCATTTATCTCGCCTCTGGGGTGAGGCCTCTTAACACATGAAATATCACACACGTACACATGCATGATTTTTTTCATTTATTCCTTTTATAATCATCTTTGAACTCTTCCTTCTCCAGGTGACGACCATGCCAGAATATTTGCAGAAGCGGTTTGGTGGTAGAAGAACTCAGTTATTTATAGCTGTCCTGTCCTTATTTATTTACATCTTCACAAAGATATCGGTATGATACAAATCCACAGTAATTCTCCAGTGTGTCTATGCTGTGTTTAGATGGCTAACTACACTCCCCTCCAAAAGTATTGGAACAGTGAGGCCAATTCCTGTATTTTT
>NTHP01000112.1:110664-171002 GCA_003416845.1 Oplegnathus fasciatus | reverse complement strand
TTTTGATGTCAAACCCAAATGTTTTCAGTCTACAGTAAAAATACAGGAATTGGCCTCACTGTTCCAATACTTTTGGAGGAGAGTGCATGTTTGTGTGTATTTCTGAAAGCTGTTTTGCCTGCTTGTCTTGACTCTTTCGTAGTTTTTACAGAACAAATCTAATCTGCATATGTCAAAAACTTCTGTGTTTGTATTTTCTATCATGTATCTACACCACATGTGTCCCGTTGTGTGCGTTTGTGGCCAGGTGGACATGTACGCAGGCGCATTGTTCATTCAGCTCGCCTTACAGTGGAACATCTACGTAGCTGTGGTGCTGCTGCTGTCAGTCACTGCTCTCTACACTGTAGCAGGTGACCTTTCTCCTTTCCTTGCCATTTTAAAAACCCCTTGCTTAGAAATTGTAAGAGCTTAGACATAAGAGTGCTGCTTATTGCTTGTTCTTTATGTCACTGGCTGTTGTGTGTTGTGTCCCAGGTGGTCTGGCTGCAGTTATCTACACAGACGCTGCTCAAACTGCTATCATGCTGGCAGGATCTCTCACCCTCATGGGCTTCAGTAAGTCAAAACTGACTGCACGTGACACCCACCCGTCACCAGCACTTTATGCTCCAGTTTATCTGATCCTGCTGTCCCCCCTGTTGAGGCTTCGCGGAGGTCGGAGGCTGGAATGCTCTGATGGAGGGGTACGGAAACGCCATCCCTTTGATCCGAGTGCCAAACTCAACCTGTGGCATCCCTCGAGATGATGCCTTCCACATATTCAGAGACCCTGTGAACTCTGACCTGCCTTGGCCTGGGACCATCATCGGCATGTCTATCCCCTCCATGTGGTACTGGTGTTCTGACCAGGTACTGTAATAAAAATATTTGTGTAGCACTTTTCCTAACAAATAAAGAGAAAATGAAAGAACAGAGAATTTGTACTGCGGGCGTAATACAGGGATTAAATATATCCAAATAGTATATAAAAGAGTAAAATCTGATATCACAAATCAGGATATATAAAAAGCCTTTAATCATTTATTTATACTTTAATCTGTAAATTTAAACTAGATCATGTGCTGGCAAGCCTGATCTCTACAGGGAGGGTGTTTAAGAGCATATAGGGGCTCAGATTGTTTACTTTAATTTATTTTCCTTGTAAAATGTCAAGAGGTGGTTCATCTATAAAAGATGAAAGTGTAATTTAGTGCTTTTCCATCGTGTTTATGCTGTCCTACAAATTCCTCTGAAGTTAAGTATGAAAGAGTCTTCATTTCAAAATCACCATCTTGAGAATTTGGCATGTTTTGCTCTTCAGAGAGGTTAAAAATTCCTTTTACACAATATCAGAGTGATAGTTTACCAACCAACCAAAACCTGAGACAAGAGAAGACGTTAGCAGTTTTAATGAGCCTTTCCTGTCTTCTCTGTTGTGTCTAATTTGTGCACATAAAACCTTTACCCTTGATACCTGCCTGTGATAACAGCAAGCTAAGTGATTTCCTTATCCATTCTGATGCACATCAGATAGGCCCCTATTAAAATGTACTTACATATTGCTGCACATCTTAATTATTCATTAACCAACGGTCCCTGGGAGTTAACTGAGGGTCAGCTGTGTCCGTGATTCTCTGCAGGTGATTGTGCAGCGGTCCTTGGCTGCTAAGACCCTGACCCATGCGAAAGGTGGCTCACTACTGGCTGCTTATCTGAAGATTCTGCCTTTCTTTGCCGTCATGCTGCCTGGCATGATCAGCAGGATACTTTACACAGGTACAGTATGACATTTATGTTTTAATGAGTCAAGCCAGCAGCTGGGAAAATGCAAACTGTGCAGATTGGTTGCATTCAGGTTATGTTGGTGTGAGAAGCTATTAAATAGATTAAACTGGATGACACACTGTGGATATTTGATACTGTGTGTTTTAATGATATTGTGTAGATGATGTGGCGTGTGCAGACCCTGAGTTGTGTAAACAGATTTGTGGCAACCCAGTCGGTTGTTCAGATACCGCCTACGCCAGACTGGTCATGGAGCTGCTGCCTGCAGGTGAGAGGCTTTTCCCCTTGTTACACCTCCTGTCCTGCTCTATGTGTACATACCAGACACCAGTCTCTTTTTATGTCAATCTCTGTGTGTTTTCCCTCCCAGGGCTGCGAGGTTTGATGATGGCGGTAATGATCGCTGCCCTCATGTCTTCTCTGACCTCCATCTTCAACAGCGCCAGCACCATTTTCACCATGGATCTATGGAAGAGTTTCAGATCTCGTGCATCCGAGTGGGAACTCATGATTGTGGGCAGGTATGTGACCACATCTAGACAAACAGACATAACCCAAAATATGGTCCTGGTTGCAGCATTTATGCTGGATACTGCAGCGCTGGTTTAAGCCTGCAACAATAACAATCTGAGGAACACTCTCTACAGATGGCCACCGTGCTGTCTGCTTTTTCCACTGAGGTCTTAAGTTAAAGGTTAAAGGCTTAGACATCACATAGAATATTTTATTCCCACTTGGCCCATCTACATTTAAAAAGTAACCACGTATGGCATTATAATGCACTTCAGATGAAATCATCCACCAAACTGCATATTAAATTATTACATTTTTCTGTCATGCTCACCCAAACCATAACCCCTCTTTCCACATATTCCTAAATAATGACTTTACCAGCCTTCACACACACACACACACACACACACACACACACACACACACGACTGAATGTGCAGTGCTGTTCAGATATACAGTTTTACATTCCCTTCATGTCTTTGCAGAACTGAATTTGGCATTAAAAACACAGATCTTATGTTTCATGTGCAGGATGTTTGTACTTGTGCTGGTGGTGGCATCTGTGCTGTGGATTCCTGTCGTCCAGGCCAGTCAGGGTGGGCAGCTTTTCATCTACATCCAGTCCATCAGCACCTACCTGCAGCCCCCCGTCTCCATCATCTTCCTCATGGGCTGCTTCTGGAAGAGGACTAATGAGAAGGTAAAGTGGTATAGCCTCAGGTTGTGTCTGTGACCGGGCAAACTTGTCAGATTGATCGAGAATATAATTTATTCATTCAGACATTGAAGAAAGAGACGCTGCAGAGTATCAGTGTACACAGAGATTATTTATTAAATATATAATCAGAAATAATAAGTTCATATTTATGTATATGTGGCTACAGATTCATGTTTTTTAAGTCTGAATGTAAACATTTTATTTTATTTTGAATGATGAAAGCTGCATTGAAACAACTGTAACTAAATGTGTGGTTGTGCTCATCATCAACTCTCCTCTCCCTCCCTCCTCCCTTCCTCAGGGTGCATTCTGGGGCCTGGCTATCGGCCTGCTGGTGGGCTGCATCCGCATGTTGTTGGACTTCATTTACCCTGCGCCCCTGTGCTATGAGGAGGACGACAGGCCTGGGGTGTTGAAATACGTCCATTACCTGTACTTCTCCATCTTGCTGTCCTTCATTACCCTGGTTGTGGTGGTGGTCGTCAGCCTGGCTACAGAAGAGCCCAAACCAGAGCAGGTGAAGCCAATTAATTACATGTAAATTGAAGTTTTAGGGTTATTTTCTGTATTATTTTATTTAATTAATCAATTAGTTTATTGACAGAAAATGAATTCGCAACTACTTTGATAATCATTTTAGTCAGTTTTTCATGCAAAAACATTTCATGGTTCCAGCTTCTCAAATGTGAAGATTTGCTTTCCTTTTAATTTATTTTCAGTAATTTTGATGTTTGGACTGTTGGTTAGACAGAACAAGCATTGTGAAGGTGTCACTTTGGGCTAATTGTAATGGCATTTCTCACTATTTTCTGAATTTGTACAAACCAAACAATCAATCAAACAGATTAATCCATAATGAAAATAATCATTAGTTGCAGTCCTATACAAAATAGTTGGAAATTAGCTCCACCTCAACCAACTACATGAGCATGAGTTATAATAATCTAATGATACTACATAATAAGTACATTTACTTTTAATACTTTAAGTATATTTTCCTGATTATGCTTACATTCTTTCACTTAACATGTTCAATGCAGGACTTTAACTTGTAACAGAGTATTTTTACAGTGTGGTATTATTAGTACTTTTACTTTAGTAAAGAATCTGAATACTTCCTGCCACTGATTATATTATCACTCCACGGCACCACTAGGTGTCATTAACACCTCAGGGTACCTTTAAGGCAAAATGGTATTAGTTTACAGTACACTGATTCTAAACTGTGACCAAATTTATCATCATTTGGATCCTTCAGAAAAGTACTTCTGCCTATTTTTGGTGTAATTCACACCTGACTTAAATGAAATGTCTACAGGAGAATAAATCAGATTTTCTTAGATCCTTGGAACTTTTTGCCTGGTGTGTCATTGTCTTTTTTTGAACAGATTAGTCGCCTCACCTGGTTCACAAGGTTTGACCCGGTGGAGCCCAGACAGCAGGTCTTCTCAGTGGAGCATAGTCAGACTAGTCAGACAAATGAGATGGGAGTCACAGAAAGAGAGCAGGAGAGCAGCAATGGAAAAGCATGTCATCACAGGAAAGGTGGGTCTCTGTCCTGTGTGGCATTACACTTTTCCAGTTGACGATTCGTCAGTCCTGCCGCTGAACACACCCTCTCTGCTATTGTGTTTTCTCTGAACTCTCCAGACTCTTCATCCTCCCTGTCCAGCGTCCAGAGCCAGTCCAGGCTGACGTCTGCCCTCTACTGGCTGTGTGGGATGGAGAGAAGGAAGGAGGGAGATAATAATCCTGTGACGCCTCCTGCACCTGAACAGGCTGTCTGTTCTCTGGATGAAAAGCCACATCTACAACGGATTGTTAACGCCAACCTCATCATTTGCCTCTCTGTAACTGCCTTCATTATTGGCTACTGGGGTTGACAGGCAGGTTATGAAACTCTCAATGGACACATGGTGCACGGGTTGGGTTGTGTACAGATTTTAATGGATTTTTTTTCACTGAGTATGAGAAAAAAAGATTAGATATGTCCATACAGTGATACAATTTCCTTTAAAACACATGGCTGCTTGCCATGTTTTACTTCTTACTACTAATTTTACATTGATGGATGAAATTAGGTCTTTTGTAATCTTGGCAACATGCATGGATTGATAAAAACTCAATTTACAGCCTTTTTATAACTTCATTACAGCTGAAAAACAAACCCAAAACTACTATGGTGGCTGATGCAGGAAACGGCTTTTTCACTCTTTGTATCCACCTTTGTTTGAGGATTTTTTTTAATAAACAATTACATTTTGACAAAATGACAAATAAGTGATGAGAAGAAGCTGACAACACAGTAAAATGTTGAACAATCTTTAATTATTAAGAGTAATGATGCATTGTATGATGCATTATGTGCAGAGAAGCCAACATAAAAATGCTGAGAAGAAATTTAAAAAAAAAACATAATCAAAGAGCTGAAAAACACCCCAACAAGGTCAAGATTGTCAGCTGCAATAAAAATAATACACAAAGAAGAATTGAATTATTTGGCTGTATTTGGTCGTAGCTTTGAGCTTGAGTGGAAGTGATCAGTTAAAAGCTACGCATTGAAAACAACATTTATCACAATCAGTTTGTTAGAAAAATCCCTTTTAATGATGAAAAAAGCTAATCTTTGAGCATCAAAGCCATTTTGAGCTTTGGTAAATCAGGTCATTTGAAATCAAATTAAATTCAGATGGAAAACAAAATATAATTATACCCCACTGGATTACTAGAAGGAAAACTACCTGAAATACCCAAGATGACAGCACATGTGCTGTGGAGAGAACACCACTGGAAGACAACTGCATTTTATATTGCACTCTTGCCAAAATATTTGGTCATTAGCAACCATAATAGAAGCCGAGCAGCTCTAATTTTTTATTAAATTTCCTTTGGCCCATTTCCGTTTCTTTGGTCCTTTAAACTAGTGTGTATAGTGCGGTGCTGAAGTGTGTGGCAATTACTGAAAAGCCCTTCTAAGCTGAAAACTGAATGTGATTGTGCTTCAGGATAAATAGATCATCAATGGCTGGCTAACGCTCAAATATCTCCACACAACTGTGCTGCTGAATAAGAAAAAAAAAATACTATTTATTGGGTCAGACCTGGTGCTAGAACCAGATTCACAGATTTCTGTCTCCAAACACATTCATAGCATTAAACCTTTAGTATCGATAGCAACATTTTAAAAAGAAGCCGGAGACACGAGAAAGCTTTGAAAGCTTGGCACTCTTTGAGTTCAGCTGCTGTTTGTTCAGGTTATATACTTAACTCCCATTAGCCTCGAGTCTAGCAAGGCTCTGCAGTCCAATCTTAAAATACCCAGCAGTATATAGAACAAAGGGAGTTTGACAGGAAGTCTAATAGCTGGACAGGAGCTTTGTAAGATGAGGTTTCTGGTTTCTCAGCAAAACAGAAGAAAATGCAGCCATTTATTCCAGAAAGCAGTCTTGCATCATGTGAATGGAGCATGAAGAGCTGGAGTGAATCGGTGCGTTTGAGTTACCTGTCTGATATTTGATTCTAAAAATTTGAATCTGTCGCGTGGACCAGCTGAGTGAATGGGTGATTTCGATGATCCCTCTTTTTTCACAGAGAGGTGCTCTCCGTTTGGATCTGAGGGTCTAGGGGCGGGGCTGGGGTGGTGGCGGCGGGCTCTTGACCAGCAGAGCTCTCCCCTTGTTGGTCCACGATCATCTCAGGGATGAGGGCTCGTCCAATCCCCTTTAGGACCAGGCCTCCGTCTGTGCAGGACAGTTAGGGGGACGGGTCACCGAAAAAAATCAGTTTAAACTGAACTTGAGCTCAAGCAATGAACCAAACTTATAACAGCAACACACTGTTTCAAACTGGCGAGCACACACACCACATTTACACACTCAGTAAGACACCAAGGATTGATCTTTCTATTAAATCTAGTCAATACTGCATTTATAGTACCAGTTAAGTAACATTTTTAGAGGTGGAGGCAGTTATTTAAGAGTATCCTTGGTGTGTTAATCTTTGAATGCAACAAATTCTCTGCACAGATCTGTTCAAGAAGTGCACATACAGAATAACAGCACACTGTCAGTTTAAAGTCTGTTTTACGGGAATGTTAGTTATCACAGAAAACTGTTAGCAGACAGAAGCCATCCAACCTCAGCATTGGGGGATGGTGTGTGAATTGCAAGCATGTTAGTTTTGTTGCACTGCGGGGTTAAAGTGCATACTACTATACATAGATATATGTATACAGTATGAGTACAGCCAAGAGTTACACACTCAAAAGGGAGCAAACGCCTGCATTCTTTGTTTCCCCCACACAGACAAACACACACACATGCAGTGGACACAGAAGCAAGGCCAAGGCATCAGCCAATCAGATCCTTACCATTACCTGCCTTGCAAAGCTCATCTTACAGGCAGGACAGCAGCTCAGACATCTGCAATATTTACACATTTCCTGTCATGCGTCAGATCACCACAGTTACATTTAGTGTGTGAGGCACTATGACACAGTGAAACCAAAAGCCAGAAAACTACATACAGCGGCCTGAGAGAAAGCTGAAATCACTCAATACTGAAAACAGTATCAGCAGAGGACCAGCACGTGATTTCAGTCGTTGCAACGCCTACACAAAGAAATGGTGTTTCACGATGTTAAACATCACTACAGTCCATGTTTCATGCATGGGGGTTCACTACATCTGGAATTATAAAATCATTTCATTAAAACACAGCAGGAGTTGCTCATTCCATAAACAGTAAACACCTTTTGCCCTTTGAATACATTTACTCAAGTACTGCGCTGAAGTACAGTTATGAGGTAATTGCACTTGAGTATTTCCATTTCATGTGACTTTATACTTCTACTACACTACAATTCAGAGGCAAATATTGTACTCCACCACATTTATTTGACAACTTTAGTTAGTAGTTACTTTGCAGATTCAGATTAATAATAGAAATATGACAAACAACTAAATGATCATGTATTATGATGTAAGTCATTAAAATTAGCCCCAGCTTTACCAGCTGCAACATTAAAGTGATTACATTTATGCATCAATAATTATAATCCAATAATATAATATTTATGATTCTGAAATGGGCCATCCTGCATAACAAGTACTTTTACTTTTGATACTTCACTAATGTTTTTGTACTTTTACTTAATTTTGAATGCTTGTAATAGAGTATTTCTACACTGTGGTATTGCTACTTTTACTTAAGTTAATGATCTGAGTACTTCCTCCACCACTGTCAGAGGCAAATCTTGTATTTTTCTCCACTAAATTTATTTGACAACTATAGTTTCTTATTACTTAGCAGATTATGATTTTACATTCTAAACATATGGGCTTATAAAATATGACAAACTGCTAAAGGTTCAACAACAAAGCAGTTAATTAGCTGCACCTCAACCAGCTACAACATTCAAATGGCACTTAAACATGAATGCACCTGTAATAATAATAATAATCCAATGATGTAATATATAAGAATATTACACTTGCGGGAGCCTTTCACTTTTACTGAAGTGGGATTATGAATAAATGACTTTTACTTGTAAAGGGGTCATTTTTACTTTTGGTATTGCTGCTTTGAGTTAAGTAAATGATCTGAATACTTCTTCCACCACTGACAGTCTCAGTGCTTTGCACCACAGCACTACAGAAGTGGCCAGATCAAAGATTCTGCTGGATGAGTTTCCATTAGAAAAACTTGATCATACAGTGCACATGTTGTGCACACAAACACAAGCATACACACAGAGTAATACCTATTCCAGCAATATTTTCATTACAGTATAAGTACACTGAAATGTTATTACCCTTTCTTCATTTCTGCCTGGTCTGCCTTTATTTTTTGAAATCTGATTCGTAACTACAGTTAGCGTTTTATGCATTGCTGGTACTATTTAAACATCACAACACTACACACCATTTCTTATATATTCCTATTAAAATACTGAAAAACAGGATCTGTGAGGCACAGGGCACAGACTGTTTACCTGTTATGATCTTGGAGGCGGAGCCGCAGATGCCATTATCGTTGTCATTTGCTGCAGGTTGTGGGGGCGGCGGCATGTTGGGTCGGGGCCGTGGCCTGGGAGCTGGCCTGGAGGGGCGAGGGAGAGACCCAGAGTGGTGGAAAGACAGCGGGTGGGAGTGCGATCCATCATGAGGCGGAGTGTCTGGAGGGGTGGGAGTGCTTGGTGGAGAGGGCTCAGACTCGCCCTGGGCCTGGTGGGCTTGAGGAGGCTGCGGGGGCGGATGGCTCGGGGCGTGGATGCTGTCTTTGCTGGGGTGGCGTCGGGGGGTGATGGGTGGGTGATGAGGGGAGCCGGGTGTGTGGGTGTTACTGATCTGGGAGGCAAAGGGGCTGGCCTGTTTGGGTGGGGCTGGGGCCTGCTTCTTGGTGCCTTCAGAGGAAAACATAATTATTACATGATGTTAATGATATTAATGGTTCTAAATAATCAGAATAGGAATGTACTTTCTCTCACCTCTGCGAACCATGTGTGGACTAGGCCCCCTGGATCCACCCTGGGAGTGAGGGGTTCCTACTGTAAGATGGAGTGAACCATTCCTCTGGGGAGGGGGGGTGGACATGAGCTCACGGGCTGGGCTGTGGAAATACAATGAATTCCAATGTTAATCCACCAACATGTCATCTGTGCTTCACATTTAACCAGGAAGTGCTGCATCGGTGCAAGAACTCATGCATATAATCTATAAAACGAACACTTATTTCCATTCAGAGGCTAATTACATTAGATGAAGGTTATCACATTAGGAATAACTCTGAAAACAATATAAAGACAAGTGTAGAGAAGAGGATGCAAAATCAGAAAATCAGTGATGTGTTACATGCAAAATCAGACATTGTCACAAAGTAGTCACTCAGACAGACATGTTGACGGGCAGGCAATGAGGAAGGGGAGTATAATTTCAAAATTAGACTGAAGTTTGGTCAATCATGACAACAAGCAGGAGGGAGGATAAAAGTTGCCTGTAAACAAAGCATCACATGATTTTTGTTGCATTACTTAATCTGTTAAAATGAAGCCAAATTAAAAGCTGTGGACGTAATAGACATTGTTATTCTTATGATTTTCTATTTTATGACTTCCGATATGGGAACTTTGAACTCAAAAGACCAATCAAACACATGACAAACACAAAAGGGTGGACGAGCTCCGGATTGGCTGATTGGCTGCGAGCAGGCGGTGGAGTATTGTTGCTACCTCAGCTCGCTCCTCCTTACCTGCTCTCCTCTGCGCTGAGCTGGGTTACAATCTGAGGTTTCACTGTGGCTACCTGGACCCCACCACCAACACCACCACCACCACCACCACCACTCAGGCCAGGCTGCTCAGCCTCTGTAGCCGGGGACGGAACCTGGGGCTGGGGCTCAGGCTGGGCAGGACAGCCGGCTTCCAGAGGGGGCAGTGGGGGTTGGAAGGTGGGTGAGGTTAGCTGTGGCTGCTTTCTATTTACAGTGCTGGTTCTACGTGGAGCGGGCTCCGGCTGTTTGTTAACAGTGCTAGGGAGGGGGGGAGAGGGGAGAGAGTTCAGGAGGGCAAACCACACGCCATCAGACAGAATGAAAGAGCGAGAGACCGAGAGAGACAGAAAAACAGTGAGAGCAGAGACAGACAGAGAGAGATGGTGCGGGACACAGAAAGAGACGCCACTTCCTGAGTTCAATGAAACCAGCTTAGAAAGAAGGACCCAAAAAGGACATAAAACCACATGACAGTAACCTTTTAAATGGAACAACTTTGAACTGCGACATCTCTGCAGGGACAGAACAGACAGATGCCACACCATACAAACAAAATGCAACAGAGGAAGCCCACACAAAACATAAAACCAGCAACCTACAGTGTGACCTAAGCTTTAATTGGAAACAAAGGAGATAACACAAGAGTACACAGGAGTAACACACAAGAATTATAGCTCTAGACAAAATGTTATCCCAATGATACTGAAAAATGTTTCATTAACAATGTCTGAAAGAGAACTGCTTTTTCATCATGTTCAGTACCAACCTTGAGGAAAACATAACTCATTAGCTTGTGCTGAAATCACCGAAACAAAACAGAAATGTGGTGCTAAAAAAATCACACAGAACATCATTCCCTCCTTTTACTTATCAGTGACTGGATTCATGGGGGCTACATTGGACTATGGCACAGCTTTGAAGTCTGGACTGGGCAGATCTTCAGTGGGTGTTTCAGTGACTGTGATGGACTCGTTGGCCACTACATAGAGGGCCGACACGACTGGGCCCCGCGACTCCTGCCTGCTCATTGTCTTGGGACGGGACGGGAGGGTGAGGGGCAGGCTGAGGCTGAGGTTGGGGCGAGACAGGTACCTGTCTTTACGGGGGGTGTGACTGTCCCCGTCCTGCCCCACCAGGCTGCCGGGGCGTTTCCTCTCCAGTCCGGATTCAGGGTCTGGGGTGGCTGGGTGGGTGGGCATGGCAAACATGCCCGACTCGTTGAAGTCCACCTCTGGAGGGAAGAAGGTGGGAAGCAAATAACACATCCCTCACTTAAAACAGTACAGACAAGTTTGGATAGAACCTCCAAAACCTGGAGTTTTTTTAAAAATGAAGGTGGTTGAAACATTTTCTGCTAATAATCTCCGCTGCAGCTGCATTCAATATATTCAGATAAAACACCACATGGTTTTAGTTTGGGCAGTCGCCAAACAACATTGAAGGGACAATAGTTGGTATTGGTTTCATTTCTCCCCAAATCTCCTGTTTTGTGTGTTCTTTTCTGTTCTACTCTATTTTACAGAGAGAAGAAGTACTATTGCAAATACAACAAACAGATGTTTCACCTTCAGGGAAGAACCAATCAGCGTGCTGGATAATGGGCTCAATGATGGCGACCACATGGACAGATGTAGCTGCTGCCATCTCGGCCAGCGTCCTGAACACAACCACAGACAGAGAGGAAGCTTTATCAACCTCAGCTTTCACTTTGTACTCTGGCAGTTAACATAAATATGAGGTAATATGAGGCACAGGGGTCTTACCCCTCAGTCTTTGCCCAGAGCAGGTTGGGCCCAAGGACTATGGCGATGTTGCTGGGAGTCATCTTATTAACCTCACTGTCCTGAGCCAGTTTAGCCAGAAACTTCACCAGATACCTGAAACAGAGACTCCAGTTGCTGTAAAAACATCTAAGCTACTGCAACCATTTTTCATTACAGGCTAGTTAGCTAATCGATATTCTGAGGCAGCGGTTCCCAAGCTCATGACCCCTTAAAGCAAAGTGATGGCCTTAGTGTTGAGTTGTGAGTGGTTCAACCACAGTGCTTTTTTTTCTTCTCAGATTGTTATGTTTGAAGGATTTTTAGAGGCCTGAAGTGACAAAAGTGTCCAATACTTCACACTAATAAAGCGGAAAGTAGAGAAAACTGAAAAAAAAGATAATTGTGTGGCAGAAATGTTTCTCTTTTTCTTTGTTCCCTTTTTTCTTAATTTATCTAGGGACTTCTTGTGGGGTCATGACCCCCAGGTTGGGAACCCTTGCTCTGAGCAGAAGTGAGTGCTCTAGTGAGATGTCTAATGAGGCATCGAAATTACTTCTAGCAAACTAGTAAGACGGGCTTCTATTTTCTGACTTGTTTTTAAGATCTTCTGCATCGATTACGAAAGTGAGAAACGGAACAGAAATTGACTCCATACATTCAGTTCAGTACTGACGCATAGAGCTGAAGATGCTCTTACCTGAGGTTTGACTTGTGAGTCTTTGGCAAACGGTCACATGTCACCCACAAGGCCTGAAGCCTCTTGTCAGGGTCAGACACGCTGAAACCACACACACAGAAAATATATTTGCTTATTACATAAGTACCAGAATATCTAAAGCAACCTGAGAGCACACACTGCTTCAGGTGTGTGTTTAATGCTTATTAGCACAGAGCGAGTGTGTTTTACAGGATATTGAAAGAGTCTGTGTGTCTTCTTACTTGGAGGCCTGTGTCCACTCGTCGTACAGGCCAAAAGTCATTAGAGGTTCAGGAAGTTCCCTGAGGTAGGACTTCAGGGCCCCTGTGCATGAGGAGAAAAGCTATGAGAAAATGATCTGGACCAGATGGTTTCACTTTGTGTGGATTTGTAGAAGAGGTTGTACCAGCGACGGCGTGGGGATCCGAGTAGAACTCCTCGAGCTGCGAGGTGGAGCAGTCCAGCGCCGCTTTTAGCTTCTTCAGTTTTGAAGCTCCGGCAGCTATTCTGAAGAGACCCTGCGAGGGAAACGTAGAGGAACATGACTGAACGGTGCTTTTTCGATAGGTACAGGTGACTGGTGACTGGTTTCTATCCTGAAATTAAAGAAGTAAGTCTGGGTTGGTATCGGGAAAGGAGAAGTAAACCACATAAAGTGTACCATCCACTAAAGTCGAGGGAGATGTGGCTCTTTCAGGATGAGTAGAAGACAGACGTACAGAAAGAGTTTTGTTTCCGTTAATAAAAATGTCTTAAATCGTCCCCCTTGGGGAGTCTTGTGATATGGTTAAATTTAAAGAGTGTAATAGTGAATATGCTAATGGATAACAGATGCCTGCACACACACAGACACACACACACACACACATAGACACACAGTGCTTATTCCCGTAGCCTCAAGACTACTGACCACAAGTTGGCTACAGATGTTTCCAGACTGTATGTGCCATCATTTCTAGAGAGCAGTCCACATGACCCACATCTCCTTCCAGCTCCGGCAGAGCGGAGCGGTGAAGTTTTATGGGTACAAATTCACGTCAAAAAATTATGGTTAATTAACCCTTCAACTTTGCCCTACTTTACCAAAGTTTCTCCTTCTCTTCTGCCGTCATACCTCCTCCTTCATGCCGGTCTCCAGCAGCATCATGACGCAGGCCTCAATGGGCAGAGCGATCTCGCGGCTACTCCTCTTCAGGTGCTCCTCCAGAGCCGTGCCGAACGCCGGCTTCTCCATCCAGGAGTCTAGGAGAGAAGAGCGGCATCAGTGTCTTTACACTTACTTGAGTGTTTGACAGCATTTCTCTTCACTGTCTGTCAACTATTCTTCTACAGCTGACAGTGAATGTGTTTGAATTTTTAAAACAGTCAAAGGTTAATCCTTAGAAACCAACTCATTTGGACTTGCGGAGGTTACGTTGTGTGAGTTTTAGTTAGACTTGGATGGATTCTTTTGAACAAAAATGTATTGCCAGGTGTAATGATCTCTCCTTTCATCTCACTGCTTTGCTGTCACAGTGATACTTTCCCTGTCTGCAGTCTTTAACATGCACATGCATACATGTAAAAAGCTGATTAGAACCTGATTGCATGTATACACGGCCAAGAAACTGTCTTTCTCCAGGAGAAATCTAGCCAGGGAAATCCGGTTGCTTTACTGTCCAACCACAATTACAGAATTTCTTGTTCTTGTTGACATGATGTCTAAGCAAACATCAGATTTCTGCAGAAAGCTGATTGTAACCTGGTTACTTAAGTGCATGTAGAAAGACAATTTAGGAGAGAAAGTGATGCCATGAGATGTGATTTTAGTCATTTTACTTTCTGGAAAATGAACTGACTTTGCTTCTCTTCATTACCATCAGTCTGCTGCATGTCTACCTCTGAGCTGTTAGTAATAAATTTATTAGGACCAGAGAAAAAGCAGATGTGGCATTAGATAAGTTTGAAGCAAAGAAGCTCTCATGCTAATTTCATAGAGAGAAAAATGGAGCACTGTGCTTTCCCACTGTAGTGTTGAGAAAGGTACAAAACTTGGAAAATGTGCCAGTAACATGTATTGGCTTCTGATACTACTGTGATTGTGCTTGATTTCGATAAAAAAAATACAAACACCGTGTGAAATCCTTCGCTTCGCATTGAACCGACTCTGTTTTGATTTACTTTATTTGCACTGTCGACCAAACAAGCCACGACAAGCCAGGCTACATTTCTCAGCAGAAGAGTACACAGCGGCTTGTGTGTTGTGCAATACTCCACGACGCAAAACTACATTGGGATTTAATGAGGAACTAAACGGAGAGGTGCAAAGGTAATGTTTTTTTATATTGTTTGCAGATTTAATGAATGTGTTTTATGTCTTGCTCTTCACCTTGCTGTATCTGGATAGTCGGTATAGCTGCCTCCAGAGCTGCCAGAGACCTCCTGTGGTAGTCTGCCTGGGCCTCTAATAACTGGTACACAAACATAAATGCAAATCATATATACAAGAGTTTGGCATATCGTGAAGCAGGCCTTCATACCGCATCAACAAATAATACTGTTATAGTGGAATGGACCATATTTGCATGACATTTCTATTTTAGTTCTGGACGATTTACACTAAAACTGAGGTGCACCCACCATGACATAATAGCGTGCGTAATCTCCCTCTTTGGAAGCAAAGTTGTACAAGTCTGCAGAGAGCTGGTCCTGTAGGATGAAAAAAAGACATATTTCCATACATGGCAAACATTATGGCAACCTTAGACCTTCTGCTTTACTTTACACAGTAACTTTTCATTAACTCCAGATGACAAAGCGAAGACCTTTAATTACATGGTCCTAATAATGTGCATGTTCCTGATCCACTCCTGCTACAAGGCTTCCTTTGTTCAGTCAGTTCATAAGATATGATCCTGACCTGATGAAGAGGCCCTGGCTGGAACCTATTAGATTAAACGTGTCTCCATTACATACTGTATATACAGCATACCTAAACCACAGTGATTTGTAATGCATTGTACTGTTGTGTAAATCGTATTTTGAGTAGTAAATTAAAAAACTTGGAATTGCAAGAGAGATTTAAAACAAAATCTACCTTGCATATTTCTACTTTGTTGTGAGCCTCTTCCGTCTCGTCTTTGAGAGAGTCGGCCTTAGCTGCCATGGCCTGGTTATTGGACTTTGTTGCCTGGTACCACCTGCAGGCCAAGAAATCATTTAGATACTTAAGTTTCCTTTCTTACTATGCAAACTTGTGTTCATATTCACATGACAAAGTGTAAGATCTACGACAACAGTCACACTCATTTTCAAAATCCTAAACATGCAAAAAAAAAGTGTGCAATTAAAGTTGACATATGAAAATAATGGGGCTAAATTAAGACTTTCTCGCCCACTAAATTCAGACGATAAACCGGTGTACCTCGTCTTGGCAGAGTCGTAGTCCAGGACCAGCTTGGCCAGTTGTTTCCTCTGTTTTAGTATATTGGGAATCTCTATCTGTGAGAGAAACAGTGGGGATCATGAGCACAGCAGGAGCACACGTGCACTTTCTGGTCAGTGCTGAGGATAACACCTTTCCCGTGAGAACATTGTGTGAATATGAATCATGCAGAATGGCAATATAACACAAAAAGATGCCAAAGGCCATGTTGAATTTGGCACAATCATGAGATTAAACACCCATACACAGTATGTACGGATCCTGCACGGGCTTACAGGATCAAGAGTAATTTGGTTAAAAAGGCCTCCTAAATGTACAAATTCACAACTCAAATACAGACACGTACAGGTCAATAAGTGATCACTACAGTATGAAGAGAGCTGCAGTGTTTTTACCTCTGCCAGCTGGTTGAGAGGATCCAGGATGTCTCTCTCAATCTGGACTTCATGCTGCATCAGTTCGGTCGCTAACCTGCTCTCTGCATCACCACACACATCCATCATCTTGCTGCTCACACACACACACACACACAGGAATGTATACAAATATGACTGTTATTACTACTTTTCTCACAGTGAGAAAAAATGCTAGACCCTTCATGTTCCTTTCCCTTAAATAATCACTTTCAATATTGTAGTTTGGTTCATCAGGATGAATGGAATTTATTTTTGAGTTAATTTCTTTTGTAATAATACTGAAACTTGTCTTGCATGTAATAACATCTTGTAGTTAACTTTCGCATCTCACCCAATCAGACTCTCGTCTCCCAGCTGACTGCCTCCCTCCTGCATGGCCTGGGACAGCGCTGTCATGGGCAGCTTTTTCTGCAAGCAGACCAGCAAATAAAGTTTAGCCTACTTAAAAAAAATGTGTGGTGAACAAACAGCCAAAAGATAAGCCAATGATTTGCCGCAAGCAAAAGTAATATAAAAAGTAAGAAAGTAACACATAACACTGATTCCCAAAGAGTTTTGTCAGTTTTATTGTGTGTGTGTGTGGTTGAGGTGGGTCTGTTATGCAGTGATAGTGAAGCTGGCAGGAGGCCAGCGCTGAATATTTTTCTCTTGAGTCTCTCTCATATCTGTGTGTTATATAAGAGGAGATGCTATGAGTGCATAGCACAAGATAGCAGGTCCTTGCTAATACTGACAATGGTGTCACAGTGATTCACCCTTATTTTATTTCTGCACGAGCTACATGCTACACCAGCATCTCTCTGACTCTTACAGCACAATGGAAAAACTTTACATAGAGAACCTGACTTTGTAGCATGTTGCTAACGTGCCAAGACAATAAGATACGGTTATGACAGGCCAGTTCAAAGTTGCAAGTGTCTACAAAGTGCGGCTTCTTACATGTCTCTTTTCCGTGTCTGTGCCCAGTTGACCCTGCAGACAGGACACCAGCCTCTTGTGCGTGTTGTGCGACACCAAACGCACCAGCTCCATCCGCCTCTCGATCTGTGTGTGCGCACAGAAGTCACAAAATGTTACAAAATCAGAACCAACAAAAACAGGCCTACTGTGAGCAGAGCTCGGCGAACCGATTTAAAACAGGAAGGAGGAAACTCGTGTGAATGACAGTTTCATCTTCTCACACTCACATTTTCCTGTTGAACAGAAACAACCCAGGTGAGCGCTACAAATCAAACACACACGAGCGGCACTAGCGCACATCCATCTCTAAACTTTCCGTCCTGCTCTTGTTATTGAAAGATGATGGAGGCTGTTTGTCTAGCTCCGCTCTGCAGCGTGCAGTGTTACAACAGGCAGCACTGACAGCCAGATGGAAGGACTCATGGCAGATAAGTAACACGGACTGATGGATTGTGGTCTTAACTGAGAACAGGGGAAGCTTCTTTGTTTTGACATATGAAGGCTTCATGCAGAGATATTATCAAGGAGAACAGATGAATCATTCTGACTGCAGGCCTCAGGTGGCCCGATTGACTGGCTAGACTTCATGAGCAGTTAAAGCTTAAGTATTATATGGTGGTTTTGCATGTTAACCCATCATGTGTACTTTACGTTAACACAGCCCTTTTTCTGAGAGCATGACACACATTTTCAGATTGATTTTCTACCTTTCAGGCAAGTTTTAAGTTCATCTCACTACTGTGTGAGAATCCAGTTGTAGAAACTTGAAATTAGAGCTGCACCGATCAAACCTTTTCTCTCCTTTTACCGATTATAATCTGTCAATATTAAATACCAACCCAATATTTTGCTCTCTTTTCCCCAAATTTAAACTCTGTGCAGCAGCTTCCTCACTGCAGGACTCACTGGAGTAAATAAAACAATAGTACACAGAAGGGACTGCTGTGACCAAATGAATGTAACTTTTAGCAGAAACAGTGAATTTTATAATGTCATTCACACAGAAACTGTATTTAATGTGGATTGGTCACATTTAGCATTGGATCTGGTGGATCGGTGCATCTCTACTTGAAACGCTGATGAGATAGTTAATCCTTCACAGTTACTATTTATTAAATACAAATATTGCCATGAACAAGTCGTGTTAACTGATTTGCAACATTTCCCACAATTACCAAATATAAAAAGAGATCTTAAAGTTGTATCCAAGAGCACAATCAAATTAAATCAATTCCAAAATACAAAAGAAAAACCTGAATTTTGTAGTTTCTTGTATTGAAAAGGTTGCCATTTGGCATCCTCATGACTGTCTCGAACAGCCACCACAAATAAAGGGAGACCTAAAATGCACTTAATAATAATACATTTTATTTACAGAGTGCTTTTCAGGGTACATTCAGGTGGAAGAAGGCAGTTCTGGTGATTTGATTGATGTGGTGTTCAAAGGAGAGGTTGCTGTCGAAAATGACTCCGAGGAGGCGGATGTGTGGGGAGGGAGAGTTGTCGACGGTGAGGCAGAGAGTGGTTTCGGTGAGGGATTAGGGACGGAAGATGATGATGTCTGATTTATCACAGTTTAGTTTGAGAAAGTTGGCTTGCACCCATGATTTAATTTCAGTGAGGCAGTTGGTCAGAGTGACTTAAATTAATATAAATTAATATTGCAACAAGAGATGAGATGTGGATGGCAGCAAAGTCCGCCCCGCTTACCAATTACGTGAACCTGCAAGAGAAGAGCAAACAAGGCACAAGCAACCAACTGTGTGATCTCAGATTGTCAGAGTGTCCTTGAATGCACCACCAGTGAGAGTTTCCAGTCCCTGCTCAAACTTCATGACCATGTGACAATAACGTAACTCAGCAAGTTTCAATGAAAAGCACTGAGGCCAGTGGCTGAATGAGAGACAGGTTTAAAAGGTCTGATAACTATGGTATGCTTTGAAAATGGCCAGCAGTAATGTAAGTACACAACATTAATAGTTAATCTACTAAAACTAATCTGTCTTTAAAACAGACCTAAAAAAGCAGCCATAACAAAAAAAAAACGTTAGAGACATGCTGATTCTGCACCCAACTAGCTGTCTGTCATTTAAGTGCTCACTTCCTCTTCCTGTTTCAGTGTAAACATCCAGCCGTGTCACCATTCGCTCCTCATTTGCTGTCTGATCCCCATCTTGCTCTCGCTCTTCTTCCTTTACTTTTATCGTTCTCTTTACGGCATGTCGGGCTCTCGCTTGCTCGCACACACTTTTCCTCCTCCCTCTTCCCTCACACTCTCTCCTCCCTCTTTCCTGCAGCTGTATGCTCCATGCCAGACCACAGCTGGACTTGGCTTCCTCGCCTGGATCCAATTGATTCGCTCACAATTCAGCTGATCCCCAGCTCTGATTAATGCATGAAAGTCTAGCTGTATCTGGTGACTGGCGCGATTGGATCCAGACCTCCAAAAGCTTGTAGCCAAGAAGAAAAGCAAGAGGCCTGAGCGACTGCAGTGTGGGCGTCACGGCGGACTGGATTCACAGGGAGATCGCATTGTCTCTGCCGATTGAGAAGTGTTTTCCATGAGGGTATACCAAAAGACCCTCGGGACACACACCGAAAGTACAAAATATCATGTCTCTGATATTGAATTGCATTTGAAATGTCTGAAAGTTTAGCTATCCTCCTCTTTGTAACTTTCTGCTTCTTTTACCTACATCGTAGATGACGTATTGACATGGATTTAATAATAAAGAATACCCCCATAACCTCCTTTTGACATAATAACTCACTAAAAAAGAAGTCTGATCATCTGAACCTTCAATTAGAAAGTCTCATGTCTCATGCAGCAGACTTTACTATGCTCACAAGGAGAGATCTGGCCTCGGGGGGAGAAACTCAATTATGGAAACAGACTCTTGCACACACACAGAAACACCCTGACAAACTGAAGTCACAGATTTGAAGAGAGGAAAAAAAAAAAAAGCAGGAAAACTCCCTGATCTTAAGCACAGACAAGCACGCACACAATCTACGATCCCTTCCGCCTGCCTCTCCAGTTATGGAGCTGTCCAAAGGTTTACAAGCCAGTTACTGCCATCTTTTTTTTCCCGGAGAGCAATGAAAACAGTGAACAGAGCGCGCTGACGACCTCTGACCTGCCACAGCAAAAAATGTGGAATGTTTTAGTGAGTCACAGAGGAACCGGGCGGGTGGATACAGTTTTGTTTTCTGGCTTGGAGCTGCTTTGGCTGACTGGCTGACCTTGTTGGCAGGATGGCTAACTGTCTGGTTAGCTGATGACAGAGCAGAAACAGGATTCAAATGCAACAATAGTCATGTTTGCTTAAAGGAGAAGTTTGACGTTTTGGGAAATGCGCTTATTCTCTTTCTAGTCTACAGTTAGATGAGAAGATTGATACCACTCTCATGTCTGTCTGTTAAAAATGAATCTACAGCCAGTTAGCTTAGCTTAGCATAAAAACTGGAAACAGGGGGAAACAGCTAGCCTGGCTCTGTCTGAAGGTGACAAAAATCTGCCTACCAGCACCTCTGGTGTAAGTGTAAACTATTTGTTGGCCGGGACCAGTAACTTCGTGCAGTCTCTGCTGCCTGAAGCTACTGCAACCGGCCGAGGAATAGTCCAGCATGCTGTGTAACCCCCCGTAATACCACAACATGTCAATTTTACACTTCAGTTTTTGCATCGATTAAACAAACTTAAACTTTAGAGGTGCTGGTAGCCAGATTTTGTTACCTTCAGACAATTCCAGGCTAACTGTTTCCCCCTGTTTCCAGTCTTTGCGCTAAGCTAAGCTAACCAGTTGCTAGCTCTTGCTACATATTTAGCGTACAGACATGAGAGTGGTATCAATCTTCTCATCTTACTTTCGGCAAGAAGGCAAATAAGCATATTTCAAACTCTTCCTTCAACAGACGGAGCCAGTGTTCCCAACGACAACGAAAACTAACGCTGGACTTGTCCGTTTAGCTCACCAGCTGGTTAGCTGCCACCTGCTTAACATACGGTATCAGATACGAGTATGCTTCAATCTCCACAACAATAACAGTCCATTGTGAATCCTATGTCGCATTCAAATAATGAGATATGGGACCATGTACCAGCCTCCCTCTCTCTCCTGTATGAGGCCTGGCAGGTCTGAGTGCCTCCTCAACTCTCCCACTGAGGCAGGACGTGTCCAAACAAGATAAATGCCTCAACCAATGCAAAGGACTGTGGAAAAATGGAAAAGAAAAGAGTACTACGACACCATGGAAATCGCAGTGTCAAATTTCAAGTTGGACGGTTCAGGGAAGGGGGTGTGGGAGCGTGCGGGAAGGTGGTGGGGGGGGGGAGGAAAAACTATTCTTTCTCTGCTCATGTTTGGAAAAGAGGGAAACATTTTCCCGGCAATTAAATCAAAATGGCGATACTGATTCACTGGTCTGTGAGCTCCACATTTTATAGCGATGACTGTAATCAGGTTGCATATCTGAAAACTGACTGTGAGCAGCATGCTGAACCACTGATTCTGACAGGCAACTTGGGAGCTCAAGTTGTTGTTAAGCTAAAAGACACCCAAAGCCACTTCCACTATGCTGAGCGCCTGACAATCACATTCCTCACTGAGAGCTGGAGCTAAAGGAATGTCTAACGCAGCACAAAGCTCCTGTCGTTCAGGACGAGGACCAAAGACGAGAGAAAGCATTCTCTGGAAGGGTTGGGTCGGTTTGTGCTCCGAGCTTTTGGGACAATGGTATATGTGGCTAATTTTAATTATTACCACTGTTAAAGCGAAAAACAAGCCCCCGCTGTTTGTCTTCATTGCAGCAAAACAACCGTCCACATGTATTTCTGCTTATTCAATAAGAAACAATCATTTTGCTCACCACCAAGTGTTTGTGCTGTGTGTTACTGTGTGTGCGTACCACATGAGGTCCATAGTTCACTGCTGCGTGTCATAAAACTTTTGATTGAATGAGAGTTGGCTTCGGACTTCAGCTTTACTTTTCCTTCCACAAAAGCTCCTTTCTTTCTGTGAACATGCTCGGTCTTTTTCAGTCTCTCTTGTATTTCTTAACGCTCTTTTTCTAGCAGTGATCTCATAGTTTCACTAGCCAGAGTACTCCCCCCACCCCCACCCCACAAACACACATACTCGATGCACAGCGTACATCCAGTATGATTTTCAAGATAACCGAACATTGCCAGAGTTCGCCTTGAGTGGAAAACCATGAGGCGCTTTTCCTGCAGTGCCAAACCCCTGAGCTGGCGAGGCATTATTGAATGAAAGACTCCCCAGTAGTGTTTTAATGCCAGCAGTTGTACTCCAAGACTGCAGAGAGACTTGGCATCAACAAGCTGCTAAGGCATGATGGCTTTAACAGAGCCTCGGTGGAGGACTTGTAAGTCCTTTGATTACTTCCGTATTTTACTCTTCCAGAAAACGACTTCTAAAAGAGCAGTTTTTACACCGAGATACGGTAGTTTAAAAATAAAGTGGGTTAGACGGTGAACAGAACATAACACCCTTCATAAGTGACAGCTACTGAATCGCAGTTCTAAACATTTCGTGCCAGTTTTTGTGGGCACAACTGTATGATTCACAATGCAGGTTTTAATGGTTTGATGCATTTTTACAAAGTTTGACAAAAAAACTAATTACAGCATGACATAAAAAAAACGTAATTATTCATCTTTAGGTATAAAGGATGGAAACAGTGTTTTTCTTGGTATTTGTATAATTATTCCTACACATTTTGGTTCAAATTTCAAATATAAATCATTTCCATTAAAAAAAATGAAAATCTGCTTCTTTTACAAACAGGTCCTTGTTGAAAGCAAAGTTTACAGAAGAATGCAAAATGTACGTTTATATGGGATCATTTTCATTATCGACTAATCTGCTCTTTCTCTATTAATCATTTCGTCTGAACAGGAAATGTTTAAACATGCCCGTTATAATTTCCCACAGCTTGAGATGATGCATTCAAATTGCTTGTTTTGTTCAATTTAACAGTTCAAAACCCAAATACATCGAGTGTACTATCGTACACGTCAAAGAAAAGCAACAAATCTTCTTATCTGAGAAGCTGGAACCACCGAATGTTGACAACGGTTTATCAATAATCAAAAGTAGTTGCTGATTAATATTCTGTTGATCGATTAATCAACTAAATGTCTGCATGAGAATGTTCTCACTGAGATAAAAGTGCAAAGACAAAACAGTTACTGCTGACTTTGAAAAAGAAATCCAGTCCACACCTTTACTCTCCAAAACTCCACACTGCTCATACCTGGTTTGAGAGCCAGTTTATCAGAATTATTGATGAGAGATTCATTACATCACTCTACAGCTTATATCATCGTGTTTTTATAGTGTGAAATATTGTGCTATGATGCATCGTTACACTCCAGGTAGCAGGCGACCATTTAAAACTGTCAACATTGTGACACAGTTTGTGTCTGAACCCCCCCCCCCGCCGACAGTTGATATGCACGAGTAGTGAGAGAGTCATATTCACCTGTAGAAGGTCATCACTCAGCACCTCAGTTTTCTCAGCCCTGTTGAGGGAAACACAAACATGACGGCGAGGGTCAAATACTGACAACAAATAGAGAAATAAAAATACACACATAGAAAAACACACCTTCAACATACAGAGATCACACACAATACCATAAACACCGGAGAAATATAATGCGGTCTGAGGATATGAGTAAGGGGACACGCCTTAAGCACCTAATTTGAATGAAATGCCTCAATAATATGGAGTATTTGGACATGTCTCACTCTTCTGCATTGTTAGAAAAAATGCAGCACAGTGTGACATACTGTGATGTTTTCTTATGGATCACAAATTGTACTTCATCTGAACAAGACCTAACGTGCTGTTAAAACTCAGCAGAAATGCAAACGAGACCATCGAACTAAAGCAGAAGAGTCTATCCAGCCCAACCTGTCTGCAGTTTGTGCCTGCAGCAAAGGTACACAGTGCAAAATGTGCTTAAATCCACAATAAAATGTTGTCACATGACACACTTCTTAACAATGTGAAATTCGTCAGGAAGCGTGTGCGCATTCCTGGGTATCATTTGCAGAGGTGGAAGTAACGAATTACAAGTACTCACGTTACTGTAATTGAGTAGCTTTTTCGTGTACTTGTACTTTTGAGTATTTTTCAACGTCAATAATTTTACTTTTACTTAAGTATGTTTTAAATGAAGTAAAGTAGTTCGCTACATTTGCACATGCATCCCTTACTGAGTAAATTATTTATTTATTTTTGCTTTAAATGATCAACGGATATTGCGAGCTAGAAAAAAAAAACTGACTTGGACCAGACACCAGTCAACGCAATGGTGAAACACAAAGCTGTTGTGTGTGTGTGTGTGTGTGTGTGTGTGTGTGTGGTTATCCCAAAAGGGGGACGTTTTATGATGTTTAATGGGTTACGTTATGTATTGTGTGAGGCAGTTTGTGTTGGTAAAAATTAGGAGGTGATTATATAATGTTAGTTAAGTTTTTTGTTGAACCAGAAACAGCCGTTAGATTGCTATTTTCAAAGCAACCAGACTCCATTAACAAAAACAGTAATTTTATCTCGCAGAACACGGGAGTTGCTGGTCTACCGCTGCCGCATTACATGTCGTAACACACGTCAGTTCGGATCCGAACTACCCCTTTAAAACACCATACAATAACACACAGAAACTAACCGATCGAGGCAGCGGTAGACCATCAGCAACTCCCGTCTTCTGTGAGGTAAAATTGCTTTTTTTGTCAATGTAGTCTGGTGGCTTTGAAGAGAGCGATACAACTGCTGTTTCTGGTTAAACAAAGGATCTTACTCTTTAACAAAAGGTCTATCTCTTGTCATTTTGACACCAAAACTTGTTAACATAGGGCCAAGGTTTAAAAATAACGAAGTTTCCCTTTAATTATAACTGGGAGCTGAGGGCTACAGATCAATAAGCTTTCATAACCCTTTGCTTTATGAAGCCATTCATGACATCAGTTGGAACACCTATTAGGCTACTCTTCACATTGTTCTGTTCACAGAGGAAACTTTGATTTAAGCAAAATTTGTGTATTATAAAAATAAAATGGGAAAGTAACTAAGTAACTTCTACTTTGAGTACTTTTTAAGTGAGCTACTTTTTACTTGAGTCATTTTTTACACAAGTACTTTTACTACTTTTACTTTTACAATTTCAGTCAAGTAACAGTACTTCTACTTGAGTAGGATATTTCAGTACTCTTTACCCCGCTGATCATTTGTACACATATACTCAACATGTATGCACAAATGCACCACTCGTGCCTGTGGCTGTTTTCCATGATGGACCTGTCGGATTCCTCCACTCCGTCCAAACACACACTTCCTGTTGTGTCATCTCCACCTTGTTTGTTATGGCAACAGGGGGAGGTGCGTGTGTATGTGTGTGGAGGAGGGTGGGATCTGCCAAGTGGCTTGTTGATGTCTGAAACACACTGCACGTTGTAGCAGAGTCTGCAGAAAATAGGACAGTGACATCACTCCAAAACTTCAAGGAAATGTTGATAATACTCCAAAATCGCCCTCCCTAACACTTGAAATAAGATACGCTTCTCTATACGTGACCTCAAACTCTCACAGCAGATTTCTACCCATTTCAGAGTCAGAGACTAATTCTACTTCTTGGTTTGAATCTTGCTGAGCTAGTGAGACCAGCAAGCAAGCTCATCACTCACCCTGTCAATATCTAACAAATACACATATTTCGTCTACACACACAACTCCCTGAAGACCCTCCCTCGGCCAGCGCAGGCCCACACTATAGATTTAAATCTCGCAGGGATCAATTAACCCCCTCCCACACAAGAGTTATTACCTAATACTGTTGTAAGTTACACCCTACAGATTCAGACTTTACCTCACTGATGCCTGAAATATCATCCCTGTTAACCATTTGGCTGCACTCTGCTACCTCCAGCTCGTACCACCACGAGCAGACATTTTTACTTCAGCTGGTCAAAGATGGCAAATGAGTGATGAGCCACGAGATTCTGGTTTTTTTTATGATTCTACAGACAACTATTCTTATAATCAATTTATAATTTAAGTGCTTTTTCGGGCAAAAACGGCAAAAATGAACCAGTTTAAAGGTGTTATTCATCACATTATTATGTAGACGAAGAATTTCTAAAAAATAATAAATCCACAGAGCTTTTAGAAAGGTGCGGAATCAAAGTATGGCTTTTCCTAAAAACAAATATTAACAAAATGAACGTCTTGTTTATCTCTGTGTAAGAAGTCTGACGTTTGTATCACGCGGTATCTCTGTGTCGTCAGCGGTCAAGAGTCTTCGTAGTTGCCAGTTAGTGTGGAAAAAACGGAAAGTTTGGAAACAGAAAGTTTGACGGTAAGTGCCCGACCATGAAACATGCAAGTTGTGCAACGATCTGGCAACCACTTGAGACGGCATGTGCTTCGAGCAACAGCGGTGTTGTGATGTGAATGCAATGGAAGGGGGGAGTGTGCTGAATGTTATCAATATCACCTTTAAGTCACTCAAATGTGAATATTGTCTGGTTTTCTCGGTCTTCTATGATAATAAATAGAATATCTTTGGGTTTTGGACTGTTGGTCAGACAAAACAAAACATTTTTAAGACCTCATCTTCTGATGGGCATTTTTTGTTCTTTGAAAATAATCGTCAGCTGCAGCCCTAGTTGGAATCAAATGTCTGGTAGATTCATAGTTCATAAATAGTTCCAGATATATATAACAATTCTGCCAATTTTGTATGATTTTATTGAGGCAAAGTTTGAGTGTTTGTGCTTAGACATTTTAAATTTGTGAACTTTGTCTTATTTTTCTTTTGAAGACAAAAAAAAAGTTACCCAGCCCTACTCAGTGTACACTGTGGCTTCTTGAAATTTCTGTCTTGATACACTGTTTTTCTTCCTAATTCCTTTAACATGCACAGCATCATGTCCTAAGCAACACAGGATTTTTCCGGGCGAAGACAAAACCCCTGACTGATGTTTAAAACAGAGCGTTCTAAAGCAGACAGAGACGGCAAATAAGCCATTTATTTACATGACAAAGCCACAGCTTGTTACTTTGACAGTTCAGGATCAGGCTGAGATTTATTACATGTATGTGATGGCACGAGATACGATCTGCAGCCAGAATACCTACACACTGATCCACATGATCGCATTACACATTAGGCTTCGCAGGCTCGCTTCTGAAGGAGAAAGCTACATGAGCAATCTTTAGATGTCTATCAATATTGAATTAGCATTGATTTGACTGGAGTACGGCTCGGCTCGGCTCGGCCATTGTTCTAAGAATAGACTCTCACAATGCTGGAGCCCGGACCCTGGAAGAAAACTTGGAGCAAAACAACACAGAAAGCTTGACCAGAACAGTAACTGTGTATTGTGTAAAAAACTAATCAAACACACAGAACACAAATACTAAAAACCTGTTTGTATCATATGACTTTTAACTGCCTGAGTTTTTATCCCAAACCAAAGTTTTGTTAAAGGGGTTCTGTGTAAGCGTGTCTCTCCAAAGTGCTGCAGGGGTATGCAGAGACTCATAAACACTGCTACCCTGCAACTCCGCGTAAATCAAACAGCTTCCTCCTTATTAATCACATGCAAATCAAACTGGCTTCCTCTTTTACAAAAACCACCCCTCTGTGACTGCGTGACGTCCCCGGCCCTCCACTGTGCCCCTGTCAACAACCGTGGAAGTGCTTACTCCACAAAAACCCTCCGTGCCCGGCCCTTCCTGCGCCAAACAGAGAACCACATCATCACAGATTGTCGTGGGGGGTGGGGGTCAGGGGGGCAAATCCACTGCTGTGTGAAATAAATAAAACGTAATCACTTTAAAGGATGGTATATGACTTTTTGTGTCCTAAGTGAGGGATGTGGTGGAGAATCGACCCCTTTGGACCCGATTTAGGCAAAATAATCAAAAAATATCAAAAGATGGACCTTTATGAGGATGCAACTTTATACTTGGCCATCAAACTGATGTAGAGCTGACACAATTAGTCGATTCATCAATTAGATGATCGACAGAAATGTAATCTGCAACTATTTTTATAATCGATTAATGGTTTCAGTCATTTATCAAGCACAAACACTATTCAATTTCTCATGGGAGGATGCTGCTTCTCTCCGTCATACATCATTGTAAACTGAATATCTTTGGGTTTTGGCCTTTTGGTCGAACAAAACAAAACGATTTATGATGTCATCTGAGGCTCAGGGATGTTGTTATTGGCATTTTTCATTTCATTTTCATACATTTCATAGACCAGACAATTAATCGTTTAATCAAAAAAATGACCGGTAATGAAAATAGTCGTTAGTTGCAGCCCTAAACTGATGTTTCCATGAAATGAAGATTGAAGAAAACAAATAACTTGACATTTGACGCCCTTCTAGAGATCACAGACTGCACAGCTTCACTTTACCCACTTTTTTTGTTTAACATAATTCTGCTAATCTCAACCATTTCTTTACATAACATCACAGTTCTCATTTTATTTTAGTCACACAGTGCTACAAGTGGCACCAAAGGCATGTTAAACTCTGTCCAGCAGCATATCCACAGTGGGTGTGTGCTTGCAAACACGTCTGCCTCGCAGTAAGCAAGCTGTCACTCTGCTCAGTTGAGTTTTACTGCTCTTACTCAACATATGGAGGAATGTATGCGAGGAATCCAGCGGCTACAGGCTGTTGGCTGGAAAGACATTTTGAAGGAAACATTACGAGGGCATCATCTGCAGACACCATGAATGCAGTAATAACTGGAGACATCATCTCAGTGGTGGCTGCTGATAGAGAACAGGGCTGGAAGCCCCTGTGGGGACGGAGATGAAGGGAGAGGAGATGGTATAGATATTGTGTGTGTGTGTGTGTGTGTGTGTGTGTGTGTGTATAAACTAACTGCCAGTATCACCACACATCAGGAAATATGTGTTTGTGTGCACATCCTAGCCTGCAACTACAGAAATAACAGCAACTCTAAAATATGATCTCATACCGCAAAGACCTCTGGGCACATCAGCCACCACTGAGGTGGAAGGGGGTTTTGTGAGCCCAGAATCGCTGCCTTCACTGAGAGATACAGAAATGAATTAATCTCATTAGAGCTCAAACAATGAGTGAATTAATCAATTAGTCAACTGGCAGGAAATGAACCTGCAACTATTTTTATAATCAATTAATTGTTTTAGTTATTCCGTCAAGCAAAAATGCCAAATATTTGCTGGTTTAAGCAGCTAAATTGTGAGAATTTGCTCCTTTTTTATTTTAAAATGATTTTCTTTGGGTTTTAGACTGTCGGTCAGACAAAATAAGATATTTGAGGATGTCATCTTGGGCTCACAGAACTTCTGATGGGCATTTTAAAACTTTTTTTGCACGATTGATCAATTAATCAAAACATAATTGATTAGCGATAATGAAAACAGTTGTCCCCACATAGATAGTGAAAGATATTAAAGTGATTTTTCATAAAGATGAGATAAGATACACCTATATTTGAAAGAAAGAAAGAAAGCCTCATACTTAATTAAGCAACATCTGGAATCCCATTTACCTTCTCAAACTCCTTGTACTGTTCTAAAAAATCTTTAAAATCTAAGTTTGTGTGACATGTAGGCAGGTTTAGTTTCTTTTTGACATTACTCAACTGTAAAGAGATGCTTTACTTTCCTAAAACTTCATAAACTATCCAGGTACTTATTAGGCAGAAACGCAGCCCAGCCCTTCAGCACAGATGACAACGTTAGAGGACAACTCTGAATATTGACAAATCACGAGCAGCAACAGCAGTGTCGGCCTGCCGCAATACAAATATGTGACATCCACTTGCAACAATGCGTGTTGTTAAAACAAACACTCACCTTCCGACAGTCTGGTTGGCGAGCTGCCTCATGCGATTAAACTGTTTCTTCATGGTTTTTTTTTTCCTCCTCTGCGTCTCCTGCAAGTCTGTGAAGTTGGCGGCGCCTCAGAGCGCAGTCGTTCATCCACCGTGGATCCAAAAGTTGCGCTACGTCGCAGCCATTGTGGCAGAAACTGCTCCGGCCGCTTTAAAGCACTACAACTGAATGGTTTTCACGGTTAAAGTCGGCGACATGGGCCGAAAGAAAAGCGGAGAAATCAGTTGAAACAACCCCTGAAGAGCTTCTGGGTCCCCATCGCCACGAATATCAGACTTCCTACTAAAGTGGCTGGTTTGAGTGCAACCAGTGTGGTAGGAAGAAGGAAGTGCCTTTACTTCCCTACTGTATGCTGCACGGCCCAGTGGTGACATGTGATACCTTAGCAAGAAGAAAAAAAAAAAAGCATTGACTCAGCTATTGGTCTGTCATGGTCACGGCAAAGTCACAGTCATACGTTTTACTCCACTGTAGAAAGTAGTTTTATGTGGTGGATTATAGAAAATCATATTAAAGTGTTAAATTAGGCTGAATGTTTAAAATAAAGTGCTGGACTAGTGGGGCAAATTGGAGAAACATGACAAAAACTCATATTAGTAACCAATAAGCATCAATCAGCTGCAGACACTGACAGAAAGCCTTTTAACTGCATTTACTCCACTGATCCAGGGTCAGTCATTGCTCACTTCAGAGTTGGGCTAAATCCCTGCAGGTGATGTGTTCTCCGGGCTGATTGGAGATCCCTCCCTCACTACTGAAACACCTCTCTGGTGTTCAGAGAGATCTGCTGCCACCTTGTGGCTGCTGCTCTGCCATGACATGAGCACCCTCTGAAAATCAACATTTCTTTCTTATTTGAACAGAATTACACAATAATGACTTTTATCATCCGAATTAAACACACTTAGGAAACATTTTTTTGTCACTTATCCCTGGTAGTATCTGAGCATACAGATGATTTCGGTTTCATCTGCTGTAGGGCTGTAACTAACGATTATTAGATTTAGTTGTTTAGTCCATAAAATGTCAGAAAATGTTGAAAAGTATTGATCACTGTTTCCCAAAGCCTAAGGTGACGTCCTCAAATGTCTTTTTTTGTCCACAACCCAAAGATATTCAGCTTACTGTCATAGAGGACTAAAGAAACCAGAAAATATTCACATATGAGAAGACGAAATCAGAGAATTTGGACACTTTTTCTTAAAAAATGACTCAAAGCTATTAATCGATTATCAAAATAGTTGGCGATTAATTTAATAGTTGACAACTAATCGATTAATCGACTAATCGTTGCGGCTCTAATCTGCTGAGCTTTTGACATAATCCACCTCTGAGATTCGTGCCAACACCCAAATACAAAGGAGGTAAATTACATTTTTCATCGATTGTTTGCATTCCAGTAATAGTGAACTCACTTTTAGACCCTATTGCAGAGTTAATGATATTCAGGCTCATAATAGCTGCAAATAATCCACCATGTTTTTTCAAACAAAGGGCACAGCTCTATCTGCCTTATGAAGCCTATATTATGAGGGTCAATAATGTGCAGATTGCAAAGGTATTCCTATATCTGAGCAGCAACAGTGTCATTGACCTATGAACCCAGTTTGTCATGGGGCTGATGGTGACTATATGAGTCCAATAAATGGAGGGAAACGTGTGGTGTCTGTTGATTCCTATAAGCGGAGAACTCTTGACACTTTGCTCAACATGCTTTGACCCTGGTTTGTTGACGTTAAAGAACAACTAGTGGCATAGTTTCACACCTGTGATTTACAAGCAGCAGATCAAGTCAAGTGAGCTGCACAAGACAGCTTCGAGAGAGACAATATATCCTCTTCTGTGGTGATAAGATTAGGTTCAATTTGTTTTCTACTCTTTGTTTAACTATCAGACTTTTCGGTCACATTCACCTTAGTGCGCGTTTTTGTGAGATAGCTGTCAAAGTCTTGTCACTAAAAGCAGCATAGAATTGTGAAAGGGTTGTATCCAGGCTTCTCAAAAAATGGTTTCCGAAAGTCAACAGACCCATTTCATATTAAAATTGCCTGCACACTGACAGAAAAAAGTAGAAGAAGCCCTTGAAATGCAAAAAGAATCAGTATATTCGTTGTGCAAATGTGATGCTGACGTGCTGACGATGGTAAACAAACGAAAACGTTCACTTTTTGTCCCATTTTTCCACACTGTGTCACCGTTGCACATAGAATACATTGATTCTTTTTGTGCCTCTTCTACTTTTTCTGTCAGTGTGTGGGCTATTTTCCCAATGAAACATTCACAAGTTTGTATTCTCTTGAACTCCTGTAGATTTTAGTCAGTATAGTATATAAAACAGCACTTATCTGGTGTAATCAAAATCTCTGATGGTACAGGGTGACTGTTTGATTTGCTGCTTGTCTTCAACAACAGCTCTGTAACATTTGGATGCTGTCCAGCTGTTGCCACTGGAGACGTGTGAAGCCCAAAAATCACATTCTGACTCCAAACTGGAGTCTGATTGTTTGATCTCCACCTGCTGGTGGATCTCAACTTCTCAACACTCAACCATTTTACAAAGTTATCCTTGTGTGACCGTAAGCACTTCTGCAATTATTTTTTTATCATCATGAATCCTGTAGATATAAACAAAACATCCTATAAGAACAGCAAAGGATTCAAAATTACAGTTTGCTTTTGTGTTTCTAATAGATCTACCAAATAAAGATGTCTGGAGGGCCATGTCTCCTCCATGACATGAGTGTTTTCTTCATTTTAATGTGTGATCCTCTTGTGGGAAATGAATAATTAGTGAGTGAAATCTGCTGCTCTCAGGTAAACATTTAGCAGGTGTTCTGGTTTGCATCCTTGATGTTTTTGTCACAGTTTTATCATCATTAGGATTTAAGAAACTAGAGTTTAACAGTACTGAAGTCCTACTGTATCTGCATCAAAATACGAGGGAACTTATTGACAGAGAGAAATCAGAAATCTTAACTTTTCATTCCTAGCTAATATGTTTTACTCAGTTTATCGCATAAGAAGTCATTTGTTGCCACAGATGCTGCCTTGTCCTGCTCTGACCCTGCCATGGAAAAGCAGCATCTGAAAACATGTTTTGTATAACTTTCAAGTGAATTATTAGGTTCCAATCATTGACAAAAACTAGCTGATTTTTAAACAGTTCACGGCACGGTTCACTAACTTGTCAGCAAATGCATAAAATGTTTACCTTTGCAAGTGCACTCTTGTAATGAGAGGGCATATGATGAACAAACTATCCTGAACTAATAAGAAAAAAGGTTCAGTGAGTCCACAGCAGGTCAGTGGGGCAACTCCACCCGACTCTAACCTGACACACCAAAGTCCGTGTGATTAGCAGGCACAGAGATATTTGTGTGCACACTTCAAGGCAGCGCGCTCAGTGTTACATCTTCAGCTCTCGCAACCAGACCTCACTGGAGTCTCATGGCTGAGGAGAAGATGGAGATGGTTGAAGTCGGGACGTCTCTGATGTCCTCAGAGTCCAAGCTGCCTCCAGCCAGACCTCCCAACAAATTTGAGAGGTTTTTTCAGCCCTGTCTGGGCGAGCTGGTGGGAACCACGTTCTTTGTGTTTATCGGGTGTGTGTCGGTCATAGAGAACGTGGAGTCTGCAGGGAGGCTCCAGCCTGCTCTGGTGCACGGCCTGGCTGTGGCCGTCATGGTGGCTTGCATGGCTGAGATCAGGTGAGAAGCATCTTCAATGTTCTTTCAACAACAAATATTTCATACGCATTATGCATAGTTTATTGTGCCATGAATAATATCATAAAATTCTCTCCTGTGTGTTGGATGGATAATAATTAATCACATATCTCCAGCAACAGGATTTTAAAAACACTTTTTAACAGTTAATTCATTTAAAAATATGACAAAATGGAGCACATTAAGTCTCATATTTCCAGGTGACATTACTCACCTGTGCTTCTGATAATTCATTATTCTTTCACATGCTTCTGCACATCACATAACACCATTTTAGATAGTTAGAAAGTTATATTCAGAAAAGAGCCACCTGAATAAATCAGTCCTGACTACCCCAAAACCTTATTCATTCAATCTGTGTTAAACTATTTCATCTTATATGAATCCAGTGGCTCCCATTTCAACCCCCCATTCACCCTGGCCATCTATCTATGTGGAGGGATGGAGATGAATATGGTGGCCCCATACCTTGCATGTCAGTTGGTTGGAGGGGTGCTTGGAGCCACTATGGCAAAGGTGAACCTGTCTCATTTCTGTGTTGTTAAAATATCCATCTTAGACGCTCTTCTGTGTACATGGAGCTGAATTGTGGCTGAATTGTTGCCAACAGGCGATGACCTCCAGAGAGAACTTCGCCAAAGCCCAGGGGGCTGCGTTTGCTCTGCTGCAGTCAGACAGTGACGTAGGAGGCGCTCTGTTTGGAGAAGCCGCCATGACGTGCCTGGTCACCATGGTGGTGCTGCTGGGGGCTGTCAACGCCAAGACCAGAAGCCCCCTGGTGCCATTTATGGTGGGCTGCACTGTTATTATCAATATCTTGGCTGGGTGAGTAAAAAATGGAGAGGAGAAGAATTGTGAATCTACAGATGAGAAGTTCATTTCTACAGTAAAGTGCATCTGTTTTAGAAGAGGGGCATTTTGCAGTAATATTCTTTATGTGTACGACTTAATATCATGTAGAGATGCATTCATGGTATTTTACAGGTTTGTCCAAGTGAAAGATTTTAAAATATCACATCTCATTTGCATTTTTATAGCTATATTTCACACAGTCATGCTGTAGCAGTAGGACAGAAATATACAATAAATATCTTAATTGTCTACACAAATAATCATCTGAATATCTGTTTTATCAGTGGAGATGTATCTGGCACCTGTCTGAACCCAGCCAGAGCCTTCGGCCCAGCCGTAGTGAGCAACTACTGGACTTGCCACTGGGTCTACTGGGTGGGGCCCATCGCAGGAGGCCTAATAGCAGCTGCACTGGTTCGGTAGGGGCAACACAACATATACATTTTATACTTTAAAGGATCCTAATGTTACTGCATTTTGATTGATTACATTGATAATAAAGACTCAATACTGACTGAACAAATTACAAAGTATGTCACTCTTTTCCTGTTTTTGCAGACTCCTCCTTGGCGACAGGAAGATTCGACTCATTCTGAAATGAACTCAAAGGGGATAAATCACGAGATTGCTTTATTATCTACAGTTACAGTATAACTCCCTTCTTTTGTTCCACTGAGATGTTTGTGTATGATTATACTTTCTTTTCTATACAATAAAATTAAACTTTTTTACACACTTATGTTTGTTTTTTGGCCACATTAAATGTGTAACCTGACAATACAAGTGTTGGAGTGTGATGATCATAAAAGAAAAGCTAAGATTGTACAGGATGTAATATTATGCTCACAGGTTAATTTAATCCTCCACACTATTATAGGTAAAGTTAAAGTTAAACTGAGCTGTAGATGACTAGTAAACTGGGTAAACTTTCTCTAGTTCAGAGAAATTAATTCTGGATTTGTCTTGAACATCAGGAAAATCTAGTTTTCGACCAGGTGCATGAGGCATGACAATTATATTTAGAACTTTGGAAAAACTTTGTAACTCATTACCTTTTGAATTGAGAAGAACGTCTATAAAAAAAGCTTTAACCAAAATTCAATTACTTCAGATTTTCAACCACAAATGCTGCCCACAGTTAAAAGGAGACCAAATGGCAACCTTTTCAAAGCCGAGAGACATCTCTGCTTCAGCTTTGTGTTCCTGGTACCCGGTCCCTGGTCTCTATAGCCGGAGCAGTGAATGCCTGTTCGGCACTGGAGGGTATCATGCTGTTTCCATATTGTACCCCTGGGCCTCCCCACAGCAGTGGCCCACATGGGAAAGCAGGCCAGGCGGTGGGATAAACCAATTACCCCCCAGTCTGGGTGGACTCCTGCCGGTGCACCACGCAGCAGCTCCGGGCCTGGCCCTCCTGGGCTCGTTCCCCATGAGAGCCTGCTGGAATTCCCAGAGATGAGAATTGTGTGGTCTCAAAAGCCCGCAGAGAGGCTATATTTTGCTTGGAAATTTGACATGGTGGCCCCCTGGGACAATACTGAGGGAGGAGACTTCAAACTGGGCTTCTGTAGGATGAAAAACGTTTGTGGAGAGCTTGATTTTTGGGCAATATTTATCAAAATAAGCCCTTTTTGCAAACTTGCCATGTCATACATACATTCACTCCACAGAAAAGATTTTTCTATTAATAGTCATTTTTAGAATTGATCTAAAGCTTTTTGGGCCAGAAGTAACATTTGTCTAATTTAAAATCATAATAAAAGCATAAAATGCGCAAAAACAATATAAAAAAAGTCCAGAAGTATGTTTTTAGTAGCTGAGATATCGTAAATGTATATGGCGCTCGTCTAAAATCAAGTTTAACTGAAACTGAAAGACTAGACATGCATACAAAGAGGATCCATAGAGAGAAATGTAAAAAGAAATAGCAAGAATATAGAGCAGAAATACACAAGAAGGCATAATGTGGACTGAGTGAGAGTAAAAGCGAGGGGTCGCCTCTCCTCTAGCTTCTTGGATTCATGAGCCCTGATGGTTTCTAGATGAGAGCAGCCGTGACAATGGTCATTATGTCTGCCAGAGGCCTTGTCACTGCAGGGCTATTGTGTGGGCCCCATTCACCACACAGTCATTTACACTTTCATTGGCAGCTATTTAGTCCTCATAAAAAGTTCAACACACCAATTTGTGAGCCCTGCTCAGCCAAGGAGAAGTGTGGAATAGGCTAAGAAAGCAGTTGCTTTAAAAGTCAATTAATTGTTCCCCTCTTCTGGGAGGGGCCGAGGGGGAGGATCCCCAGGCTTTGGGGCCTCACATCTGTCCATTTGTCTTCTTGGGCTGTGATGCAGGGGCCACACAACTCAAAAGAAATATACAATTCAGTCTGCTCAGAGCTTTGGCCATCTAAGGAGATTTTGTATTTCATTTTATGGTAGGGCTATCCCATTATCATAAGAATCTGATTACAGGGGAAAAGATGGGATGCAGAAGGAAAAGGGCCAAAATAAGCTTGTAGGACACTTCAGCTTTAAATCCCATTCTCCTCCAAAACCAGAGATTATGCAGAATATGATGGGAAATGGGGGCGTAAATCCGTTTAAGCCTTTACCAACCACCCATCAAAAAGAGCACCGAGTCTTAAGGGGCCAGAGCGTTCTTATGAACTGGAGGACCTCATGAAATTTAGATTTTTATGCACTGTTCATGAGCTCCGTTCACTTCATCACACACACAAATATATGAACTGACCAGATTCTCTGTTAAAATAAAAAAAATCTGCTAAGTACAATGTTGGGAATTGTATTTTGTATTTATTGTGTTGCTAAAACAAACTCAATATGACTTGATTTGTATCTGATGATAAAAATAAAACAAATTCTACTGATCCCCATGCTGTAAGCCACATATCCACACATCAAATGTTGATTTTTGCATTGTTCATTAAAACAGACTACAGTCAAGATAAATGGGGAAATCAAAATGGGGAAATGTTTGATTGGATGTAAAATTTGTCTTGCGATCGTGGGAGAGTGGAAATATTAAAATACTGAGTCTTACTGATAAAAAACAAACAGAGACTTGCAGACTTATCTGATTTATTGTGTCCAATCAAAGTTGAGCCAGGCTAAGCTTTTACCAAAAGCCTTCAAAAGACTTCATGGAGTCTGTGACGTAAAATTGTATATTAAAACATAATTTTCCTCATTTTATAAACAAAGAAATATACAATTGTTACCTGAATTCAACAATGTAGCAAATTAACCCTTCAATAAATGCCATACAATCTGATCACTAGTACAGTGGAGTCTTCAGAGGATTTGTTTTGCATTATAAGCACAATAATCCTGATGCAAAAACATTCAATTCAAAGGTCACATATAGAGCACAACACATATAAATAGACAGAGCAAAGAGGATTTGAAACGTTTAGCGCAGATCAGAATAAAAATAACTTCACAATCATACACGTAGGCTACGAGCCTATTCACTGGGACAAAGTGTTGGTTACAAATGGCCGTGCTTCAGTCTTCCCTCCCACCTCAGTTTAGAGGGCAATTGTCACACAGAGCCAGCAAAGTGAACGACGGTTGATGCTGGGAGAAGCACAAAGAGAGAGCAGCAACCCAACCCCTTCTCAGTCTCCCAGGATGGAGGGCAGTGATGGGAGGGAGACAAAGGCCGGCCCTCTCTGAGCCTCAGTGCAGGAGGCCCTGCTGTTTGCCCCTGTTCTGCTCCTCCAAATGTGTCTTTTACCATCGATTCAATAGCTTCGTCCCTGCTGGTGATGCTGGGTGCCACCTTGCTGGCACATGACAACATCACAGGGATCCCACAGTGCCAGGACAGGGGTGAGGCTGCCTGTGGATAAAGGCTGGTAGGGCTCAGTAGTGCTAAAACAACACACTTCCTCAGTCTAAAGGGAAGTCACAGGAATTCCGACGTGCCGCCCAGGCGGTCTGGTAGACGGACAGGAAGTCTTTGTATCGTGGGGCACACCCTAACCAAGCTTCCCCGAAGTGTTCTGTCCCCGTGAAGAGAAACTCTCCGTCCCCAGGCTTCACGTGGCACTGCAGGAGTGTGCGGATGTATCCATGCCAAGACGAGACGGGCCGAGATGACCCAGCGGCAGCCGCTTGTTGCTCAAACACTCCACTGCGCTGCCAGTACACCCTCGCCGCTGACACCTCCACCACTGACGTCTGACGTGCTGAGTCGTGGGAGACGTTCCTGATGGAGCCTCTGACCACTGAAAGAACAAAGAGCAGAACCATGTCTATATACTGCATGCATTAAAGAAATCTAATGAAAAATCTGTGACAAACCAGCATGCTTTGGATTATAGTTAATGATAGAAATTCCCTCCAAATTTTAGTAGTTCCTACAAGTTTTTCTTTCTTCTCTCTCTTTTCTGTCTTTGTTTTTTCCTTTCACTGCTCAACTATTTCACCTCTTATCTTTAAGTGAACATGGCAGGTTTGTGAGATTGAGGCAGAGAAATAAAGCCCAGTGGACTTATTGCTTCTGCTCTAAAGCACAGGTCTCTGCAATTCTGCAGCTCCCCCGACATCTGTTTGACCTCCTCTGCGCCCCCCAGCAGAGCTGCTGCTTTCTGGACATGCATACACCAGACCATACCAACAGTTTTAGCATTTATCTCAGTAAGACTCAGCAGTGGTAGAGGAAGCATTCAGATCCTGTATTCAAAATCTTAATCAAGTAATAATATAAAAGTATTATCAGGAAACTACTTTAAGAATGAAACATTAAAGTACTCAGAATGATGTGATGCAACATTAACATATAAGGAACATTTTAGTGCTGTAGTAGCTTGTCCAGGTGGAGCTAATTTTATCTACTTCATATTGCATTGATAACTTATGACACTGAATCAAACTTTATAAACTGATCTTAAGTGTTGTATGTAAAGTCTAAAGTTGCATAAAATGGATAATAAAAGTACATTCATTCGTATACTATGTGCTTTTTGATGCAAATATTGCTTCACACTTCACTCTCATTTGGAAACATATATGTCCAGAATCTTGCATGCACATTTACATCCACCATTTATCTCACAGTGGTCATTCAGACCAAATTTCAATCATATTCTCTTCAGATTTGTACACTTTGGCTACTATCTCACATTACATTACATCACATTGCTTTAAAGCTCCAATATATCTATGTAGCGCTTTAATGGTGCTCTGTCAGTGTGTTTATATATCGAACAGTAAGTAACAGATGTTGGGTTTTTAGTGTAAGATTATTATGTACCCACCAAAGTCACTGTTGCAGATGGCCATGAGGAGTTCTGTGTCATTGCAGGGTCGGCATGAAGCTGTGGGAGAAAATCAGTGTATGAAAACCTGCATTAAATCATTTCGTCATGTATACTTTTCTCTGTCAATCATAATCACCCTCTCCCAAACCATGCATGACCCAGAGCTCTATATGACGGACACTGATGGATAAATGAGTGCCACTTCTCCTCCCTACCACTTCGCTGACCTAAAATCTGACACACATACCGGCTCCATTCATCCCTCCTCGCATCAAAGAGTGAAGAAACCAGGGGTTAGATGAAGGAATGCTGCCCACCACGCCGCCTCCAGACCAGAAACCCTCACTAGTCTTGACCCCGTGTTTGACTTCTATTGTATCAACCTAATTGAATGACCCCAGTGCCAATGCAGGAGTATGCAGGAGTCAAACACTTCTGCCAGACTGGCAATGCAGAAAAGATAGACCAGCAGCTGTCTATTATGGACACAGGGTGACATCACCGCACTGGGAAAGGCCCGCACACATGGATAAATGCTAATAAACAGACATGCACAATGAAAAGGCATTTGCGGAATCTGCAAACTATTTGCAGTCTCAATTCAGGCCCCTTGGCCCGGTGCCCTTCAGCCGCCCTGTGGTCTGCTGTGTCTTCGCTGCTTTGTCCCCCGATGGAAACCAGACAGCCAGACAAAACACAAGACTGACCAGCAGCTGCATGCTCCAGTCAGCATGATTGGGGTCTGTAATTAAACAATTACTATTCTGTCTTGAAATTAGGACTGGTCAGCCCCTCTCACTTCAATACATGGCTTTAAATTTGTACTTTCTGATAAGGCACCCTTTATGAAGGGTTTATAAGTTGTAACTAATGGCTTATTAGCATGCACTAAAGCTTTATCAGTTAGTTATAAACCATTAATAAGAGCACATTTGTGGTTGCCAAGTTATGAAAAATGTTTTTTTTTTATGTTTATCCTTTCTATTTGGTAATAAGGTAGTTATAGGTGTTGGTAATACATTAATAAATGCTTAATAAGTTGTTAATTAATGGATTTTGGTCACAATCCTCTGCAACCCAGAGGGCAACAACCTGGCAACCCAAAATTGGGCTTGTTAATGGCTTATAACTGATCTATAAAGCTTTAGTTAATAATTTATTAACCTTTAATAATGCTATTTGTTACAATCTATACTTAGTTGCCTCGTCAAAGTAGTACCGAATGCATTAATGCATCTATTTAGGACTAATGAACCATCATCAGGGGGTCTACTCACTTTGAAGCCCGCTGTGGCCCGGGTTGGGTGCAGCACTCTGGTTGCCCAGCAGCTCATATCTGAAGCCCATCGTGCGTCTGCTCCAGTGTCCATCGCTCTGCGGGCTGGACTGGAGGTAGATGGCGGGCCTGTGCGGACCATCTGCCCGGAAACAGAACACCTGCTGCGCGGGCCGCTCGCCGTCCGTCACCAGCAGCTCCAGCTCTCCGGCGCGTTCAACGAATACGCTGGCTCCGCGGAAAGACGGAGACGGTTTGATGCAGACGGTGGTGCGCCGGGCGGAGGACAGGTTGGGCTCCAGGACCACCCGGAGAGCCTGGCCCGGGTATATCCACCTCACCGAGCCCTCTGTACAGCGCAGCCGCACCTGGAGTACAATCCTGGAGTCCACACCAGCTGCAAAACCGCTGGATCCCGCAGGGGAAATACGAGTAATTAATAATTCAACAGTGTGAAAGAGGTTTCCAAAATTCAAATTACTGCTGTGTGGGATGGATTACATTGTTAATGGCTTCATTAATGGTTAATAAATCATTTACTAATTCTTTATAGATCATAAGCCACTAATAAGAACACATTTTGCCAGGTTGTGAAGGGTCCCACTGGCCGGAGTTTATCCTTTCTATTTGGTGATAATGCAGTTATAAATGTTAATAATTCATTAATAAATACTCACATGTTTCTTACTATCTAATAAGCATCAAATCTGCAGTTATAAATGTTAATAAGTTGATTTTTTAACAGATCATCTGCAGTTTTCAAGACATCTATTAGGCCAAAAGTTGTTTTAATTAATGGTTTTTAACGGATCTATAAAGCATTATTACATGATTTATTAACATTGGTAGTCATCAGAAGCGTTGCCTTTTAAATAGCCAGTTTTACCTTTTAAAATGTTATTTAAATTTCCCTCTTTTTCCACTCTTTAAAATGCGACAATCTCGCAGAAATCAGAGAAGCTCCTCACCTTCCAGTCCAGTTGCACAGATCCGCCGCGCAGTGCCGCGACTGAAGACTCAGCATGTACATGAAAACAAAACAAAACATCTCAACCACGCAAAGATAAAAACCCAGAGAGAAGTGGACGGCGGCGCATGGCGAGAAAGTTTGTCCGCGAGTTATCCAGAGTGCACGCGCTCTGCTGCACCGCGATGATCCAGCTTCACTAGATGCTCTCTCTCTCTCTCTCTCTCTCTCTCTCTCTCTCTCTCTCTCTCACTGATCCAGTTGTTGGGGACTGCCGGTCTCTGCAGGTCTTTGTCTTTGCTCTCTAAAGAGACAACCGGTTTGAAAGCCTTCAGCCATCTGTGCGCCTTTCTGCACAATAATTCATTCACTTCTGAGAGGCTGTCCGCGGTTTATTATTTTACTCAACTTCTCAGTTAAGCTCCACTTTTTATATTTTATAGCCCACATTTCCCCTCTACAGTCAAATAGCGAAACTGAAATACAACAATTAAGAAAAAAATATAAAATTCACTCTAATTTGATCAACTCTCCTCCAGAAGTAAATAAACAAATCATGAGTCAGACTATCACTCACTCTGCTATAAGAACAGTTAACCCGTATTTATGACAAGATCATTTCAAAAGTATGCCAACTGAAAAAAATCCAAAATAAAAGGGGACAAAATATATAGAAGTGTCTGTTTTTGTGCTCGAGCTTCATCTAGTGGCGGGATGCTGCAACGCACGATCTCCCCACATCTGGAGGGCAAAATGTAGTCTGCTGCTGGCCCAAAGAAACCCACAGCAGGAGGAGGCTGTAACTCAACAGTCGCTAATATTGCACATGAAACTGGAACCAGCTTTCACCAATCATTAATCCACCCGGGGATTCATTTAAACCTGCGGGGTCTTTGTGCAGAAATAATTTGGCACCGTTTCAAGGTCTCGCTGGTGGCGACATCTTGTGGAGGTGGACTCTGTGGACCGTAACCGGGCAGGCCACTGTGAGGGCTGGAGGCTTCTCTCGAGGTTCAGCTTGTACGGGCCCTCGGGCGGCACCGCAGCAAAGGGGTTTTTGATGGGCATGTCGTTGCGTAAATTACACTCATGTGGACAATTTGGCCAGATGCTGTCTCAGCTGCAGGAACAGCTTTTGCTGCTCAGGTCACTAAATCTTGAAGCTTTGAATCTAATCACATCTGTCACCACAGCTTTGAAAAAAACCGCGCATGTTCACAAAACATTTGGGGATGAATGCAGCTGTAGTGACTGATAATATGATACATTTTAGACGTGGCATGGACGCCATGTTGCGCAGTATTTTTTAATGATTTTGCTTCAGAATACATTTCTAGAAAACGTCGCTTCAGCTTCTTCTTTTTTCCATTAGACCACAACACCAAAGTCAGCCTGTGCACAACTACAGTGGTCTGAGTCGTCCCACATGTAAAATGATGGGCCAGAAACCAGACGGAGTTTCTTCACAGGAGTACCGGATGGTCAGATTGGGTCATGTGTCCCAGAGAGACAAAGCAAAGTCAAATGAATGGAGGCTTTGTGTTCTGAAAGAAGTGGCCTCTCATTGGCGCAGTGCAGCCTCGATCCTTCATATACTGCAGGCCCATAATGGACCAAGGTGATGCAAACTGTCAGAAAACACTGTCATGGATGGGAAACATCACGGCCTCTGACAAAAGTCGCAGTTCAACGCTTTTTAAAAAAAGGAGAAAAATCAAATTATAAACCTCCGTGCAGTCAACTGGACCTGGGGTCACAGTGTGCGGTTCATCCTGCAGTCTTCTGCTCATACAGCAGTCTGATGCCATTAAGTAATCCCATTAAAATCATTTAAGGTGTCTTTAAATTAAAACCGTCAAAACCAACTCACTCCTGTAGACTCGCTGTCAGCTTTAAGGCCTAACTCGCCATTTGAAGCCTGTACCGTGACAATAAACCACATGATGATGAAGATAATGCTGCTGCTAATGAAACAAGAAGAATATGCTCTTAAAGTTAATTAAATCTGAAATATATTTTCATTCTCGTGAGATGGTTCAGAGCGTTTTAACTGCTGCTTACAAAAATATATAAATATAAATAAGCGTAAAAAGCAAAATAATCGCAGGAATTCTTCAACTTGAGATCAGGCCCTCGCTGTTTGAATTGAACGTGCGGGGTCACAGAAGCAACGCAAAGATGTGCGGTGTGTAGTTCAGGAGTCTCACGTGACAAGAAAACTCCTTTTACAAGATTACAGCCCCCCCCCCCCAAAATGGCCTCTTTTATAATAAATCTAAATATGCACATTTTTATCTCGTGCATGTGTTCACTTCTGTTCCCAACATCGTTGTTGGAATAATTAATGCAAACAAAACCTTGCTGAGCAAGAATTATCAACCAATTTTAGATCGTGACCCCTGCACAAAAATACTATATTCAGCCGTCTAATCAAGCATTTTTAGATCAGGGCTTAGACTAGTCCTGATGACGGATTGATCATTTATTTAGGTCCTCTAAATATGTTGAAGCTGGAGTTTAATTTTCCTGCAATCAAACATCACTAACTAAGTGGGATTGATTATTTCGATTATTCCACATGATGCTGCTGCCCATAAATAGTCTTAATAATTAGTTTGGGAAACAAAAAATATATATAAATACACTTATCATCACCTTCTGCTTATTAGACTCACGTGGCTTTTTGGTTAAAAGGGTCAAACACTCACCTTGGATGAAACTTACATAAATGTCAGTTTGTCACTTTATAATCTTGTTTTATTGAGCAACACTGACACAATGAAGTTAATATTGTGGGGATTATTCCACAAATAAGCTTGTTTATGATGACATGGTTGAACAGCTTCTAGTACAAACAAAAAGTGACAAAAAATAGCCTTTATGGATAATCTTAACAAGATGATATTTAGTGCAAAAACCGCAACAAAACACTCCTTAAAGTCACAATGTCACTTCGTTTTTAATTTTCTCAGCAGCGTATTAAATATCTGTATGTACACGTTTGGAAGTTACATAGAAAAAATATAGTATTACAGTTAGTTAGTAGCTTGTGAAGCAAATATTTACGCATGTATTAGCCTCCTCTGACCTACATCCAGAGCACATACTCATCTTTTCTCTCTGAAAAAGCCTTTGTCCGTGCTGCTCTCTCTGATGGTCACTGTCAAGAAGTTCATGGTGACGTCTGTCACGGTCACGGTGTCCACGCTGGTGAAACAGGGGGTCCAGGACGAGGCCGGTCGCGTGAACGAATCGTGGCAGGACTCGGACTGCGTGGGGATGACAGCAGGTTGTTCCCGGGGTGGACAGCAGTCCTTCACCTGGTGTCTCCGGTGTTCTGCAGAGAGCTTCATCAGCTGTCTGGGCTGGGGAACAGACATCCTGCTCACACAACTAGTCCTGTGCCCCCCCTGATCGCTTTTGCGCACATCTGGATTGAATGCGCAGCTGTAAGACAACCCCGCGTGTCTCTGCTCGCTGCTGGATTTGGGTGTTATCGTGGTCTCCTCCTGAAACCTCTTGGTGAGCTGGAGGAGGCTGTGATCTGACGTCTCTCCGTGGTGATGCAGACGCCGGGACATTTTGGACAAACCGTGCGACACCGGCTCCTCCAGGAACCTGTTCCGTTTGGTGTCCAGCTCTGCTGAGCTGCCTCCATCATCTTTATCAAAATGTAAATGCAGCTTCGGTTTGCGCCCTCTCTTTTTGGGGATCCGGACGGATTCTTGGACCGTCAGAGCAGCTGGTGGAGTCGGCCTGGGCCTCCTCTCTGGCTCCGGTGGTCGGACGTGGACACTTTCTCCTCTGTTGACCGCGCTCGGTGGGAAGATTGTGGGAACCACGGTGCGTAAACCCTCCCGGGCCCTCGGTGTTATGACAGGCTCCGGGATGGGATAGGAAACCTGGATCCCCCTGGGGGCCTCTCCTCTAAATTCATACGTCTTTTCTTTGGCTTTGGCTTTGGCCTGAGGACAGAGAAAATAACGTTCATGAGAGGAGGCTTCCCAGAGATGGAAATTTGAAGTCTCCTGAGGAAATTTAAAGGTTTAAGAGAAGCAGCTGGAGATCTGTTCAAGGCCTCGCCCTGAAGCTGCTTAGTTTTTTTTAAAGGAATGCTTGTCAGATACATAAAACATATAACATATAAAGGATGCTTAAAATGAAGAGCACTGCACCCAACTTAAGCTCGTGGAAATCAGTAAATGAAAGATTACCTTTTGGGCTGCAATTGTCATTCCATTAGTTTGCATGTAAGTCTGAATCACAGCTCAGCAGTTTAAAAATTAACAAGCCACATATTTATCCTATTATGGAAATTACTCATCATCCGCACCGCATCAGAAAGGCGACAAAATGAAACGAAAACCAGAGACACGCGCATCAAAAGATTCACCCACCTTCAAGAGAAATGTCTCGGGTTTGGGTCCCCTCTTTTTCGGCCCGAACAGCTCCCTTTCGCGCTCCCTGACGAATGAAAATCATTAAAAGATTCATCACAACACATTTATAAATATTTGTTTTTATTTTGTCTATAATTTAATCGGAAAAACAAATTTTCCAGGTAAGGGTTACTTACCTAAACTTTGGCAATGGAGTGAGATTTTCCCAGTTTTTAGGGCAGTTTTTATTAGAACTCAGTTAAATTAAAATGAAAAATGTGTCAGAATAAAGCAGATAACCTGTTTGTGATGGGAAATAGCATCACACAGTGCAACTATTTAAGCTGGAAACGGAATCATCTCGCTCCACTGGCGCTTGCTATCACTTCCTTTACGAAAAATAAGATTCAAAGATTCAAATACAGACTAAATGTCTCATTTTCAGGGACGTTTTCGTAGCACAGAACGCGCGGTGCCATCTCGCCTGTGCTGAGCGGCCTACTGCTGCGCTGTCAAACCCTCACCTCTCCTCGAAGGCGGTGAAGAGACGTGCATCCAGAATGTTTTCCTCCGGCTCCCAAGTGCTGTACCTGTGCCACAACAGCGAGGGGGAGAGGTGTTTGTTACCAAACAGTGAGCGCGCGGTGTCATACTTTTATCAAAGCAATCTCGCTGCGTGAACTGCAATTACAGACTACGTAGCGGGCAGTGACGCATGGTGAACCCAGCCATTGCTAAAAGCTAGTGTGGACTTTAATACATCCCAGCGGGCTGGAGATCAGACATCTACAACCTCTGGCCGGTGCGCTCACGCCGCCGGACACACAGTAAACAGCGCTACAGCACACAGAGCTGATGATATGATAAAGAAAAACATTCACAAGCTGAATAACGACAGAGTCTGAGGTGGTGCAGTTGTACGAGCGGCCAGGATGGAGCGCTGTCCTTCACAGCCTCGGCTATTATACTCACTTCTGAGACCAGCCCTTCCATTTCACGAGATATTCCCAGCGACCCTGCAAAAAACAGATCCGTAAGAGATTCAGGTTATCAGAGGGTTGCCTGTCGGCGCTGCACAAACAAATGGTTGCGTAATAGGTGTGGAAACACAGCCTGCGGGTAAAAAACGCAGCGAATACCCGTCTGATCCGCCGTTTAATGATGGACTCGGCTGCGAAGACGCTCTCACCGACAGCCGAGAGCTCCATGATTCACCATGCACCTCGTTTATTTCTGTCTCTTTTATTATTTTTGGCTTCCCCGCGTCCTCTTCGGGTTGTTTAATTCCGCACATCCCATAATACGCAATCTGGAGAGGACGTCATCACGTCTTTTTCTGTTGCCAGGCACCGCAGTCGGTAGGACGGATCGTGGTGGAGCACATTGGCTCAGTTGTTGCTACGTGCTCCGGGTTTCTGAGTGAAGGGGAGGAGCCCCGCTGCTCTGGCTGCTGTACAGGAATGTCTGGCACAGGGGGACAAGCAAAGTCAGAGGCTCCCGGAGCGGATCCACGGACCCCCTGAGGTCCCCGAGGGGGTCTATGGAGTCCGGAACAAAAGAAAAAAATATTTTAATTTTATAAGCATAAAAAAAAAAAAGAAATTAACCCAATGAGAGAGGAGAATGGCAGGTTTAATAAAAGGTTGCATCCTCACGCACAACATATTTACACAGAACATCTGTAAATATTATCTATATATGTAAAATTATGAATAATTCAACAATAAAATCCAAATAATGTCCTCACAAATAGAAATCCCTGCAAAAAAAACTGTACCAAATGGGAGCATAAATGGTCAGATATCTGTCCTACTTGAGGATGCGTGAGGTAAAAACTTTCCTCTCAAACACACTTTGATTTTTATTAGTTTACAGGTTCATGGTTGATTATTTAAAATAATTTGTTTAATACAATCTGCGACAACACAGTTTCATTTACAGTTTCAGTCGTTTCAGGTTCACGGTGCTGAATATCAAAAGAAAATGACCCATGTAATATCATACAATGCGCAATTGGACTTTTGCGCATTGAGATTTTACGCACGCCGTGTCAGCACACAGTCCTTCACTGTCTGCGCACATAATGCAGCGTGTAGCGCACAAAGATTGCGTTGAAAACAGAATGGAGTGCGAAAAAAAAGCTTTAAAAATTGTTTTAAGTCGGTCGGTTTTAATGATTAATCTAGAGGCTATATAATTTGGTTCAATATATTGCACTTAAACAGTCAAGGGACGTCGGTTTATTTTGGCTGTTATGTGAAAGATTTTTTTAAGACAAACCAAATGACATGAAAAGCAAATATGGTCCAAAACGACCGCTTTAATATTGACTTCTTCACTCAAAAACAGGCAGAATATTCGCAGCCTTTAAAGCCACAACAGATTTTATTATTCAAGAGCATCGAGCCAAAGGTGGAACTTTATTTGGTTTACTGGACTTCACCCAGCAGAGTCTGATTTACCTACAAAAGTTTAAGTTAAATTTAAAAATTAAATTACATGTTTAAACCTGCTGAAGTGTGTCTGGTTTATGCAAAACAATCTACAAAATGTTGAGAGCAAACTCTATTTCTGTAATTAATGGAAGAATATTTTGTGCATCTGAGATTGACAATAAAGATTTGATTCAATTTAATCTTCGTCTTCATCCCTTCTTGTATAAGTATAACCATGAGGGCCTGTTGTGTCTGAGATTTCGGCAGTGGTAAGATCAGTTTTTAACCTACAACTGTTGGGATATTATTAACAGAGTTTGGTAACTGTATTATTATGTATCATTATTATTATTATTTTTATTAATTTTTATTATGTTTTTTATTTATTGTTTCTGACTGTTGTTTATCTCACAAATAAAACAAAGCACTTACAATTTAATTAAACATAAAATGTTTGCATTTGTGCAGTCAGAAGCAAATTATTATTATTATTATTATTATTATTATTATTATTATTATTATAAATGCTCAGAAGTCAGGCTTTTCTGGAATATACTGAACAACTACTGTGGTGGTGATGATAACATTCACTGTGAATATTAATCACTCAATAACAATCAATAACAAACACGTGCAAAGTGCAGAGCTGTAACTTCCCTGCTTATCATTTTCTTTAGGCCTCAGGTGCAATTTTCTACATTCATCCATCTCTTCATTTTGAAGAGATAAATGTAAAATACAGTAATAACAAATTCGGCCCAAATCTTACATGTTGCCAAGAGACATGTCTTAATGTGGCAGTCTTTATACCTGAAAAGCCTGCAGGTCATCCACATCACCCTGAGCTGAACGGAAGGTCAAATAGATGCCACTTTGAAAATAAATTAAATTATTTGAAAATGCTCTAAACACAATAGAGTGTTGCCACAATTCTGGAAATACGTGATGTTCATTTTCAGATTGAAACTCTTCCTCTTTTCCAGTTTGTCTATTTAAAATGAGCATAAACAGATGCAGCCTGTACAGGCCTGTTTTTATTGAGTTTATTCACTAAATGAATAAGGAGGGTGTCAAGTCCTGCATCAGTTATCTGCCACCAAAGCGTTTGTTGGTGCTGTGACTAAACTAAATTTCCGTTCACCGACAGCAAATGATTTGGCCACTGTAACGATTTTAAGAGACGTCGCATCTTTCGCAGGAGGGCGCGGAGAAAAGGCGACATTATAACACAAATCCTCACACTTATTTTACGTGAATTCACCACAAATTCTTTGTCTTATTGGAAAAATGTCTCCTGCAAATGTATTTCTCTCATTTTTTTCTTGATCTGCGCCCATTATGTTGTATAAACCATGAAGTCCTGACTTAATATTCACCTTAAATGGCAGGATTTTAATTCATTTTGATTGTTTGTAAGGTTCATCAGATGTGGGATCATGCAGATGTGTCAGATGAAATGGCAACATGAGCGGGGAGTCTGTCCTCTGCAGAGGTGCAGCAGCGTCTTAATTCCTGATCATGTCAAAGATACTGGATGATACATTTTGCTGCTTTCTGTCTGTTTAAATTTTCCCCGCTGTGGAGCAGACAAAGGCGGGCGCGCCGCGGACAAAAGATGCGTTGTGGCTGCCGTCGAAATATGAACCACCATTTTGATAGTCATAGCCTGTAGACCGACATTTCCTGTCGGTGCTGTGATGGCTATAGCCTGCACGGTTTCGCGTTCAGAGAGAAAGGCGGCTGGTGCGCGCTGAGAGCAGGCAGCCTCGCGCGGACTGCTGCGGTTCTCCATATTTGGCTGCGAGTCGATGAAAAGTCAGTCTGCAGGAGCCGCAATGGCGACAGCCGCACATGAATAAACAGTGCTGGCTCTGTGAGAACATTATTGGCTCTCTGGTTTCTGGGCAACTGCTGCGCGCAGCTCGCTTGCTCGCTGTCCTACTTACCGGGCGACATTTTCTGCTGAAGGTGGCTCAGATAGAAAAAACCTCAAGCGAGAAACTGTGAAGCCGCGCGGCTCCGACCTGCAGCTGTGCCATATTTCAGTGCATGCTTTGAATTAGAAAGCATCCTTTACAGCAGCCCTGAGACGGCCCACCGCAGCACCAGCTCTCGTTTCTCACACTACAACTATTTTGGGTTTTTAGGTTACATCTATTTGTGTTTAACAGCTCTTTCTACAGGAAAAGTGAAAGCCCCACTGAGGTCCATTAATTTAAGAATTTGCAAAGAAAATCCAACAGAGTAACTCCACAATCGATGGAAGCCACTTCCATGTTTTTATATCAAAACATTATCTTTCTATTCAGAACTATTTAATTGAGCAACAGGCCTCCGCCGGGTCACACACAGGGCTCTAAATTAGCCAAATGATCCCGCTGCTGACATGATCCTGTGTGCGGAGATGAAACCGAGGCTGGGCAGCCTGTTCGTGGGTACGATGATAAAGGGGGAATGTGAAACATCACACTTGGTCTATAAATATGTCCTCCCCCCCCTTGCTCAACGATGTTTCAGTTTCCTACGACTGACTCACATAGTTGGTGCAAAGCCATGGAAGGCCTATAGAGATAACCTTCATACAAAGAGAGATGTGCGAGCTGCGTGTGTGTTTTCAAATTCCGGTCACATCGACTGATATCACGTAAGTTTCACAACTGAGAAAATGTGCGTGGTCATGCGTGTCAGACAGTCCCCTGTGGGCCTGTGTGGAGTAATCGATTGGTTGTCATATTTCTGCCCTTATCAGAGCAGTGGCTCACATATCCCAAATAACAATGAAAATACATTTGTTAATTAATATATTTATTCCGATTATAAAGTGGCCACTGTCTGCGATATTTGAATTTTAAGTTAATTAACTCTTAATTTTCCACATTTTCCCAATCGAGCATTTCCAACACGAGATCCCAGAGAAGGAGAGGAGAGGGGAAAAGTCTGTTTTTATGAGTAAAAATGAGTTTAGAGGTCGAGAATGAGTCAAATATAAAGTTGAGTGAATTCTTGTGAGATTGCAGCCCGACACATTGCCTGATGCATTACATCCAAACAGGTGACAGATCTGTAAAGGTGTCGGGTGGTGTTGCCTTTAGGGTTCCACCCGTCGTTGGCCTTTAAGATAAGAAAGAAAATAATTTTCTCTGGTCTTAATGTTGATTTTATTGCACTTCTAAGCCAGAAAACTGCAGAGAGGAATTCATCTTAACTGACAACAAAATCAGGATCACAGAGGAGTTCAGAGAGAAGGTTTATTCTTTTTAAAAATAGGTGGAAACGCTGGAAAACTACGGTTTCATTCGTTTCTCTACAATCCCTCTGACTTAACTAGAACGAACACAGAGAGAGCTGATTATTTATATCACTTAGTGACCCTGAAGCAGCCCTGGATCAACACACAGACAGATGTTCTGTGTTTCTTTCCTTCTTTTAGTCTTAAAGGTTTCTCTGTTTCTGTGTCAGCATTCTTTGAAAGGCAACTCCCATAACTAAACTAAAGAAGACACCACACACACACACACACACACACACAGAGAGAGAGAGAGAGACACACAGACACATTCCTGGGCCTTTCTATCATTCAAAACATTCAAGAGTTCATCTTTCTACCAGCTTAAGATTCCAGTGTAACAGCACAACATTTTCCTGCCAGATCAGAGTCCTGCGGCCTTTTAATGATCCTCCTGAAGACTGAAAGAGGCCCACAACACTTGGCCATGTCATGAAAGGTCAGCGTTTAAACTCCATTCATGACAGCTGAGCTGTGCACGAATGTGCATCTGAAGCTTTGCATGTGTATCCGTGTCTTTGCAGGTCTAAATTTCACTCTGTGGTAATAATGCAGGGAGAGTTGCTGTGTCATAGTGACACACGCCTTCTATGAGAAAACACAGGCGTTTATAACGACTTAGCCAATCTTCTGGAAATGCCATGAAGGCTATTGCAGACACATTATATTTAAATGTCACATAATTGACGCCCGTCCCTGCCACATTGTGCTCAACTGCACACACACTTCTGTGGTGGCTAAAAACTTACCCTCCATGAAGCCTTTCTTCTTGATAGAATTTAAGAATTACATAACAGCCTCCCCTGCCCTCCTCCAGTCATGTTGTGTGTTTACATTCCTGCTTGGGGTCGAGCTACAATAGAAAAATAATGCATGGGTAAAGTTTTAATAACACAAGTGGCCGGTGCAGTTATGCAATACAGAGGGCCCTTTGTGCAGGATCGTTTGTGATTATGCAACTTGATCTGTTTTTCTATTCATGGTTCACAACCAAGTTAGTGTTTCTAGTGTTTAATGTTCCATTCGGCTTCAGAACAACTGCAGGGCATGGACAATGATACATAAATCTTTCACTGGAACACCAGAAACGATGAAAAGTTAATAAGGAAAAAGCATGTTCAATAAATGACACACAACATGCCCAGTTTGCACCCATCAAATATCAACGCGACAACTTGTCAGAGGTCATTTCTCTTTCTTTATTATGAAACATACCATCCAATAAGCTGTGCCAACAGAAATAAGTCAACCATCTCGTGGTAGAACATACTTTATAACAATCGTTTTGACTTTGAACCAAGTGCAAGAAAGAATGAACAAAGCAAAGCAAAAGACAGAGAACAAAGAGGAGCAAACAGACTGAAAATATCCTTCAAAAAGGACAAACTGTTCAATGGAATCGCTTGCAGCTTCTGATGCAGACAGCATCTCATAATTGTTTTTTAAGAACAAATTAAACGTCAATAAATATGCACTCTTCATTTTTTATTCTTATAGCATTTTAGCATTCTTACTGGTTTTGCATTAAATGTGCATGGAAGGCAATTTAGACTCAATTACATCCAACAGCTTTGACACTTGAATTTTCAGCAGCATAATCAAAACAGCTTGCACTCATCGGATCGCATGTAACAGCGTACAAAGCCAGCCTCACATGTAGTCTGTGTAATATACTCATCAATGACCATGGTAGCTTTTTCTAAAGCAGATAGCAGTAAACGTGTTTTTCAGATCATATAATGAGCTTCAATAGCAAAATGAGATGAATATCGCTAATCTGTGGGATCATTAGGAGACTCCTAACAAGACTAGCATGGGTATTTTTAAAGTAACTCCAGCAATATGTGAGGTCAACAATAAGGTAATAAACCACAACCTAATTATGGTAAGAATCAATATATCTTCTTAACGGGAAGTCATATGTTTGATAAATGACACCATTTCCTTGGTAACTGACCTTTGGGAAAGTACATGTCACATGTTATGCCATAAATGTTTGCTAAAGGTGAAATGCGCATCACAGTAGCAGATCGGGTTGCAACGGCATATTCACTGATGGCTTTGTTGCATCTCAATGGCAAAAAACAAAAACCTGACAGAAGAAAGGTTGTTGACACAGCCGAGCCGTGTTTACACTGTGTTCAGACATGCCTGCTTCTTAAATTTGCATGTCATGGCTAATCGTAATTTCTTAAAAAAGCCACAAACAAAACATGTGACAAAATATGCCAATTCAGTCTGAGGGTAACTGTCTGGAGTAGAAACCAGTGAAATAAGAAAACAGCTGTTTCTCCACTCAAAATGACACAAACCAACGTATGAAAATGTAATTAAGTGCTTTCAATTTGATCTTCAATCACCATATACTCAACAACATCCTCTCTACCTTCTATCAGGACCAAAATAAGTGATATTATTCATACAAAATATGTATAAACCTTCATACATCTCAGGTTATAAGTTTGGTACAGGTATGAAACGACAGCAAAAGTATCCCATTAAGCTCCATATGACAAATAAACTGATTTTTTTTTTTTTTTGTGGAATACATCCACCTGAATGCATTCGCTCAAATCCTCGAGGGCACTTTCTTGGCTACAACATCACAGAGGAGTTACAGTATAAAACATTATAAGAAACATACTGAATTTGAATGATAAATTATAAATTTCCACATATACAAAATTCTGGTGTTTTTACATATGCACATATTAACACGATCATCCAATTCGTCACCGGTAGTCCCATTTTTACAAACAGTCTCTTAGAAAGAGACGTATTCCTTGAAGGTGACAGTGAGACTGTTTGTTGTGATGTCAGTGATGATGATGTTTCCCATAAAAGGGGAGATTTTTTTGACAGGTGCTTCTTTAGATTTCTCTGTGGATTTCTGTGCGTCTTCTATCACAGGAGGTGTGTTTTTGACAGCAGGCTCAGGCTCCGGCTGCGTTTCCGGCTCCACCTGCTTCTTAGTCTTTGGGCAGCTCAGATCCATCGGCTCCTCTTGGCTGCCAGAGTCCAAAACCTCATATGTACACGTGCTGCTGTGGCGTGGGCCACTACAGTGGAGGTCCATAGGTTTGTCCTGAGGTGGCATGACCACGGTGCTGGGGACGCTGAAGCTTCTGGAAGTCAGGTAGGCTTTAGAAACGCTCCTGTCCTCCACGGGATCCGACAGTTTTCGCTTGCGGTCGTTGGGAAAAGAAGGGATCCTGATCTGGTCGATGGCTGTAGGAATCGGGATGTTGGTGTCAACAGCCCAGGATGTCAGTGGCGAGCTAGCGGTCAGCTGAAGGGGTAGATCATCCGGTAAATCAGCCTGACCACGAGCCACTTCGGTGTTGTATTCCTCTGCTGTGCTGGGCGAAGGTTTGGAGAAATGTCTGTCCTTTGGGGAACACTTTATAGGATGCTCTGCAGCAGGGAGGGAGCTGCCATTACAGATCTCTTTGGGGATACCGTTCTCCGGGTACTCCACCATTTTGGTTGTGTGCGCTGGATTGTTCTCTGATGGTTTGGCGTTTTGGGGTTTCTCTGTGCTCGATGATTCCCCGTGTTTACTCTTTGCTCCATGAACCTTGTTGCTGTCCATATATTTGCTCATGACAATAACAATACGTCCATTCTTGTTTTTGTTCTTTATTATCTTCATTTTGCTGCTGACAGCGCTAGGCAGGGTTGCGTCTTTAGGATTGGGTTTAAGGGCATGTTCGCTCTCAGCCTCTTTAACAGCTGGTTTCCTCACCTCCACTGCCAACTCTTTGACTTTGCTCAAGCAGCCTGTGTCTTTGTTGCGAACCCATTTCTGTTGCAGGGCCAGCGGTAAGTTCCAGCCGGGATTTGCTGGTTTACTGGCTGGTTCCTGAACTTTGACCACTTCTTTGAGCCTGGAAGCCTGTGCATCATACATACTCGGGTCAGGCTCATAGTGGTGGTGCTTCTTGCTGTTGAGCTGGTAGATGAACTTCTTCTTGCCGTTGGTTAGCTGGTCAGCGGGGATCTCCTGGCTGCTGGGCTGGTACTGGTGGTGCTTCTTGCTGTTCAGCTGGTACTGTTGAGGCTGGGGGCGCTGGACCTGGACAGGATCGGACTTGAGGATACCCTCTGCATCCTGAGATGATTCCTCGAAACCAGCAGGGATGCAGGATCTTCGGGCAAACGAGGGTACCTTGAAGAAAGAGACGAGACACCAAGTTTAACAGTTCACCCATTTTCATCTAAATCTTATTGTCAACTCAAGAATATAATAAGCCAAATAAAGAAAACTTGAGAAAAAGGATCTCTTTAAGTTATCCTTTATATAAATAAAAACAAAGCCCAAATGGTAGAGTGTCTTAAAGGGGTACTCCAGCGATTTAGTATTACACTTCTATACAGTTGAGGGGCTCACAAGAGACAGATTAAAAAAAGAACAGTCAAAAATCAAAGCAACACAGGCTAAGATTTCCTGTTTTTGAATCCCAAGTATATATCACATGCTATTAAGACCAGATCCTACATTTCCCATAATGCAACCACTTGCATCAATGTGTTTTACCCTCTCTGCCTGGCAAATGCTAATGTCTTTTAAACTCCATACCCCCTTTTTGTAACGCAGGGTTTTATGTTAGAAATGTGTAGTCTCCTAGCCCAAGCTGAGATAACCCTGATGACATCACTATGACATCATCAGGGTTATTTTCTCAAACTTGACAAAGCTCCACCAGAGCCACAGGAGCCTTATACGACCGTTTTCTTAGGCTGAGTGTGACAAGTAAACTGACTGTTTTGAGTAAGGTTGCAAACAAATGTGCTACCGCTAAAATATGCAAACCTTTACAGGACGCTGAAGCCTATCAGAAATTGAAATAAACTATCCAATCAGTGCTCAGCTTATGACCACCCTCCCACCATCTTGTCCCCTCCCCCTCCTCCTGTACAGGCTGACCCCTTGGGCCGTCAGAGGGGCACTGCAGTGGAACACTCAAGACGCTTTGGCTGTGACCTCGGGTCAGAGAAGTGCCACCAGACATGTCACGCTTTATCCCTGATTGCCGGCCACGTGTGACTCTGGCAGAGTGGTATGCCTCTTAAGGAGTGACACTGCATAGCAATCAGCTCTCAAAATATATAATCACATTTGGCTCAGAATACGGTCCTGTAAAGGCCTGAGCTAAGAGAGTCAAAGAGTGCTACTTTCAGCCATCTATTTTTGTCTCGGGAAACATTTGCAAACAGGGAAATGAACGAAAAACATCTTCCTGATTCACTTGGTGCAAAAATACCCCACAATAATAAGCTCTCTTTAAAAAAAAAAAAAAAAAGCAAGAAACTGTTTTGCATATAAAGCTATTTAGCATAAAGAAATAATGAACATGCAGATAAAACGAGTGCACTCAAGCAACGCTTACGTAACCTCGGGCAACCATCCCGGTTTCATGATGAGAGTGGAGGGGACTCCAGCTGCAAAACCCCATCCTCTCTTTGCCTTTTACTCCATCTCTCTCAAAGAAATCTATTAATAACCACGACCATAATGTCTGCAGCTCTAAAAACACCTGACAGGACCCTCTCAGAGTGAAACTTACAGAAAGGCTTTGAAACGCAGAAACTATTATGTCTGTGATGCCTCTGCAATGATGAAGATGATAATTACCTGGAGCAAAAGATGTTTTGGTTTTGGCCCCCTTTTACGATACCCCATCAGCTGCTCCTGCCTCTCTCTGTGAAAACAAAAGATAATTACATTTTCTTGCACCATATTTACCTTCCATACATTTGACAGACACCATGTCACTTTTCCACATTAAAAATCTAATTATATCAGGTATAAAATTACAGGTTTGACATTTGGTGGCGTTCGTTCATTTTCTTCTACCTATTCAAGGTCAAAAGTGGAATTTTGATTTGGAGGACTAATGAATGCCCACATGTGACCTGCTGCAAAGCATTATGGTCCTTATTTGCATAGCTCTCCATGGTAATCGGCCCATTCCATATTCTCATTATCCTGGAGAAATTCAATTAAGGCTACAGCAGGGAGAGTCTCTCCCTGTCTTTCAAACATCCTCCCTCCTTCAGCACGCCCTTCCTCTTCTTACATTCAATCTCTAATTAGGGTCATGAGGTAGGGATGATATGGGATAAATACAACATTGTGGAGTTATTCTGGGACGCATGCCGCTGCAGTCGAAAACATGCAAACCACCAGACGTTGCGCAACACAACGGCTGCACTCTGAAAATGTGGGGCAATAAATATCAGACTAATAACAAACATCTCTTGGTTTTTATTGAGGGAGGAGAGAGCGAAACGTGTTATTGTAGTTGTAGTGACTAGACCGAGCACTGTCTGTGAAATATTGCTCCGCTCCCTGATATAAACCTTGACTCATCATTGGCTCATAAATAACTTGCGGCGGGTGAAGGCCGGGTGCACATGGCCTTCACCAGGCATGCGTAAAACCCAGCCTATTGTTGGCCTCTTGCTACAGATGTTCAAACTATCAGAGCTGCCAGAGAATTGCCACAATAAACAGTTCACATTTTAATGCTTTAATGTGTGCGATTTTAAACTGCGTCCAACGGGGTGACCCCTATTCACAGAAGATTTGGCAATTACAGCCTCCCTTGTCGGATCCCCTCCCCCATCCTCTGGGAGCGGAGAGGAATCCACACACACAGCGCAGAGGCAGCACTCCATGACCATCAGCCCAGAGCCAGGCACACACACACCCAGGCAGGCAGGCAGGCTGTGGGGGAATATGAGAGTGGTACACTGGAAACGCTGGAGAGCACTGCGTGTCAATTAGCCTTTTCAGAAATGCGAATTCCTTTCCCCAGCCATCACATCTTTACCCAGACCCATGAGCGGCCTGGTGGCCTACAGAGAGAGTGTATCTCACAGGCCTCACGGGTCCAGCAACCCAGACAAGACGTTGCTGTGCACCCGCCACAGGGCTAAAATGACAGCAGCATTTGTATTCATTAACATCTCGACCTCTGAAAGTGACATTTATGTGTTTCTGATTATTTTACAGGCCTCTATTAAGCCTACTGAAAGCAAGTTGACAAATTATGCATCCAAGGTCAAATTTTCTGTTTACACAACAGAAAATAACAAAATAAAGGTGGTATTTGCGTGTGATGTGTCAAAACCAGTGTTGTTGATCTCTCTATAATGGAAAACACTGTATGAAAACAGCCTGTTAGCAGATATTGGTAGTGATGAGAATCCCACCAGGCAGCAGCTTGGCCTCCTCACATGGAACCATAACAAACTGTGGTGCTTGTGTCCTGCTCAGCTGCTAATTGAAGCACCTGTCCTGCTAAAGCTTTACAGTTAAAACACAAATTAACAGCTTGGAATATGATTATAAACAAATATTTGGAGTTGGATCCAGTTGGGGAGCATTGCTGTTCCATTTTCATTGGTCCGTCATGCACCTTCTGGCAAAAAAAGCCAGTTTTCTTTGTGAAACTGGGTCATGGCATGCGTTCAGCCCTCTGATTCCTGACGCAAAATCACGTAATAAGACGATAATTTGTTACAATTCACGTCCTATGACATACATCCATGCATATTTCCGCGCGTCCGATCTTTCCATAAGCACGATTTAGGAATTCTCACTACCACATCCCCAGCCTTTTCCCCAGGAGACAGTCCTGTAGGGGGGGGAGGAGGCGCGGGGAGAG
>NTHP01000112.1:100197-110576 GCA_003416845.1 Oplegnathus fasciatus | reverse complement strand
AGTGATAGAGTTACTGGAGCGCCCCTCCTCCCATGCCCATATATGGTCACGGCTGCACTGGAGGCTGCGCGGCCTCGTCCGAAGTCCACATCTCTCTCTCGCTCACCTGTGTTGAAACGCGACGAGGAGACGCGGGTCAAGGATGTTCTCCTCTGGCTCCCATGTGTTGTATCTGCAGAGAGGAGCAAACAACTGTCACAGAGCTGTCACGTGCAAGCTTCCTTTTTCTAACTGACACACAGGCCTCAGCCTCTGTCACACACACACACACATTCCCACATCTTCACCATAACTGTGCAGCCGGTGTAGAGGGGACAGGTGAGGCGGGCCTCCGGTTTAATCTCAAAAGGTGTGTTTTGGTAGATTTTAAGATACATTTGCAAGACCATGAATAACTAATGGCCCATCCCTGCTACAGCAAATCAACCATGAGGACGTGCAACTGCACAGCAAAAATGTCAAACAAAAATAGTCTGTATGTGCTCTCCAAACCCTCCAGCACCAACATACAGTCGGCCATTTTAGCACCACTGTCTCGTAAATTCGCTGGCAGAGCAGAAATAATTAAAACGGGATTACATGGCTGTGCCTACCCCCTTCCCTCGCATAAATTAGTGAAGGCATCCGCGGATACACTGAAACACATACCGACCGCGCTCTCCCAGATCACACACACACACATACATACACACACACACACTCACACTCACACACACTGTGCGCGCACGCCCTTGATGAAAGGCATTTTTTTTTAAAGAAACACTTGATTTTGTTGCAAAATGATATTTCTCTGCAGCGGTAAATGATTTGGAAACGTTGCATTGAGACTTACTTGGGAGACCAGCCTCGCCACTTGACCAGGTACTCTATCTTGCCCTGTGATGGTGAAGAAGGAGGAAAAAAAATGTTGGTGAGGCTCGTGTCAAACACTTCAACGTCCGGAGCGCTTTTGCAAAGCATGCTCCCTCTCTGTTACCTTTCGGATGCGTTTCTTTTCGATGCCCTCCACCGCAAAGACGTGCTCTCCGGCGGCAGGGAGCTCCATTCTCGCCTGAATCCGATCGCAGGGGACGGGGAGTAGGTGAAATGTTCGCTACGCACCCGTCGATGTGCCTTCCGCTCGGTGCGTGCTGTGCGCGCTTGGTAGTTTTCCAGTTGTATCCAAATCCAACTGTATTCCCTCCACCTCTCCTCCTCGCTCTCGCTCTCTCTCTCTCTCTCTCTCTCGCTCTCTCTCTCTCTCTCGCTCTCTCTCTCCCTCCTTTGCACACTCCACAGTCCTGGCTATGAGCATACAGATATCCACACTAGTGCGGCTGCGAGCAGCTCGTTTCGTGCAATAGCTCCAGCTCGGTGCATGACGTCAGGAGGGGAGGGGGAGGTAGAGACCTTGCACAGAGGTTGGGGTTTATCCCATGCGTACTGGACTGCAGGAGGGATGTCTGGAAATTCAAATCAAATCACTACGTTACTGTCACAGCATGCACCCACAAAACCCGCTCGTGCAGTTATATTGTTTCTTTCGATTGCGAGGCTGGAGGGAACTCCTCCTCCAACAGCTGATGTACTATTCATGAGGAAAAAAACACTTTGAGTTTTATTCAAGTACCTATCATGTGTGGACGTAAATTAATAGTGCAATAGATGCATATAGCCTACTGCTATTAAAGCGAACATAGGAATAAGACAAGCTGCTATAACTGCATTTTAATGCTGCAAAACTGCACCCGAGGGAACTGAAATGATCAGTTTTTTATCTTCAAATCTACAATCTACATCAGTGGGAAACAGTTTCATCAGGAGACTTGTGTAACAACACATCAACAAAGAAAGTCTTCTGGCCTCGAAAGTGACAGCGCTGTGTCAGCAAGGCTTGTTTATCACTGAAACTGAGGCTGGCGCGCTGATGAAAGACAAGTTCCCCTTTTATTTCCGATCCCCTTAAAGCAGCACAGTTGTAGATGTGCAGAGGGAGGCTCGCAGTTCGATCTGCTAACAGCACTGCGCAAATATAGGTCACACACACACACACACACACACACACACACACACTGATCGTCAAAGCAGTGCCATGTCCTCTGGGCTCAACTGCCATTAATTTGGAGAGGGGTTGCTGTGCAGCCTTCAGTCTACCTGTGGCAACTTTCTAAATGGTGAACTCGTTCGCTGAGCGCTCTGCTCAGCTTGTTCCCCCTAAAACCAGAACTACAGCCTGTTATTGGTTGAAATATTGGCTGCAGCGCGTCTATCTGCATCCTGACAACTTAAATCCAAAAGCATAAACCACATCACCAGCGAATATGTACTCTGTGCTGTAAATGTCATCCGCATTAAGTCACTGGATTTATGGGGACTTAATTGGAAACATGAGAGAAAACGCGCCTCAGTGCTTCAAATACCTGTTTCCGTGCGCGAATTGCGATTCGTGCGCGTGGCTGTCACCAAAAAAAGGCGCATTTCGTTCGAGTGTGCCGCATTGGTGGCATTAAAAGGGGATTAAACAAGCCAAAACTCGATGCTTTTCTTGCTCCAAAAATAATTCAGCACCACAAGGGTTAAAATGAAGCCTCTAAGCAGAGCGGCAGCGGCCAGCCTATTAAATACAGGCACGATATATCTCTGCCCTGCCATATAAGGCAATGGACGAAAAGCGCCGAAATATCGCCTTTTACACTCATTAATTCCCGAGTTTCACTCTTGAAATGTGTGCAGGAGGGGGTTAAGACTCAGTCGGTCGCACACATACTCGATTAAAACTCTTGATTTTCGCCCTATTCCTGTTTTTTCCCCGTGCCCTTCAGCCGCGGCCAGGGAGCGCATACGCCCTGCTTCCCTAGCAACAGCATGAAAGGAGAGAGAGAGACTGAGAGAAACAGAGAGAGAGAGAGAGAGAATTTAAGTTTGTGACAAAACAAACGAGCTCTTGATAAAATGGCACCAAGGAGCTGTCGTTTCCTCAAACACCATTTTGTCTTTGAGTAGATATGATCGAATCGAAATGCATATTCAGAAGCACAGAGAGCATTATAGGGAGTTTGGAGTTGGAGGTGTTCACTGTCAGCTCTGTTTACTCACCAGGTACCCAAAATACTAATTATGTCTCATTTTGTGTTTGCACTGACGGGGATGACGCCTGGAGTCTGCGTCAAGACAGAGATCATCATTTAGAAAATCCTCTGACTCAGCCCCGTCGGCGCGATCTGATCACAGCTCGATGGAACAGAAATATTTTTTGGTAATACTTCCAAAAAAAAATCAATAGACTTCACCAGAGTGAGCTTCAATCACCTGACAATCCTCTAAAGCGTCACCAAAGCGCAGAATGGCGGTTTCATTTTGTTAATTTACAGCGCTCAGGTGGCACATCAAGTGTGAAGGTTTGAGGAATTAGAAAGCATTCTCTTTAAATATATATATATATATATATATATTTCTTTCTGAAATTGGTTTCCTGAGCAGCTGTGTGTGAGATCCATACTGCCCCGGAGCACCTCGTTAATTGCTGATCATCTCTGGAAGTTATCACATCATCCAAACCAAATTAAAGCACTAAGTTGTGTCTTCAAACAATCTCATCTTCCTCTTTATAAATGTGAATATTTGCAGTGTTGTCGATCTCAGGTCTGCGCTCCCGCTCAGGAATGCGCTCAGGTGAGTTCATGTCCCCCCCTTTTTTTTGCTCTTGTTCACCTGTGACTTCGACATTCAAGATGCTGATAAAAGTCGCGCTGACTGGAAATCAACCGGTTTTTCCTGCGAGGTTCGATGGCCGGCAGCTATAAAAGCAAAAGTGTGCAGGCGAAGAAAAAGAAAAAGAAATGAAACGAAGGCGCTGATCAAAATCGACAAATGCCGATCAGGTAATTTGGTTGAGAAATAAATGTGAAAACTTTTCAGTCCCGCATTTAACAGCGCAGAGACGCTTCTGATGTATTTCTTCCCGTTTTTTACGCAGTTATTTGCGACGTGAAAATGCCTCTAAACGAACATCAAACACGAATATGAAGACTACTTAAAATATTCATACACCTTTCAAAACTGTCCCTGTCTGATACCTTCTGGGATTTCATTTGTAGACTTTTTTTTTTTAGTGCTTTTGCAGAAACCTTCCAACGTGTATTTTGTCCTTGCTGCTGCCCGTCAAGGTCAAACGAGCTGTTATCTAAAACGGGAGGATAAACTCAGGGTCAGCCAGTCTGTTTTTTTTATCTCCTGCTTGAAGAGACTCTTTTCAAACAACCTATGGCGCCATTTTATTTCAACAACGAGGCTGTTCTCCTTTGTGTCAGTTCTTTATATGATTACACTTTGGAAAGAGAAATACATATTTCTCTGTGACATGTAAAAGCAGGAAATATAGTTAGTTTAACTTTGCAAGTCTTAACTTTTTCTTTTAAATGGAGGCTGTCTGGCAGACTTGAGAGAGATTTCTACACAGTTGAGGAGTGGAAACAGGATGAATGTGAGTGTTTGTGGATTATATTTATGTGGGTGTAAATGTGTGCCTGTAGGAGGGCCGGGGTCAGGTTAAGTCCTGATCCCTGGTCCAGTCTCAGCAGGAAGCACAGGGAGCTCAGCCTTGTGACCTTTTTCTTTTTCGTTGCAACACCAATTTTTTTCTTCATTCTCCCTCTTTCTGCCTTTCACGCACACTCTGCAAGCACACAGCTGGCTCACTCGAGAAGCGATGCACAAAATGGTGGCTCGGGGGGGGAGCCAGGAGGCCTCCCCTCCTTGGCACCCGCCACCCACGGTGCCAGGAGTGCCAACTGAGGGAATGGAGAGATGAGGGGAAAGGAGGAGGGGAAGCTGGGAAAGTGTGATCGATGCAGAGGGGCAAGGGGAAAGAAAAAGGTGTGGTGGAAAGAGGGATGAGAGGGACAAAAAAGGAGACAGGAAGGAAAGAATGGAAGAGGGGTAAAGATGTCTGCATCGGCCACAGCCAAGCATCCGATTCATTCCTCCACGGCGACGAGGAAGAAAAGAGTTGATTGGTTTAAGGGACAGAATGCAAGGACAGGGTGGAGAGGAGGAGGAGGGGGGTATTACAAAAATGTTAAGAGGGCCCTACAGCCATTCTCACGGCGCTCAGCAGGCGGTCATTAAGCTCCACTATCAAACAGGCTGATGTAGCGAGGACATACAGATGAAACATGCACACAAATGGCAAAGAAGAGCGAATAATCGAGGTTCACACTGTCGCTGAAAACAGAAGCTGGAAACTCGCTGGATTACTGAAATAGAAGCTCTTTAATGAGCTACTGTAAATATGCTGTGTGATTACAATGTACAAGTCTACTCAGGCTAATTATGCTGTAACAAAAGCCGTCCCTGCATCCCCCCCTGCTTCAGGTGCTAACACAGAAATCTCCCGTTTCCTTTGTCTGCCCCTGACATATGTTTAATTATGATAATTGTAACAAATGAAAGCTATTAGGAAGCCATTCATCTTGGCGCTGCAGATTTTAATGCACTATGAAGATGGGGTGGGGAGGTGTGTGTGCGTGTTTGTGTGTGTGTGTGGTGGTGAGAAGGGGGGGGGCAGCGGAAATTCCTCCTTCAGTGTCATTGTCACGGCCATTGTTGCACCGAGGCGACAGGTCTGCAGAGAGGGGTGCTCCTCTGCCAGGGTGGGCTCTCCCCTCCCTCCTCTTCCCCTCAGCGCCCTACCGCCTGCTTGCCTGTAAGGCTGCCGTCGTGTGGGGTTCACCCCCACCACCACCACCACCACCATACGCTTCCCCCATTGATCCCCCCATACCCAGGAGCCTGAGCAGGAGGTGGGAGGGGTGCAGGGAGCCTGGGAGAGAGGGAAGAAGAGGAAGGGGGGCCTATACGCAGAGCACCAGGCTTACAGGGAGGTGGTAGGGGCGAGGGCTGAGGCCAGGGGAGGAGGAAGGAGGTGGTGCAGTGGAATTCTGGCAGAGTGCGGCTGAATGCACGACTTGTCGATACTGTATTGAGCTGCGAGGAGGATAGCAGGGATGTCTGACCGCCGAGAGAGAGTGCTGCTGTTCTCGCATGCGGCACAGTGCTACTGTATGTTGAAATTATTTATTCTCTGCCATCAATGATAGATACTCCACAGCTTTGTGCAGGAAACCACAATGGTGAGCTTGTACATGAAGCACAATAGTAAAGCACACAATGGTGCGCCTCAGAGAACAATGGCTGAATAATCCACTGAATAATTGTGTGTATTTTCCTCCGATCTAAGGCAGAAATGATTCCCTCTGCACGGGATGGTGTGGAGACCTCGCAGTAGCAGACACAGCTCCTCTAAATGTGCCTGTGACCCAGTGTTCAGATTTAGCCCGCTTCAGTCTAATGCCATGCTAATGATGAGTGACGCAGGCCCTTATCCTGAGAGCCCTTTCCTCGCTCCCCCCCCCCCTTCCCATCCCCATCTCCAGGGAACAGCTTATTTGCCTGTTTTTAATTGCGTTTTAATTTACATGTAAGCCTGGAAGCGCCATGATGAGGAGCTGTCTTTCTTTTCTTTTTTTTTTTCTTCCTTCTTCTTCCCCTTTTTTTCCCCCTAACCACTGAGGAATCATGAACTGTAGCTTTTACAGGGGGAAGAAGAGGCCGGATTGAGCAATAACAACCTCGAGATTACAAATGAACACAACAAACCGTGGCAGGAAAACCAGGCGCAGGTTCCTCTTTATGGGGTCAACACGGGTTCAGAACCAATCAAGTGTCCAGGGCAGATAGGAATACGACACAGAGAGAGAGTTGGGAGGCGGTAAAGGGGGTGTTGCAAGCTGATGATGTAGATGAAGCAGCCATCTCTCCATCAAAATGTAATAAGAAGAAGAATGGACAGTGAGCTTGCAGATAGACAAGTTTAATGTGCTCGTCTATCTATATGGAAATTCCGCCATGCAGGCGTTGGTCGCCACTGCTTCTCTTTTTTTTTTTTTAATCATTATTCACTTTGGGGTTTTGATTGGCTGCGTCGAGAGCAAAGAGAAGGAGCTTCAGAGGAGGAGCGGAGAGATAAAGCGAGCTTTCTTTACTTGAGCAAAGAGCACAACAGGGATTTAAGATTTGTATTAATTTTAGAGAGATAAAAAGCCATGGAGCGTCTGCCATTTTCTGCAAGAAAAAGGTGACAATCACTCAGAAACTGCCGTCCACAGCACAATATAAATAAAGACTCAGCAGCTCAATATTATCTATTGTTTTCTAGCTCATGTTCTTATTCTTTCTTTGTCATTTTGTCCTCTCTCAGGCTCAGCGATCAAAAATAAAACCTACTGTCTCACTAACTCAGGCTGTTTGTGCGTTCACATTTGAATAAAAACACCGTACATTATGGAAAACAATAAGCTATAATGCCCACATGACTGTATAATCACCTCTCACTCCTACATCAATGGCCTACGGCAAGCCTGTCAGGACTCATATAGGAAGATCTGGCAGTGTGTGTGTGTGTGTGTGTGTGTGTGTGTGTGTCACTCGTCACCCTGCCACGTGCACCAGACATCATACACTCAACACAGGAACTCGGTGTGTGTCACAGGTACTGCAGCTCGCCACATCAGAGCGAAACAGGCCTCTTCCTGAACACAACAGCACAGACAGCCCTTTGTCTGCTGCATGTCCTGTATTGTCCCCCTCCTGCTGTACCGTGTGAGTCAGTCATGCGTTCGATGATTTGCTTACACTAATGTCACAAATACTTCAATACACAGACTTAGTTACTCTGAGTCTGAATGATGGAAACACACAGTTCGTCACATATAAGCTCACACATGCACAAACTTCTTGCACATTTCCATAGTATGTTTTTAAAGGCCCCTACAGTATGTTCTCAATCGGCCTCTTACTATGAGCGATGGGGCCCTACATGAACGCACATTTTTCCGCCAAGAGATTTCTGTCCTTGCTGTTGAATGTGTGCTCTTCTCACTGGTTTGGCTCAGTTGGAAAAAGGTGACGTCACGTACGTTTGTGGAACATCAAGATATAACAACATTTGAATCAGAATCTGCCATTCTGCCATTTGCTTATTGTTGTTTTCCAGTGTCAGTCAAATCTGATTAAACCTCACCCTTTTTATTGCAAGTCTTTCCCCTCCAGACAGTGTGTCATTGCTGAGTTTCAGTGGAGGGATTGCAACACGAAGAGAGATCATTGTGCTAAAAACACAGTAAGCTTGAAAGATACACTTTTCATTTGACTAACTCAGACTGCTGAAGCCTTTAATTTGATTTGGCTCAACTTCTAAATCTCTTTTTGTATTGAAGGACTGTAGATGTCCTCCATCTCTTACACTGAAACCACATTAGGAACAGATCTCTTCACGGCCAGTATGAAGAGGCAGAACAACTACAGCGACTAATAACTCTTTCGATATAAATATGAGCATGTCAGTATTGTTTTAAGACAGATTTGAAAAAATGTGAACTTTCCTTTAACTGTACTTCAGTGTGTAGCATGTCCTACACATTGAAACATAGTCATTGAAATGCTGTGGAAACAACAGTTATATGTAACCACTTTTCAACCAAGTTTATCCCAACAGTGTGATCACAACTCCATCTGACCTCTGGAAAAAGATAGTAAGTCAAAACTACTATTTCCAAGGTCAAGAATGAACTTTCAGGCTTGAGTTTAGCCCAGTTTGAAAGTAGACCAGGCGTCTGCATTACCAAAACCATGCTTACTGAGCGAAACGAACACATGCAGATTTATTGGTGGAGCCTCTGTGTGAAGAGGAATCCCTCACAACACCACACACAGATCAGGGCGTCTAGAAAAGCCTGATTCAGCAAAGCTTAAGAAAATTCACCAGCTCCGTCTTTGTCAGACATAAGACACACAGAGAAGATTGCCTCGCTTACACCGGGCGTCCCATGTGTTCCAATTCGATATGGTTCCTCTGTGATATATCTCTCTTGTCCTCATGTGATGGTTATTTAAAGGGAGAGCCATGGATTTTCTCCCCCATACAACATAATGGCAAATCAATAACGCAGAGAGTGGGCATTTCATAGAGCGGCCTAAAGGATGGGGAGCTAAATTGGACTGGAGTTCAGGCAAAAAGGAATAGATGGATTTTTAAACTGCATTATAAAAATAAATGTTTAATCATTCATGCCATCCATGGAGTTGAATGCAAAATTTCTCATAATCATGATGTCACGCGGTGAGATTTGTCTTCTGAAATCAAGGAATAAATCCACTGCATCCTTTTAAAATCATTTTCTTTATGGGCTTTCTTTGGTGTATGTGCAGCTCAATTACATCTGTGGATGTGTGTGTGCTTACACACATGTGGAGCATGAGGATGAGTGTGCTGATGTGCCTGCAAGGTCCCTGCGGTGTGTGCGCACACACACTTAAAACACACTTATGCGTGTTTTTCCCATGGCAAGACCTGTCAACTAGCAGACGTCTGACATCATGCTCCGAGCAAGGAGGAGGTTTTCCACTGCCTGTGTTACAATGTGTGTGTGTGTGTAGGAGGGAAGGAGGAAGACGGTTGTTATCATGACTTATGGATTGGACAGCAGTTTCCTACTGGGCAGAGAAGACAGGAATGGTTACACAGAGGAATGCTGTTTTTTTTTTTTNNTTTTCAGAATGGAGGGGTGTGCAGGAACGAATGAGAGGATGACAAGAGGAGAGAATTCAAGGAAAACAAAGAAATGAATCTCCACCATCTCCACCACTAGCAAAGACAAAACCACAGGGAAAAAAGAGACAGATGTCAAAAGACAAGACGCCCAGAGGTCCTCTGTATTTACACTTTCCATTCTGTCAGTCAGCGCCTCCTCCATCGTCTTTATCTCTGACACAGCTGGCAATCCCTGAATGACTCACCACTCTCTGAAGTGCTGCGAACCTGGCTTTGCTGGAGGAGAAGGGGAGGGTTGAGGATCGACGGCAAATCCTGCTTAATCATTATCGCCGCCGCCGCCACCACCACCACCAACGCAGCTGATAGCGTTTGGGTATGAAAGGATGTGGATACTGTGGGTGGGAAATAAGGGAGTAACACTTCACATCCAGATATGGTGACAGCTGAGGTAACAGTTTGTGACTGTTCAGCTTTACCCACGCTCCCACACTGACAAAGGGAAGGTTGTCTTCCTTGTGTCCCAAGTTGGAGGGCCCTTGTCAGGGTGAAGCTCTCGCCAAACTCCTTGGGTCGAGGCTGGGGCTTGTTTTCAAAGAGCCTCTTTTGTGTTCGCGCAGCCCCGTGAGAAGACCGGATGACTAACAAGCTGTCAGTGTGATCCAGTTTTCTCATTGTGAACACAGTCAGATCAAACCTGATGAGCCTCTTATTCATGTTTTCATTTGATTTGTGGGACTGGAACTGGCTAAAACAAAGAATTTCTGCACATGGACAATACGCTGAACCC
>NTHP01000112.1:78527-100183 GCA_003416845.1 Oplegnathus fasciatus | reverse complement strand
CCCCGCATATACACAAACAAACAAAAATACACACACACGCAAGCACACCACAGTGGCTGAGGAAGAGCTGAAGTGTTATTTTATAGTCAGCATTGTGTCACTCTTCACACCTTTGCAGTGTACGTGCATGTGGTGCACACACCACACATACAGATACTCACTGGGGCTGTGGCTAAAAGTGAATTATGGAAGAGATCACAGTTTCGTGGACTTTTCCCTAGCATGCACACACACACGCGCGCGCACACACATTTCTGCAGATGCTGTATTGCCTGGGTTGAGTCTATCAGAGCAGTGAATGAGAGAGGGCTGGGATGTGTGATGTTAATCTAACACTTTTGGACCTGAGAGTGAGCACAGTAGCTGAGCTCACACTCCACTCACAGTTCTATCTTCTCACTGAATCTGACTTATCACGTACACAGGCACATGCAGGCACGTGTGCGTGCGCATAGAGGACTGTTCTTAGCGTTTTCGTCGCTCTGGATGTCATTACTCACAAAGACTTGAAGCTACAGAAAGCTGAAAAAAGATATTTCAGTAATGTCAGTGAGGCAAAACATTCAACAGCTGGTTGAGACAAAAATATGCAGAGTCAAATTTATGCAAAGAGCGAGACAAGCTTCTTGTTCTATCTGGATGCAGCTCGCTGACTGGACAGAGAGGTGTCTTGTGGTGAAAGAGGACAGGAAAACTCCAGCTTTTAAAAAACAACACTCCATGGTCTGGGCAAAATGACACTGACCTGCTCATATATCCTGCCAAACGCTGGCATATCAAGCAGATTATGGAGGGAAAAAAAAGGCTTCATGCATGGGGGGCCCCCTGAGATCGTTTGGACCCTTAGGTGGCCCTATATAACTTATTCCATGAGCCATCCATGCACATGCGCTACAGACAAACACAGACACTTGCTCTCACTAAACACACACACACACCATCCTCATTTATGATACTGCTTGTCATCTGCTCTCTCATATTTCTGCAGAATGGCCAGATCGTGTTGTTTATACCAGCTCAGCTCAGCACACACACACTATGAGCTATGAGCACATGTTCGAAGCTGAAGAGAAGAGCAAGGCCGTTTTAGCGCTGCGCACACACACACACACAAGTCTGCTCATTTTCTACAGTCCTCTGAGAAACGTCAGAGGCCTCTGGTCAGAAAACCAATGCATGCCTCGTGGTTGTGAGGAAACAGAATGATTCTGCACTCATTAGAATTATTTCCACACCGGCTCTTGCCAAGTGTCAACATCTCAGTCGAACTGCTTCCTCAAGACAATATCAGCTCTGTAGATTTGTCCCTGAAGTCCCTTAATGTGGATGCTTTTTCTGGAGAAGAGCTACTTCAGAAAAATGATGCTGTTAAGAGCACAAGAGGAAAGGTGCACCTGTGGGAATGAGATTATAAAAAGCAGACAAATAAAAGAAAAAATAGCAACTGGAATGGAGGAATGCAAAAATTCAGCATGCCAGACTTACACTGAAATGCACCATTTTTGTATAGAATGTTTGAGAATAACTATTATGATATGAAACTGATCGGTTATCAGTAAACTTAAAGAATCAAAGAGAACTGTTGTAATGTTTTAAAATCCATAATTGAATTTAACTTAAATCTTGAATGAAAGCTCTGAAGAAAGCATGCTGTCAGCTTATGGAATAAAGTCTGTTGTAATACTAATACATAATGTTTTCTGCCATCTTTAACTAAATCAAAAATAACTTTTCATTCATGAAAAATCTGAGGGGTGTCACCTTTTTTCCAAAGCTGCTAATGTCTGTGAATCACCCTCCAACAGAAAGTTCAGTCGCTACATAAAGTCTAATGAACGGCCCATTTAACCGACAGATTGATAGTAAATGGCTGGTAAACTCCAGATAGTAAAATGAACGGAGTAACGATGCCATAAAACTGATAAGTCTCAGTCATATGACCCAGAGTTTGACTGCACTTCTCTTGAAGGTATTGATTGAAATGGCCACATGAATGATTGCATCAGTTGGGATTATTGACGGACACGTGGAGAAAGAGTGTGTAATTAAACAGTCCCCCGTGTGTGCTCTGGTCACCCTGATGGCTATCAGCAATAAACACAAGACAGACAGAGACGGAAATCAATGTCTGAGTCCGATTTCAAAACAGAAAGTCATGGCATGTGACAGGAGTCTATAGAGAGTTAAGATCCATTCTGGCTTTTTTTTGTGTTTGTTAACTTGAACACAATTTGTAAATATCTGAAAAGCCTACAAACACTGTACAACATCATCAAACGTGTCCAATTCTTCTTCATATAAACTCATTTTCCGTCATGTTTTCATGTCACACACATGTCCAAATCTTTTTCCCTCCGGGCCTGTGCGCGGTGACCTCTTCCATCATTCAGCAGCCGGGAATGACTTTGATTCCCATTTCATCGCCTCATCTCATCCGTCTCTCGCAGCCCTCCATTGTCTGAGGCTGCATTTAAATGACAGTGATACATACGGCACATTACAAAGACAAAAGGTCGACAAGGCCCAGTTTTTGCTCGCATAAAAACCGTGACAAAACCCACGCCGCGGCTCGCCCTCATATGGCGCCGCATGAAAAATTCACGGGAGCTGGGAATTTATCTGCGCCCCCTCTTTAACGGCAGCATCCAGAGACTTAGCCGGCTGAGGTGTGTGCGAGGATCCCATTAAAATGCACTACAGAAAATGAGATTTGGGGGAGCCCTGTGAAAAACCATGCATGTAATCATCTCTCTTCCCCTCTCAGTTTATCTGCGAAGGATTTGGAGGAGGCTTTGGTTCCCCACCCTCTCTGCCCCTCAACCTCCCCCCTGTACCACACATTAATATTCATAGAGAAGATTCTCTCCTTGCTGTCTGTTGCTGCCTGTAGCCCACAGACTTGGCTTATTAAGAATCTAAAATATGGCGAGCAGACTCTCTGTTGGGAGAGGCTATTGTGATTTTCATAGACTGCCTGTATGGACTGATAATGTGAAGGCGATACATGGCCCAAATCATGTTATGAATCCACCACACTGTCTCTTTCTGAATCTTCAGTTTTAGTAAAATATCAGACTTCATTTGTCTAATTGTTGCCTTGTGCTGAGCAATAGCAGATTCACGGTTCAGTGCTGCAGCGTGAGTTCGCAGGCCAGCTGGTTGATCTTGTGGCTTGTTTTGGTCAAAGCCGCTGTGGTGGAGTGAGTCAGAGTGAAACAGGGTGCTCCACTTTGCCTTTCCTGCTTTGGTTCATGATGAACATTAAAGAGAGAGAAGGAGGTGACTCATGCCTCCCATGAACAGCCTCAGTAATTACATGCTCAAAGTCATCAAGTCCACCTTGCAGATCTCGGAATAACAAGCTCTACGATGACTACGTATTACAGCATTTTCCTTTCCTCTCAGGGTCACCTCGGTGTTGCATTGTTTTTTTCCGCACGAATTGTAAAATACAACAACATTCCAAGTTCACTTCTCTCCTCATTTCTCTGTCTTTCTTAGAGGATCAAATGTGACAGGATGCCAGATGTTGGCCTACATGCAGTATGCAAAACTTCCACCTGTCTCATGCTGACAAGTGCAGCACACACACAATATATATTAATAATAGGAAGATTTACAACTTTAAATTGAAAGCCAAGGATTTTTGTCGTATATTCCCATGAATTCATATAAATGCTTTAAAAAAAAAAGAAGTTTGGGGGCATTTTGCCCTTATTTTTCACACCAGTGATAGACAGGAAACGTGGCACCAGAGCAAAATGCTTCACATGCATCGAAGGTGTGATTACATGGTGTTTGTCTCAAACCACATGCCACAAAGACGCACAGTCATAAATGTTTTTAAGTGCACTTGTGGCTAGATGTTAGTAAAATGTATTTAACTGCATTAAAATTGCATTTAATATGATATACTGCAAGGCAGAGCCCAAGTCGATAACACACATAGATGTACATAAATGTTGGTCAAAGCTTCTGCAAACATTTGCCTGCGCCCTGTCTGACCCTCTTCTCTAGAATACACTAAAGTGAGTAGAGTGCAGCAGAGTGTAGTCTCTCTCTCTCTCTCTCTCTCTCTAACCACTCTCCTCTTTCACATGTAAATTAGTCTTTAATCTCTGCTGCTCTAATAGACAACCATGGCAACGGAGGCAGGCCTAATGAGGCAGAGGCGCAGGTTAAGATCTGCCTGCATGCTACCACCATTCGCACGATCAACAGTTTAAATGCACACACACACTCACACACCTATGCAGATATGCAAACATCGCACACATGCATCCACTTTTGTATCATAGCCCTGCACAGGAGAATTACTGTTTAAATTAATATATTACTTGCATGCAAGGTAAACTTTTGTTGCACACTATATTAACAAAAGACAGATCAGAAAGCCCCAAAAGCTTTCACAATGTTGCAGGTTATGAGTTGAGAAATAAAGGTACAGTGCTGACAAAATGAAGTCCAAATTCAAAGCTGGAGCCTTTACAGGCTATTTTTGTTGAGTAGTTGTCTGAATAATTAGACAATTCATTCAAATGAAGCATGAAATGAATCACAGACAGACAAGAAATCCATGAAATCTGTAAGAAACAAAGCATGAAACGACAGAAATCACGAGAGGAAGTCGTCTCAAAAATCTGAAGAATAACCAAGACATAACTGACCACAAACACACTCAACTTAGTCCACTGAACGATGCGTGGAAATGAAGATGCTGCGCACACACACACACACACACACACACACCACTGATAAAGCTTTGAATACAGCGTTAAAAGGCACTCAAGTAGTGCTCATTTCCATGTGAGTGGTACTGATGCTCCAGCACTCTGTTGACTGTAATTTACAGCCATATTAAATCCATTAGACCAACATGTGTTTTCAGAATAGTTCTACCCACAGACAAGCTTCTCAGCGTGCTGCAGTCCCAAACCTCAAAGTCACAGACACATGCTTTATGTAGGCAATGAGTAAAGAAGAACGTGGGGGGATGTGAGGCTGTGTGTGTGTGTGTGTTGCATGAAAGTTACAACACGACAGCAGTGCGTTGCAATTATTTTCATTAGATCTTCGCTGTTCTTAACCATTAAATCCTGTTTTACTGGTTACTTGTGTTTTTAGCGTTAGAAAATTCCTGACCGTAACATATTGCTTGCCTCACACACACACACACATAGACACAGACACACACACGGTTAAAGTACATGCAGGTAAAGCTGTTTCTGGAATGACAAACAGTATGCACAGTATGAGATAATGTCTGCAGCTGCAGGGATTAATTTGTGCTCCAGGCACATGAGATATATTGATACCAAAACTGAAACTGTTTGGTGTTTTCACTGCTTTCCTTTGTTTTTTGAATTCAAAATGCACTGCTGACATGCTGAGGATGTGTGTGTACACAGATGTGGTTGTTTTCTCCCAAATATATCATTAGTTCAGGGATTCTTGACTTTCTGACCATGACCTGACCAAGACCTGAAAATTTAAAAAAGAAACGTGTAGCCACAGTGTGTACAGAAGTCTTTTATAAAAAAAACGTATATACAGAAGTTAAATGAAGCAGTTTACATTAAATAACACAGGTAGTTATTGTATAAGCTTCTATGTAAGGTAGTTTATGTATGAAAAGGTTCACACAATTAAATATCTCTAGTTTTTGCTCTAAAATCTCCATATCGACACAAACACCACTGCCGGTGAGTGCAACCTGTCACATTTGCGAGAGCTCCTCTCAGAAACCTTTTTGTTTCTTACAGCCACGCAGGGAGCAGATGTTGACACGCTCCTACAACACCTTTCATTGTAATTATTCTGTGTACACCGACACAGTGCTATCACCTCACACAGAGGTCTGTTGCTACACAAGCCTAATTAGCAATTAACAGTCATATAGTCATGAAAACACTGTCTATCGGGATTCACTGGGGGATATAGGCTGTAAATAACATTTGAACAAAAGAACAGTATAAATATCTTTTGTATAATGTATATAGCATATAATGAGTACTATTTTTTGCATCAATAAAGAAATGTTTTATGACTGTAACATGACTGTGTCGTTTTGTCTTGATAGAAAGGCGTAGGCAGCTGAAAGACAGAACGCACTCTGTCTCTCTGTCTTTGGTGCAATGTTATTTTTGCCCTGAGGCCCAACACAATTAACACCCACTGCCAACTGGTAGGCTGTGTGTGTGTTGTGTGTGTGTGTGCATGCATGTGTGTGTGCATGCATTGATGTGTCTGCTCCAGATACACAAACTGGTTTTAATTTGTTTATTCATTCAGGCAAAAATTACTGTTTTCCCCGACAAAAAGTGCATTTTGCCATAATTACGAATGCACATACATGTCTACAGATGGATCAGGAGGGAAATTTCACTTTGATTGATTTAGATTTTCATAATTTCCGGCTCCTAATTAATTGCTCTTCAGAAGTTAATTTCTCAGTAAATGTAAAATAAACACGCAATAAAGCTGTGTTTAATTTGGCACACAAAGAAGAAAATTACAGCAGCACACACACATACACACACAAACATGCTCCGCTTACCATACAGCATCTGTTAAAAAAACACAAATCTCCCCAGATTGATCACTCAAAAGCAAATCAATGGCATTTGGACATTTTGGAATGTGTCAGTAAATCAGTTCAACCCCCTGCAACAAGAAACAATAAACCTTTCTTCAAAGGTAATAAAAGAGTACAGCCCATTCCATTAATTTATTGCCCCCCATGTGTGTGAGCGTGTGAGCGTGTGTGTGTGTGTGTGTGTAAATGAAATATGAGTGGATAATCACAGGCCAGGAATTCTTCCGGCGGTCCAGCAGGCAGGTCGGTATGCCGCGCGGAGGAATGCGGAACCTGGAAAGTCAAAACAATGTTGGGTAATGGAATGAGGGGAAAAATGACGAAGGATGTGAGGAGGGTCCTGGAGGACAGGAGCGAGGGAGAGGAAAAAAGGAGTGGCTATGAAGTGGGGGAGGAAGAGGAAAAGGAGGAATGAAGTGGGCAGGTTTTTATCACGCTGGAATGAAAACATTCCCGACCTTTTTGTGGCATCCAAATCTGTCAAAGTAATGGGAGAATCCACCCTTTCTTGAGGGAACACGCTTTTCAGGAACCAAAATATGCATAAGCACTCTGTTTAGGTGTCCTGTTTATTATGAAGCTCCAAAATCCCCCCATAAAGGGGGTTTACCACAATAATCACTCTTGTTCTCCACCTCCTCCCTGCCTCAAACCTCATCCATGCTCTAGCCTCCCATGCCCCATCTAGAATCGCTCCAAATCTGTGTAAATAAGGAAATGCTCCCATTTCGATGCACACCGCAAAAGAAAAAGATGCATGAAAAGATGCGTGAGCCCCATAACACAATACAATTCAGAGGTGTGGAAATCTCCCCTCCTTAATCCAGAAATCAGTGCTGTGGAAAGAGGGATTTGGGGCTGTCACTGTTAAGCTCCTTGTCCCTGGTGTATTATTGGAGCTGTGGCATAGAGGAGAAACACTGGGAGGATGATTCCACGACTCGCTGCATTGTAAACAGGTTTCAGTGTTTGGGAAATAAGCATCTTGCCATAACCGAATTTCCAGGAGCAAACGTAGGAAGAATGATGGCAACGACGGCAGCGGGCGCTTATCACTGCGCTGCATCTGCGTACATATGCAGCTCTGACTGCTGAGCCGCAATCTGTAGATGAATATACAGTATATGCTGGAGTCTGGTGCGGGAAAAAGTGTGCAGAATGCAAATGAGGTAATTATTTATTAGCAGTTTCACAGATTTTATCATCTTTTTCAGCTCAGGGGCAGTAGAAAGATGATGCCTGTCACCTGAGACACCCACACTCAGACTCTAAGATAAACTGCCTGCTGTTAATTAGCTGAGAGATGTTTTCACATTATTCGAGAGCTGTGAAATAGTACCTTGAATCACACATATCTTGGAAACTAGGAGCAGAACTACAGCAGAGTAACAGTAGAAATAGCGCTTGAGAGATTCTACATGCAAGAGCAATGCATAAGACATGAGCTGTGTCAGGGAGGTGAGTGGGTCGCAGCTCCAGCCCTGTGCTATTCATAGACCCTGCCGATAACAGGTTGACTTCTCTGGGAAAGCAGCAGGCAGGGAGAGGGGGGAGGGGGAGGGTGGTAGACGAGAGACAAAGGAGGGAGGGTGCGGGAGAATTCACCTGTGGAAAGAAGCAGAACAGAGCCGGGGAACAGAGGAGGCTGAAGCAAAAGGATGAAACAGGGGGATAACGAGGAAGGGGAAGCATCCTTCCATCCACACACACCTGCACACGACAGCTTCACGTGTGATTGTCGATGACAGCGACGGAGAAGAGAGGGATTGCTGCAGAAAAGGGTTGAATAAGATGGAGTGAGTGGCCAAGAAAAGAATGAAAAAGCTGGAGAGCTTCCACCCGGACAAACATTCACATGTCAGCTGCATTTCAGTGTGTAGGCCCGGGAGGAAAAATGTGGAGGAGCACCTTCCCTGCACGAAAATAAACTTGTGAAATGAGACGACAGCGACAGACACAACACAGAGCCACAACAAACCAAACGGGCCTCATTCAGCGGCGGCAGCAGCCACATTGGCCGAGTGTGACTAACTACAATCATGTCATCCGTAAGCCCTGTGACTACACCCTGTCTGTCTGTCTGCAGCAGCAATTTCACACATATTCTCACTGATGGAAAAGAGAAACAAGAAAGACAGAACCAGGTCTTTCTGTCCACACAAGCTACATCCAAGTCCTGCATCTACAAGCCGAGCTGTCTTCCTTCCTGTTGGCCGGTTTCTGATAATACTTACTGTACTTTTACTTGTACTGGAGTATTTCACATGGTTGTATTGATACTTTTTCTAAACTACTTACTGGCATTGGCTCTGAACTTGAAGCGAAATTGAACCTGCAGGTTATCATTCTAACCAAATATCAGCTGAGTTTGCTGACGAGTATCTCCTCGATCGATGAAATCACTAAATAGTTTTTTGGCTCCCTTAACTGCCTCACTTCGTATCACAGTGTCCGTGGTCTCCCTATGGAGGAGCTGTGCCAACGTAGCCAAGCCCTCATGCCAACGGAAATGGCTGCCTCTAATTTAGCTGAACCGGCTGCATTCCTCGCCTAAAACAAAGCCGTTGCTGTTCACCATATTAAGGCGATCTTGCAACAGATACCAGCTCCATGTTGAAACGGACTCTAATCCCTCTTTTCATGCTGGCCTCTTGGTCCCCATCCAGTCGTACTACAATTGACAACTGAACTCCCCCGGGCATACGCACTCTCATTTTTTCTGGCCTTAAGAACAATAGTGATTATGCATTTTTATAAATAACACATGTTTCATTAAATGCAAATCTCAAAGGGGAAATAGGAGGTTAGAGCCACACAGTAATTAAAAGCAGGTAAAACAACAGCGAAAAGGCCAAATTTAAAGCCCTGGGATAAAAATTAGTGGTTGGCTTTTTAGTAACTTAGAAATATTGCGATAATTTATAAAGAAATGTATCTCTTTAAATAAGTCTGATGTGCCTTCAGGTGGTCAGGAAGTGCGTTCAAGAGGAACAAAGCAGCTCTTCCGGAAGCCAAAACCCCCCTGTGGTTCATGTTAGACCTCGAGGCCTGAACCTGATGGTGCAAATAGAGGTTTTAGAAGTTATTTTCTTCCTTTCTTCATGTTTACATCTGCCTAGCTAAATTTCACTCTTATTTCTCTTATTCACGCTCCTTGTTTTCCTCCCCTTCTCCCCTCTCTCTCCCTCCTTCTCTCTCCCTCTCCCTCTCAGCCTCTCTTACACTCTCTCTGCCTGAGCCTGCCCTGACCCAGACGTCTGTTCCCCGTCTGAGCTCCTGCCAGATTCCTGCGAGGGGAGGAATGCGCGAGAGGGCCTCGCCGAGCCACAATTAACATTTCGTCGGTGCTGCGCCCACACCTATGCAGGGTGCTTAATGATGGCATATTCATGAAGAGCAAATATTTGCACAGAAAAGCTGTCTCCCAGCGACCGCTGAGAGGTAGGGGAAGATAATTGAAAGGAGCTTGCGGCACTTCTAAAAAAAGCAAGAAGGGGAGATTAAAAAAAAAGGAGAGCTGAGATAAATGGAGGGCTGGGCTTTAAAAAGACTGTTGGTAGCAAGAGGATGCCCTGTGAGGAGTGTGTAGTGACAGGAGAAAACCCTCTCTGTGGGGGACGGCAGCGCATGCTGAGAGGGCACCAGCAACAGTGGAAAAAATCCTGGCACATCAACGTGGAGAGAGACGGAGAGAACAGGAGAAGGCAGAGAAGGAAGATAGAAAGAGAGGGGGGAGGGGAGGGGGTGACAGGTAAAGGGAAATATTTTTTAGCAGCTTGAGAAATCAGATACAGTAAAACAGAGATGTGTTTAAAAAAGAGAAGAAGAAGAAATTCAAACAAAGGATGGAGAGAAGGAGAGATGATACACTGACGGTTTTCCAAGAGGAGCAGACTGCATACCGTCCTCCATTTCCCCAAAGAACGTCCCTCCCTACTGCTGCCCCCAGCTGGGAGCGCACACACACACACTGTGTGTGTGTGTGTGTGTGTGTGTGTGTGTGTGTGTGAGTCCCAGCTCAGGTTTGGTGTAATATAACAGAAGTCTGTGTTATTATTGTGGGGACGATGAGATTATTTACTGTGATATCAGTCAGCTCCCCAAAGAAAAACAGCTTTATTACATTCAGAGTTCATTAAAGCTGCAGCGCACACACACACACACACACACACACACACACACACACACACACACACACACATACATCCAGCCCCGACTGTCTGTATGTGGGGGAGGGGTACACTGAGATGCAGGGAGACGGCAAGGGATAGTGATGGAGAGGGGAAAGAGAAGAGCAACAGAGAAGGATGCAACAAGAAGGGGAGGAAGGGAAAGGCGGGATCGTAGACGAGAAACAGAACCAGTGAAGAAGAGAGGAGGCGGAACGCCAGCAGAAAATCAAAAGAAGAATAGAAAAAATATGTTACACATGCCGTGTCTGTGCGTGTGCGCCTCCACTTGCACTGCAATGCTTACACTGTAAATCACCCACCTGACTCAGCATCCCACTCTGTCCACACACACACACACACACACACACACATACACACACACACTCTCTATTCATCATCCGTGTTCTCCTGCCCGCCGCCACACACACACACACAAAATTCCAGCAAAATCCCCCTGCAGAGAAGTAATTCAGGAGTCAATAACACGGTACACATGCACTCACTCACACACAACCCCCCCCCTGAAAACACACACACATACACGCACCATCCCCCTTCCGAGCACACACATATACACACACGTATACTTGTACACACATGCACACACATGCAGTCCTAAACGAGACAGCTGGAGCTATCAAACCAAAGCCTGTGAGAGCCAGCTTTCTTCAGATGGATTTGAGATGTGGGCTTTACCGTATCATCTGCCAGCACGCTGCTGGGAATGAGACGTCACATTCATAACAGCCTACTGCCTTATATGGCAATTATCTCTCTCTCTCTCTTCACTCTCTCTCTCTCTTTCTCCCCTTCAGTGGGGGGAGGGATGAGTGGTTTCAATTATTTGCGACAAAGACCAAATTAGGCACCTGGCAATTTCAATATGGCCTCTTTCTCTGCATTAACTTGATAGGATGTGGTTTTGATGGGGAGGTGATGTGGTTGCATGCATCTTAGTCTCAGGGATGAACACATAGGTTTGTTTGCACGCTGATAAACAAATTGCTTTGGATTAAGATAATTTCCAAACCTTAAAACATCTTGCAGAAAAATGACCAACAATGGACAAAAATGCTAAAAAAAAGGAGATGTTCTTTTGTTCTTATAAAGGAAAGCAAACACTGCTGTGCACATTCCAATATGCCGGTCACACAAAGGCTCAGCAGCAGGCCGTGATCGATCCACCCGCAGCAGCTTTGAGGGCACATTGAGACTCTACTCTCATTGACTACTTCACAATCAATAGTAGCTGATTACTGGCCGGAGAAACTAGCTGGGGTGTCTGATGCTGCTCTGCTGCTGTGATCGTGCACTGGGTTTCACACGTCAACCACAATGAACACAAGATATACAAAATGCAACCAGTTGCTGCTCTCAGACACCCCTTCTCTCTCTCACTAGCACACACACAAAACACACTGTATAATGTACAAATGCACACCCACACAAACTGTAATGTAGATAATCTCTCTAATGAGGGATGGCAGGTTGCAGCTGTATGGAAGCTGTCATCTGTCGGACTGTTCGCCCTTGCACGCGGGGCCGCGAGATATGGATTTCAGTGCAGAAATACTGCAAATGTGTGAATGCGGCTTTTCATTTAAATTTCCTTTTCCCTCAATTTAGTTTAGCACCATTCACCCGTAAAAAGCCAGCCATTATCTCCTGACACCATATTTGAACACCCCAAGTCAAGAACGGAAAAATCAACTCTTCATCGTCTGTGAGTGTGCACTCAACCATCCCCTTTTTTCCATCTCCATGTATGGTGCTGCTGTGTAGCTGTGAGGGGACCGGCAAAGGCTCACTGTTCCTCTCGGTCTCTGCACCTCACAGGCAGATCGGCGTCTGCACCGCTCTAATCCACTGAGCTGCTAAGGAAAGAGTGCTGACGGTGCCCTTTTCCACCGACTATCTCCTAATCCAGCTGGCTGCGGGTCTGGGAGAATAATCCTGGATTAGGGACTCCTCCCCATGGAGCGGCCATAGGGTCCCTCGTGGGGGCCCCCTGTCACAGTCAGCTGTGCCTGAGGCGCAGCGCCTTTCACACCGTGAGAGAGCATAACAACCAGCCCAAAAACAGGCAAACAGTGTCTGATTAGGATTGAATTGCATCAAACCTCTCCTTGTCGCCCCGAGGGTAGCTGCAGCGCTTATTGGAGATGAATAATAGTAAAGAGGGATAATGGCGGATTGGCCTTGTGATGTTACAAGTGCTTTTCATTTGAGGTGACAAAGATTTGGATTCAAGAGCGGCAGGAATTGAGCCCCCAACGAAGCACTTTGTTAGCACGGGATGCACTCTAATTGGTGCATTGTTGGAAATGACAGCCATTGTCTTAATGAGAACCCTGACGTGTGTGTGTGTGTGTGTGTGTGTGTGTGTGTGTGTGTGTGTGTGTGTGCTCTCACCTTCCTTAACACAAGTATTAAAGGAATGACTGTCAATAGCTAAAAAAGGTTGCATTGGTTCTAAATGGATCAAAAGGACCTTAAAGGACTCATAGCACAGTCATGTTATGACACATAGCTTATTTACACACATTTCAGACTTTGAGGTTTTTCAGCCCTGAGTTAAATAAAATACCTACATAGATGTTTCACAAGCAAACAAAGGTATAAAAACACATAAAGCTGAGTTATTTGACTACAAAGCAAACAAACAGTCTGCTGAGAAGCCACAAAGATTCTCCAGACATTAATAAGGAGTGACGAATTATTCAGGTTACACTGAGGTTGATCCAGCACAAGAGAGGTGGCACAATCTTCTGACCAGGATAAGATGTGTCAGAGCCACAGACTCACTTGATGGCATGAAATAACAATAAGTCACCCACAGCACAGGCAGAGAGTAGAGATGTTGTTACATATTAAATAACAGGAGAGTTTCAATTTCTTTAAATTGATCAGTAATTAAGGTGAAAGACTATTTTCATCATCTCCTATATTGAAATCAATGACTGGCTGCCAAGCACTCGTATGGGTGCAATTAAATAGAAATAAATGATGCTGGTTGGAGGAGAATTTTCCTGCAGGTCAATACAGAATTTGTATTTCAGTCACCGTATTAAAGATTGATCCAGAGCTCATCTTGGGGCTGAGAGTCAGGACACTGAGCATTATTAGCGTGGCTAGCCGATCACTAATCAACAGGCTTTTTTTATCTATACACGTGATGTCCTCCCTCAGCACACAATCACCGGTTTATTTACCTGCATGGCTGCCCAAGAGAGACTGGAGCTTGCGTCAGTGCACATATCCCACGGCCCCAGTGAAGCACAACAGGGGACAGCGGGGAGGCTTAATGCACCGAGTGTGTGTGGACACAACATGGCAACATCACTAATGGTTGTCAAGATGATTTTGAGCTCCGAGCTTTGAATTTCATCATCAACGGTTGATTATAATTACAGGGAAAAGTGATTTGTCCATTTTTCTTGTTATAATGAACATTGTAAAGCTTACATCAAATGATAAGTAACTTAATTATCTCCTATTGTAGCCAGCCAAGATGTTTCTTCTTGTCAACGAATCTCGTGAAAAGATGAAAACCAACAACGTTTTAGTCCATGTCTCAATTCTTTCTGAAGCCCGCTCATTCATACTAAAGACATAAACCTTTAAAATGGCTCATAAATATATAGTTTAAGACTAAATCATTTTCTAAAACAGATGGGCATAGCTTTGAGCAAAAGTTACTCAGACAGGAGTAAATTGAGCATCTGATGGCACAAAGTTTAAGTAGCAACAAAATACAATCAGAATGATTGCACATATTTGTAATGTATCTTCACACAATGTTGAATAGCTCTACTTGTCTTGCTATTAGAGGATAAGGCTGACATTATTCTATATTTTGTGTTATTATCAACAAATCTCAAAAAGACCAGAACCAACAATTCGTCTATTTCTCAATCAGCCACAGCCACAAACCCAATGGTTCCAGCTGAGGACATACATCTTTAAAAACAGCTTACAAATATAATTTTCATTTTCAGAAAAGGGTGAGTCATTTTGTAAAACTGCTGGGCACTGTAGTTTTTAGCAAACGTTACTCAAACAAGTGTAAATAGTGCTTTTGTTGGGGACTATTTTCAGCTGCAGATTAATACACATTTGGTGCGCTAGTGATTATTTACAGCAACAGGATGGTGTATGTGGGATTCAGTCAAAATAAACTCCAGTGCCCATGTTCAACATAATGACGGGACACGTCACCCAGTGCACCAGTGTTTTTAATATAGCTTTTGGACAACAATGGAGGTCTATGGCATGGAGGAAAAGGACATATCAGGCTTTGGGTAACAGACAATACTTGTCAATAGGAATGATTAATTGTTGGTTTTGGTATTTCAAGGAATTAGTTGATAATTACAAAAATATAGAACATTGCCAGACTTGTCCTTTAACAGCTATGAGCAAAAGCAAGTATAGCTACAGTATGAATTAAAAGCACAGGGCGTTACTGCAGTATGTGAGCGAAGCACTCTGTGTCGGTGGCCTTTGATTTCGTACTGTTAAAATATGCTTACATGTGATAAGTCATTGTTGGGGATAATGGATTTTTGTGGCAGCAATATAAAAGGTCATGAACATAAAAATCTTTCACAAGCTGAGTTTATAATGCAAAAAGCACATTTTCAGACCTCTATGAATCATAGAGCTTTTATAATAAGAGAATAAATGCAAAGCTGAGTCATTCATTTCCTCCCTTGTTCTGCCCCCACCAAAATATGCAAATACACACACACACACACACTGGCAGGAAGACCGATGGGGCGAGGGAGGGGATCTGAAATACATACACAATAATACAGATGTGCGTTTGCATTCACACTCCCGCACTCTCTCTCTCTGTGCGTCTCTCTCACACTCACACGATGTAAACCAATTGCAAAGTTAATGCGGCACATACCACACTCTCCAATCCGTCATAACACCTGTGACATATCTCAGAAGCATTCAGCATGGAAAAGACTCAAAACAACCCGTGAGCTCTAAAATACACAGAAAGTCATAACATATATCTTCACCCCTGTCACCCTCACAACCAGCCCCCCCACCCCCCACCCCCCGTTTGCCTGCAGCTATTTTGAGAAATGCCTCATTTTCATTTCAATCTCCCGTATGATATAGAGCATGGCTGCCATGAGCTGACTCCTTCACCTAAATGCCAGTAACAGTTGAATAGAGCACAGACGAGACGGGCTTGAAAGAGTGACTATTGTAATGATAAGAGGCCAAGTCAATCTATTTGCATTCAAGGGCGAAGAGACATCTATTTTTGTGTCTTCTCACATGAATACAAGAAGAGAGAGGAGGATACAGATGGCTGTGGCAACATGAGAGCGGTGATCTACGCACAAAGATATCAGTACCTGCAAGCAAATGACATGCTACATGAAGAGTGGAATTTGTATGAGCAAATTCTTGTAGTTTTTTCTTTCAACGCCACACCTTTTCAGGATATATTGTGTTGAATATTGCAAAGGTTGAAGCTGGAAGACCGAATTAAAGGAGAGATGGAGGAGAAGTTAAACAGAGCAATGAGGCAATAATTCAGAGAGCAGATTCTTTCTTAATGCCGGTGCAATTCCTGGCAGCAGAGGGACATGGTTCTCATACTTGTTTAATAGGTCTTTCTAGTAAACTCAATAGGTGATGACCCCACATTTCCCATCTGTAAACCTGCTCTGCCCGTCTTGAATTCTCAATGGATACACTTAGAAGAGTACTGAAGCAATATAATATTGTACTTCCATAAAGTTGGTGTACTTGCAAGAAACAGAATTATTTGAAAGTGTCGTCAGAATCGATGTAGTAGAGGTTGAGATTTCCTGACTTTTAGATGGCGACATTGGTTTTGTTTCTTTTTCATTTCCTCCTTTTAAAAAAAATTCTAAACCACAACTGGTGTTATTATTCTCATCCACGGGACACTGTAATGGTTTGTGCAGAGTGGTACACAACATGCTGGGTTTATGAGGCTGGTAGCATCCCTGTGGGAACACTTGTTTTATTATTCATTTATTCAACTGTTTTTAAATGCATAAAGTTTTTCATGTGTAAATATGGTCTTTTTATGTTTTATACCCTTTGTTTTATGTCTCCAGTGTGGTTATGTGATGTTCTGAGGTTTTTGTTTTATGTGAGGCACCAAAGCAAAATCAAATCAACTACAATGAAAAGGCAAAAAAGTATCACAAATTAGTTCCTAATATGAAATCTACACTTTCCATAATGCAGCTCATTAGTGTCATTTGTTAGACCCTCCCTGCCTGGTAAACGTCCGTTCGTCATTCAAACTCTTTCTCTTTAACTATTTGTGATCACCAAGCCAAAGCAGAGATACTCAAGAGATGTCAATTCAGTCATTTTTCCAGACTTTAGAGAGCACTTCGACAGGTACAGAAAACACTGTACAACAATTTTCACAGGATCTGCAGTACTCCTCATGACTATTAAATTGACTTTAATGTGTAAAATTGGTGGCGTACCCCTCTAATGTATTTTTAATGGATCTACAAATAATACAAAATAATGAAGCATAACTGCCCTTTCATTGCAATCTGTTTCAATAACTACAATATCTCTGAATTATTTCTTGAAATTCATGTCAGAGTCAAAAGGTTTAAAGCTTTGAAACGGAACATAAAAGATGAAAAATCTGTATATATAATGACAAACAATGACATATATGTATATTACAAATAAGTGCAGCACGAAGCTCGCTCTGTTATCAGATACTCTTATGGATCAGCCTGCAGACTGTAGCCCTGGAAGGCCCATTAACACCTCCAGAGGGTAGAGCACAGCCCCCTCCATAAACAGCCCAGCCGGAGGTCCATCCTAATGGGCTAAGCTCATTCCCAGCCTGGCCTGCTCCAGGTGTGGAAGCAGAGCCCTGTAATTGATAATTAGGGGGCAATAACCCAGTGTTCAATGCAGACCTCACGACAGGAGAGTGGCCAGGGCCCACACTGTCACTCAGTCAGAGGTAGGGGGAAACGAGAGAATTGAGGAGGAGGGGAGGAGGGCTGTAATTCAACAAGGGGAGCTGTTGGTGGGTGGAAGGGTACATGCAGGCAGGTTTTTGTGTGTCATGCACATGTAAAGACTGATAGAGTATTTGAGTACAACTCCAACACAAAGAGCCTCCACAGAGCTCGAGTGCTTTGCGTAGGTTACTGATAGCGACTCTGGTGCTTGTGATACCGTAGGTAGCAGTATGAGGTTGTAACACAGCGGAGAAAACAGGCCGGGCATATCAGTCCACACGCACATTTTTGTCTTACTGTTAAACCACAGATCTTATCAATCATAATGGCGCACTAAAAGTTCTGTAATCTAACGCTGTGTAGAAATAAGCAAAGTGCCTCCAACGAGCGCTGCCTTTACAACAGGGTGATATAGTTTCTATGGTGTTCCACGTGTTGCTCCATCATCCACATATCCAGTCATTTAGTTTTTTTCTGCAGATGAAAACTGCATTAGTCACTCAAATGACGCAAAGAGGCCAAAAGATTTGAGAAATGAGAAGTGGCGTTTTATTCATTTATGTATTTATTGTCATTTTCCCTTTATCTTGTTTTCTGCTATTGCAATGCATTAGCCCTCAGAGAAGCTATCAATCAGGGGCTAATGGGTTGTAATTGCAGGCAGGCAGGCCCCCACATCAGAGGCAGCGGGGTCTCTGGATAGCAGAATAATCACACGTACAGCAGAGAATTGCTTACAATGGATTAGGTCCTTGGGCGATCTCGGAGTATAGGTTTATGTAATTTCCAACTAATTTTCCTATTGAAACCCATTATACTCATCCCTGCTATGTCTTGCATTAATCAGTAAGGTTAATATAGTGAGGGGTTAAAACAGAGAGACAAGAAAGAAATGAAGGGGAATTTCGGACGTCACTGAGGAGGAAAAAGCTCCTGGCTGTTTAGCCACTGGATGCCAAAAAATACACTGCACACTGCACACAATGTGCCTGGGTCTTCCAGAGAAAAATGGTTGAAAATTTGTTTTCCTGGAACCACTTTGAGTCACTAAACCAGAATACCTGCGCTGCCAGAGCCATTCCCCAAAGATGGCTGTCAGCCAGAGTCTTCCTTTCGCTTACAAGGAGCCTGCCACCTGACGACTGTGTCTGATGCTATCTCCACAGCTGTCCGTGACAGTCAGTTGATCGCTGTCAAATGCCTGAGCCATCACACACACACACACGCTGTCAAACAGCCACAAACAAACAGCAGAGGCTGATAAGACTGTGCTGGATCGTTTAGGGTTAAACTCTGGGAAACACACAGTCTGCTTTGCTGCCTTTTCTCATGTGAGGCCTTATAATGTTTGTCAGAAAACTGGAATGGAAGTCCCCTGTGAGGCGGAATTCACACCTCACCTTTTTCATCTTTGCAGAGTGAAAGGAAGGCGCATTACAAAACAACATCTTATACTAGCTGCTTATAGGGGGGTGTCAGTGCCAAAGCTGGTCAGGTGTTGTGGACTTCTACATACAGATTCTGTTGTTGTCTGTTTTCACACACTTTTTCAGCATCAGAGCCCAAAATCTATAAAAGGCTAGCAAGTCAGCCACTTTGCAAGTGAAACCAGTTTATTTCCACAAGCTGAGGTAATTGCAGCTACACACAGAAAATGTGACATTCTCAAAAATATTTAATCTGCACCACAGAGAGGAGAATTTATAAAAGACCAGAGTTTTGCTCGAATCCCTGTCGGGGCTCAGAGAACCGTAAAAAGTCAAAGTTTTGGTGCAAACACGAGAAAGACTGGAAAAAATAAACTATTATGCAGTATTTGAGCTCTAGGTAGACTTTGTATCTGTTCAGCCTGTGCACTGTAACACTCTTTTTATTCTACTGCACCAAAAAAAAAAGGGACAAGGTTGAAAAGGTTGTTTCTTGATCAACCAAGTTACGACTCCTCACCATCTGTTGTGGGGCTAGTGCAGGAAAATTAGTTAGCTTTGTGCTAATACAGCAGTGCTTTTCTGCTCTCCTGCTTTCCTTCCCTTGGTTATTGATATGAGAGTGGCTGGAAAAGCAACTAAACGATTTCAGGAAGTTGGAAACTTCTTCCCACACTTTCAAGTAATACTGGTTCACACAGCAGGCAATTAAGTGATAAAATAGATGAGGCATTATTCTTAAGCAAGTTATTATCCTTCATTTAACTCCACCTTAGAATTGAATTTACACATGTATTAACTCTCCTTATGTCAGCAAGAGAAAAATCCTGACAGCTGCTTCATATTGTGTGAATTATAGAACTTCCTGGTCTGAGATATTTGAGATATTACCGACATGGAATATGTCAAACAGAAATTCTGGACCAACTCTGAAAAGTTTCACCTAAATCTGATGTCCAGTTAATGGAGATTTATACTTACTGACTTCACTCTCTAAGACACTTAAATGACACAACATGAATTCAGTGTTTTTGGTGGATTTTCCTTCAAAGTTGTTTTTTTTTTTTAAATGGATGCATACAGTAAACTGGTGTCTCCAAAGAAATGTGTGTTGACTGTAAAAACAGGAGAAAAATATCTTTATGTCAACAAAGTAGGGAAGGGAAAACTGATTGCCAAAGTAGTATTTATTGTTTATTACTGGCAGCAAAAAAGGTATTGATACTACAAATACCTCCATTTATCTGTTTCTGAATATTTTTTTATCATTTAAAATGAAATCTATCTAACCTTATACCACGTCATTGATATCTTTTGGTATAAAATGATGCTGCATTTCATTTGAATTTGTGATTTATGATCATCTATTAACATTCCATAAAGAATTTTGATTCTAAGCTTTCTATATTAATCCTGATATCTGTGATTACTTAAGTAATTACAAAACAATACACAGACTTATTGCTATTACTTGAGCAGTGTTTAATGATGAAAAGTACTGGTGGTGGTATTTTAAATCCCAGCATTGTTTTTACTTGGTATCAGATCACAATCACAAGTCATTTATCGTCAGAAAGGCATTTATGAATTGTATGTTTGGTACATTTATGTGTTCGGTAAAACATTTTCTAGAGATGTTTCTTGAAAGTTTGACTGTGTTGTTGTTTTTTTTATTAATACCAAGAACAAGAATAGGCTCTTTTCTTCTGTGATGTGTACAGTAATACATCAGCATATCATGGAGTTCAACAGCAACATTGTACATTCAGTGATGACTGGTCAAAACCCCTTTAAATAGGAGTAGTCGTTAATTAGGCTCGTGACTGAGAGTGCATGTGCAGACGATGTGATGTCAATGAGGATTTTAATAAAATTCATGAGTTCATAGAGGCGCGCGCACACGCACACACACACACACACACACGCACACACAGTTCGATTACTTTCCCATTGTGCATGTCTGAGTTTGCTCATTTCAACGCAGCCGCCCAATCTTCAAAACTCTGGGCATTTCCAGCAAGCAGCTGCACATGATAACTAATAGGGAAAAGGAGCAGTTATGAATGTCATTTGCAGAGACTGCTTGCTGAGTGAGAGAGTGAGAGACCACAAGAGAGAAGGAGAGAGAGAGAGGGGGCGGAGGAAGGCTGATTGAAGGTCTTAATGTTACATTTTAGCAGCAATTTGAAGATGTTTTCACCCCCAGGAGTGTCGCTCAAAAGCTCTCAGGGAAAGGCCTCCGAGTGGGGACCATCTTTGCATCTGGGACTTGCAAATCACAGAGGCAAGATACAGATCACTATATTACTATATCCCTGTACAAAGCCTAAATCGTCCCTTTCCACTCCATCTCTCATGTCTTTTTTTTCTCCGACGAGTCCCAAGAGCCAGCTTTTCTTTCTTCTTTTCTCTCCCAGGTTCTCCCCGTGATGACTGCTATAATTAAAGAGACTGGTCGGGGGGG
>NTHP01000112.1:52612-78336 GCA_003416845.1 Oplegnathus fasciatus | reverse complement strand
GGGGGGGGGGGGCTTCTACGGCTGCTCTCCAACTCATTACCAGATGTTTAGAGGTCACTTCAGTTTATACACACACCCACGCACACGCACACCCACACCCACACCCACAAAGAGTTTCACACCGTTGTTGTTGAGTGAGAAGAAGCAAAAAAAAAGCAGATACATTCATGTGGACTGATTCTTAGTGTTGATAGTGCGTTGTCATTCATTTTAAGGTGAAAAAAAAGAAAACAATAACACTGTGCTGACGATTTTTCACAACCCTGTCTAAACATGGTTCAACACAGATGACGAAACTTCAAGTAAAACACCATCAATTTCTCTGACAAACATGATCTATGCTTTCTTTTGGCAGACGGCGCTGTCATATCCATCCAATACCTCAGACAGGAAACTCATACTATATCTTATGATGGCTATGTGTAAATGATTAAGCTCCTATTGCTCGACAGGTAAAATGAACGCCTGTGTCTGACTTTATCAGAAGGAAGCATACGCCTAGCTTCCTCCAGCCTGTCAGGCAACAATGTTTTAACAGAGAGAAATTATGAGAATGTTCCTTACCACAATCTGATGAGGAAATATGCGGAGCCCTATCACGAGGTGTTTGTCATGTAAACACATTCTTACCTCTGTTTTGGGCGCGAGTGTTTTCCAACAAACATTGTTGTGCCCTCTATATGTCAAGAATCGCTCATGCAAGGATATAATATTGCTAAATATTTGTAACTGCTGATATAAACGCAAACATTCACTTGTTTGGAAATGAAATTAAACACAACTTAAAAGTACCAGTAATTTGTTATAATCCTATTTGTTGGTTAACCCTCCTTTGTTGACACCGAGGGTTTGGATTTCATGTTAAAAACGTCCTGCTCAGACTTGAGATATGCACATATAATTTGATATTCACACAAATATTCCATTGTGAGAACACAGGAACATTTTTTTTAAAAGTTCAAGTTCAAGTCCTGTGAATGAATCTCCAGTTTTATTTGACCCTCGGTCAGAGTCTGCACAAATTCGGGCCGGTTGTCTCAGACCCTGATGTGACCCATGCCCACAAAGCCCGTGGAAGTATGCCAAGCCAGCAGCAGACTCGAACCTGAAGTAGCTCCAGACCAACATAGCGCCCGGTGATTGTCCATTCTGCTCCAAGAGGAAAGCAGCCTCTTGTCTTCCGGCCCGTCCAGCAGCAAACCGTCCTCATGTGATACTGGATAACATTCTGGTAAGGCAGTGCTCCACATTGCACCACATGAAGGGATCAAGTGACAGAAATCCTCAGTAAGACAGTGAAACTAGAAGCAGGGACTGTGGAGAGAGGGGGCAGCAAAGAGTCCGGGAATCCAGCAGATGGATCCAGACCTTTGCTGTACTAACATGAGCCAAGACCAGCAAAGCTCCCCATAGCCTCCAGCTCAGGACTGTTTCCGGAAGGTGAAAATATCCCGGGTTTTGGAGCCTCTCTTGCCCTCCGGCGGAGGCGTGGGGGTGGGGTTTGGTGAGGGCGAGGGCGTGGACGACGGGGAGGGTGAGGAGGGCTGAGGGGTAGAGGTGCCTCCATAGGGGCAGCTCTGCGAGTCTGGGTGTTCACCGGAACACTCCACAGTGGGGATGTAGCGGCTGTCCCACATCCCCGGGCCACACAGTTTACAAAGGTCGTGTAGGCTGCATGGGATTCTGGGTAGGAGGCGGAACTGGTAGAGGAGGCTGCGGGCCTGGAAGAGCAGGACGAGAAGAGGCAAGATGAACTAAAATATGTAAAAGGGTGAAAGGAGCTTTGGATTGACAAGAAACAAAGTCAGTGAATGCAAAACAGTTAGCTGCACATATCAAACACAGTGGATTAAAACAAAACATTAAAATAAATCAATACCCTGGACACCCGGCTGAAACATAACAAAATGTCAAGGTCAGCATTGCCGTGTGTTACCTAAAGCTAAAAGGCCGGCATGCCCGCTCTGAGAACATTGGATGCAAAATCTCAGGCAACAACAACAGGAGTTACGCCAGCTGCATGCTAACATGAACTCACTGCCTGTGGTTGCAGCAGTACAAACACAGCATCCATAAACATGAGGACGCAGGCACAGACTCAGTGGATGCAGATCATAAATCCTCTGCATGGCATGGCGGCATCCCATTTAGCACCTCAAGGCCTCCGTGGGCAGGTCAGAGCATATCAGAGCTGCTTTGCTGCAGCATCGGGCAGGGCTACTTGATGCAACACTAGTTTGAATTAAATGTAATGCAGCAGTCTGTGAAGGAATTGCTGCGATTATAAACCACAGATTATTGTAATATTTTAAGGTTAATGGATATCCATGTACTTCATGTGTGCACAGGTGCAGAGTAATAAAACGAAGAGGCCTGAAATCTCAGAGCATTTACTGTGATACCTTGCGTAGCACCAGTTCTCCATTCATGTGCATGGAGAGGTTGCTGAAGTGGAGCAGCATTTGGTCAGTGGCGAGCTGCTGTTCTGTCACATCCTCCCCGTAGAGAACGATGATGGCCACACACAGGAACAGGTGGAAGTAGTCCGTCTATGAAGAGAGGGAAAGAGGTTAGCGAGGAGGTCAGTACTGGAAGATAAATGCAGGAATATCCGCAAATTATCCGTTTTTTTTTGGGACCTCATAGATAATAATAAAATCCACTGACAGTGTGGTGTCTGTATTTAGTGCTGCCCTTCCTGCAGGGTACAATTTGAAGGTCACCACAGAACAAGGAAAGACAAAGAACAGATTTGCACAAAATGCTAATTTACACTAAAATCCAGTTCAAGGAAAATGCAAATTATGAGGGTATAGTATGTGAAAATGTAAGCTTAAAGGTGGAAAGTGGATTAAGGGCTTAGTTTGAAAAAGAAAGGTAAAATAAAAAATAAAAACTTCGATGAGTGAGACTTTGTACTGTGTTTTTGTGTGTATGTGGGAAGTAATGTTTATATTTTTAATTTATATACATTTAAATAATCTGCAGGCCCCTCTTATTGACTAAATGATGAATGATTTCACCTCATCTTCTCTTAAATATCCATCCCTAGGTCTCTGCTCCGTTCACCTCCTACCTGGCCCAGAGTTATATATTTTTACCTCTTTTCTTATCATAAAAGTATGAATTTCATCAAGAACATTAGTGGAGTGGCACTGTCAATAATCAGGCCCACATCTCATTTTTAAAATGCACCTACCAACAATATCTGAGTGTCGGTTAGTCTAAACATTTCAGATGATAAGAGCAGTCAAGAACAATCTATTGTGACACAATATTACCTGATGGCTCCTATTCACAGAAAAATCTGATATCAATCAGAAATTCTTGCTTTCGGTTCATCTGGTTTGTGACATTCAACCGTCTAACCCGAGGTTTCACTCTGCTATCTCCTCTATCGCCACCTGCAGCTCTGCTGAAGATCAGAACATCTCACAGGGGGTCTGAACAGATGGCATGAAGCAGAAAGCCTGATATTTGACTCTGCCTCAGCGAGAAGAGGTGCTAAGCTCTGCGTCGCGGCAGCGAGCACAACACAGATACAAGTTTACTGGACTGACACAAGACACAGGGGGTGGGGAAAAAAACACGCTTCACGATGCATCGATTTGAGGAAGGAAAGGCAATCGCGTTGACTTGAAAATCTGGAATTGATGTTTTTCAAGTTTTCCCTTGAAAATAAAAAGGTCATTCTTTGAACTAGTGCACTTGTAAGGCCTATATGTACTTAAATCCTGTTAACAGTTCAAATATACATTTGTAATGTTTAAAGTGAACTAAATCAAAACGTGGGATTTTATGATACGTTGAATCTTTACTGAAAGAATCTCTAATCCCTGTTGAATTAAACTGTTAAACCCCTCCAAAACCAAGACGTAATATGACATTTTTTAGGCATTTAGGAGGATTACAATAGTCTGTGGTGACAGGCTTCAAAAGAATAACACGGACTCTTTTAATTGCAGACAATGTTAACTGCATGCCTCCTGAAAAATCCTCCAAAATTTGGTGCTGTAGTGAACCCTTCAAGCGCCACTGTGCGCTCATTTATGCAAAGTTTCTCTTACAAACTTATGTATGCAAAGGAGCCGTTCGGACTTTGCCCTGACCTGGTAGTGAGCCCAGCAGGCCTCCCACATGCGCAGAGCCTCTGTGTCGGGGAACTCTCGCTTGAAGCACAGCAGGATCCAGCGGTGGCAGAAGAGCAGCTGGAGGCCGTCCTCCCCCAGCCTGGTCAGGTGCTGGTGGAAGCGGGGCAGCATGAGACGCAGCAGCTCCCGCAGGTACATCTGGGAGGTCAGAGAGGGCACACACTGTCTTACAAACACAATAAAACATTTTCCAGTGATATTTTACTACTCTTAGGCTGGAATTATGCTTCTCTGGACTGCATGTAAGTGAACGTACATAGGTGTCATTTGGACACGATCATGTGTATCTTTTACACTATGGATTTTTAGGAAGCAGTGTCGCGGCCCCCCAAAAGATGTATATGGGAGGGTTTTCCCCACTATTTGACCATCTGACAAGCACTTCTGATGGAGTTTCCTGGCGCCTTTATGTGTATCTCCGCAGAAGCATAATTCTTTTTTCTACCTCTATGATAGAACCTGACATTTGCCTAACTCAAAGACACACACAGAAACATCCTACCAGCTGCCTCTCCATGTCCTCATCACGCGGTGAGCTGATGAAGATGGTGTTCTCCATGAGGCCGACAAAGCACCAGAAGGTGTCACTTTCATCCTGGATCTCAGTGAGCAGGGGGGCCACCAGGTCAGACATGCCCTGGCAGTAGCCCATGTCTGGATTAAACACTGCATAGTTGAGCAGAATCCGCCTGCAGCGAGAACAGACATCTTAGTGCTGTTGTAACATCTCAGCATCAACAGAATATCTAATACAAATTAGCAATAGAGTCTCATAAACATTTACATTTTTAGCTTCTTTTTTTGAGTCTCTAATATAGAAATGTTCACGACACTGTAGCCTGGCCAAACCACTGAAATGTATGGTCCCACCCAAACACTCTGAATGATCCAACATGTGTTTCAGCATTGCTGGTAATGCCCAGGAAAACATGACAAGCCCTGCTTTAGCGGTTGCTATGCCAACTCCTCTGGTAACCAGGGAGCTAATTAATGATCTTTCTTGTTTTTTTCCCCCTTTTTTTGTACATGGATACTACTTTGAAGTAAACTTCCCTCATGCATTAGTAAGGATTTTTTAAACAAAGGGAAAACCCTGCGGACGTTTTTTTGTTGTTATTAGTGCAATATTAACAATGTGTTTTGTGTTTGGAAAATTAAAGATAAAAATGATCAGAAGACGCCGGTATCTTCAGTTCAAATGACATGCTTAGACTGAATGACCCAGAGAAAGTTATCTGTGACGTATAGGTACAATAGATGCGAAAGAACTGAGGAAGGGTGAGATAATTGCGGTGCATCTGGACATGTGCAGTGCTGGTATCACCCTTGGACATAATACCTAAACAAATACCAGGAACCTCGATGAGAGTCACTAAACTAATATGCTATTTAAATCCTCCTGCTCCTCGTTTAGAAAGCCATTAGCTCTGAGTATGCATCAAAAGTGCTCAGACGGCTTAGTCAGAGTCAATAAAGCATGAAACTCATTTGCGGCTCCCCCAGGGTTCAGAATATGAAATGAATAGGTACGCCTGTGCGTTCGGCTGAGGAGCGGAAATGATAAGGACGGCTTGAGAGAAGGTGAGAGAAGGAGAGGGCAACGGAGACAGAGATAGAGATCGGGAGTGGGAAAAAAAAAGAGGAAGAATGGGGGAAATTAAGAGAAGTGGTCTGACCTCATGATCTCCACATTGGGGTTATTCTCTCCTCTGAAGAAGTGGTTGCTGCGGTCTGTTCTCACCACGTCTTTATCCACTGTGAACTGGACCTTTCTCCAGAACTCGCTGTGCTCCTCCGGGCTCATGGACAATCTGAAAATACACACAGGCAGAAATGGAAAAACGTTAGATACATGCAAAAAAAAAAGAAACTGAATCCTGCAGCTGCTTTCTTTATCAAGACTAAAGTTATGATTAAAAACAGACAAGAGCAAGACAGAAACTTAAGAAAGTTTTTCTGCACAATCTCTGAGGAAATTAAGGTAATTACGCTAAAAAAATAAAGCCTCATCGAATAATCTTTACCTCAAATGTTACTCTGGTGTAAAACACTAATGGCTGGCTGCAAATGAACTGAAAAATGTGGGGGTGGGCAAGCATTGGACTGAAGGGGTATTTCACCAGTAAGCACTCCATTGAGGATAATACCACAACCATAAAACCCCCCATCTACCCCTCTAAATGTTAGGGACTATATTAGCAATGTACTCTGTGTATGGCACTAATGTACTCAAGTCCTAACAAGCAGAGGGGATTTAATTAACACTGTTTGTTTTCCGTGTGGCCCCACCAGGAATAATGAGCGCACACCTGATGCAACGCCGTGCAACTGTTTAGTCTCAGTGCCGTGTGTTTGTGTCGTTGGACCCTCCCGAGCCACCTTTCTGTCTCTCTCTCTCCCTCGAGGATGCTGGTCAGGAGTTCAGTACATGTTTTCAACACTTCATATTTCTGAGGCTGGTATGGTTAAGCAAAAATATAACTGTTTTTACATACCACTGACTAATAGTTTATTTTTATTCATTTAATTTCACGTATGTTCTTATAGGGACAAGTATACTGTATGCCATATGCCACAGCATTAATAGACTAAGCTAGTTTGTAATGTCTGACCCCAGATGGGCCTTTAAAATACGCAAATCTCAACAAGGAAATACACACAAAACGGAGGTACAAACAATGTAACGTAAAACTCGTGATCAAGCACCTGATCATTCACATGGCTGATCATTAAAAGATGTTTCTTCTGGAGTTTAAATTAATTAATTTGTAATGAACCGATTAGTCAATCGACAGAAGATGTATTCGTTTATTTTGATAATCGATTAATCATTTAAGGCATTTTTGTCTTTGTCTGCCTTTTGTCTGTTTTATATAATTGTAAACTGAATATCTTTACATTTTGGACTTTTTCGGACAAAATAAGACACCTCATGACATCATCTAGGATTCTTAGAAATTGTGATGGACATTTTTTCACTACAGACCAAACGATGAATTGAATTAGTTGCAGCAGTGGTCTGATCGTGTCTGAAGGTGCATTTATGAACAAAAGGAACGTTACTGTCAGAGAGAAGTGAACTTCCTCTTCTCTTCGAAAAATCTAAACCAAAATTAGAGCTCTTTTGAATTTCCGTCACTGGTGCAACAAAAATTAAATATAAGCACTTCCTCTTCAAGCCAGCCAGAGAGGATNAGTATGATGAACTAATTAACTTTATAGATATTTTTTTTATGTTTTCTGTATGTGTGTGTATATAGATAGGTTTTTAGTTAGCTTTTTGTGTTCTTATTTATTGTGGAAAAACATGAAAACCAATAAATACATTAAACTAAAGAAAAAAAAAAAGATGATCTCATTTAAAGGCAATGACAATATCCTAAATGTTCACTGTTTGCCTGCTGACCTACACCAGCAGCAACCCAGCCTCTGCTTAGTCAAAAGTCTATTTACTTGTTACAGCTCTATTGCTTCCACCTGCAGCTGCTTAGTTATCACAGCTAAGGGAAGGACACATGGTTAGGAGACAAGGACCAAAACCACAGACGTGTATCCTTGCTCCTAATGATCAACTAGTGGCCCTGGAGGCTGCTCCAGTCAAATGGTCTTTAAAGGAATCCACATCAGAGTCAGAACGAGGGCTCTAATTACCTGACATCGATAAGACCTTCTGATGTACTCAAAATGTTAATAGGCCATACAGATGAAACCTGTCCAATTATCATATTCATTACAGACAGAGCGGCACAACGTGTGAAAATATGTGTACACTCAACCTTTTGGTTGCGGGGTGGAGACTCAGGTGCTTATGTGTGTGCGTGTGTTTGTGTGACTGCATTTCCTTCTGACTAGATCTTATCTGATATTATTATCTGATAAGCGCTGACATGTATTTTCTCCAGAGACCTTTTATTTCACACCCACACCCTCCCCTTAACACTTTCCTGATTGTGCCTATTGATTTCTCAGCACCACAGCAGACTCACATGTGGTTTAATGTTTGACTGACTGAGCGTTTTGCAGCCGATACTGCAGCCGTGTGACAGTTTATCTGCTGTGTCTTGGTCAGACTTTTTTAAAATTAATTGATTTCCATCACGTCAAATGATCCTAAACTCTCCCCATATTTCTATGTAACAAACACACACACACACACACACACACATCTATTTCTTTCTCCCTGTTGCCCACCTCCTCTGCTGGATGTCATGATAGTGGGTGCGTTTTTGCAGTCTCCAGGCCTCCCTCTCCTGAGAGGTGGAGTCATAGCTGTAGTAGTGCAACAGGAAGGGCCACACCTCGCCACGGATGGATGGGTCGATACCACCGAAGAAGATGGCCTGGCGGGGAAGGAACAAACACGGTGAGCACAAAGGGCAAACAGGGAGCACGCAGTGAGAGATCACTTCTAATGAATGAGAACATATCAGACTGTATGCAAACAAGAACAAGCCCAATCTCAACTATCCTCTCAGAACTGCAGTAGACGTGCTATTTCATGAGTGTTGCAAAAGGTTGCAAAACCGAAACTCCTAAAAAAAACCCAAATATGTCCAGCGAAAACAGTGCTCTTCTGTTCCTGTATTTGCGTGTTTACTGAGGAAATGTCTTGGTCACAGTCTAACTGCCACTGAGTCATTTCAGTAACATGGTAAACCTTCAACTGAGTCAAACCCAGGCAACTCAAATGACTCACAGGGGGACACTGGCCAAGACCAACCTTCTCATTACTTACAAACTGGGGGTGATGATTAAAACTGAAAGTTATACACTGTGGGGATGACTTTCGAAATGACTTTCAGGAAAAATGCATGAAAATGTGACCATATGGACAGCAGCAGGTGAGACTGATAGCCTGACAGGATTGGAAAAACATGTACATACACACACACACACACACACACACACACACACACACACACACATACCTTACGTAGCTTGTACTCCTCCTCCACCTGCCCATTGTGGTTGAGGTGACGTAGCCAAGTGGTGACATCCAGCCGCCGGTAAAGCTTCTCCTCCGGGTGGGTCTCAGCCGACGGCAGGGTGGGCCTCTGGATGGAAAACTGCATGCACGATTTCTCAACTGACACCTGGTAGAAAGAGATTTAAAAAAAGAAAATCAACCAACCACCAAAACCAGGAAAGAAAGGCTGAAAAATTCCTTCGTTTCTCATTAAAACTAGACGCCAAACAGGATTTTGGATTGTAACCTGACCTGGTCTTTAAGCTGAGTTTCCCTGCAGCACTTCCACTGTTGGAAGACCTCAGCCAGCTTGTCCAGGCCAGCATGATGGAAGTGGAGGATCTTATACTGGCTCTCTCTGCTGGCTATCACCAGCTGGCCACTGGTGCACGCCTCATCACTGCAACAGCATGATAAAGAATGATAAAGACAAGAAATTAAGACTCTAAAAACCCTTCTCTGATAAGAAATTTGAAGGAATGTGTCGACCCTGGATTCATAACCATTTTTCGCTTCTTACTTAACTCATTTCTGATCGTATCCACAGCCAATTCTCCATGAATTATCATAAAACAAACACACTGTCCTGAAACCTACAACACATCACGAGACATTGCGCAGTAGCGTGACAAGGTGACCCCCATGACTCCCGGCTGACCTGAAGAAGAGTCTCAGCGACCTCATGTGACCCAGGTCCACCCTGAAAACGCCGCACAACTGCTCCAGAGCCAGCACCTTCTGCTGCTCCTCCCACCGCACGCCCTGCGACTGGCCGCCGCTATCGGAGGGGGCGTGGCTATCCAGGCTGGAGGCGGAGCTTGCGGAGTGGGTCATGGACTCCTCGCACAGTTCCCTGGCAAAAAAAACAAAACAAAACAAAGGAGTTTCTATGAATTAGGATTTAGTTCATTTTTGGAGCTTGATTGTGCTAAAGAGAGCTGAGTCATGTTTTCCATGAAATTAAAGGAACAAGACTTCATGGTTTATCCCAAGGTTTAATGCAGGAAAACCACCGCTCTACCCGGCTAGATCTTAGCTAAGGTGCTGAAAGTATCAAAAAGTGCAAACTAAAAAAAGGGATACCCACACACTCAGATCTATGCAGGCTTTTCACTTTCTTTTTTCAGTTTATCTCATGGTTTAACCCATTTTTTCACAAAAATCCATTCTGCCTCACATTTAGATACAGAGCTATTTGTCTATGTGGAACATTAATCATGAATATCATGTAGACAGTGACCAGCAGTGTTCAGCCCAGTGATAACTGTACAGACATATAGGCTTATCCCGAGCTCAGTTCTGCCCTGTTGTTTTGTGTCTCAATACGGTTCCACCAAAAGGCTGAGAATGGGAGGAATGCATGGAGGCTTCTGAGGACACACACACACACACACACACAAGGAAATCTGTACACACACAAATCACACTGTCTGCCGTCCAATTTCCCCTGTCATTCCCCCATGGCCAGCATGTTGTTCCCGGCACTGAAACCTGAGCTGAGGGTTCCTCTGCTGCGGGAGGAGACACACTACACACATACTATATGTACAGAGAAACACACACACACACACACACACACAACAACAACACAGAAAACAGACAAAACCATGTACACAAATACGCATCTGCATCCTGCACCACAACAAATACACACAAGTCTTTCAATTCTAAGAATCACTGGCTGGCATGTTCAGTGTCTTCCTCTCTTCACTCACACACAACCACACACACACACACACACACACACACACACACTGAATGGACCATAGCTAATGACCATAATGCACTCTCAAACACGTCTCGAGACATGCTAATGCTGAGAAACAGACCAACACAGAAATGCATTAAACCCACTGACATTTGAGAAGCAGACGTCTCAATGAAGTTATTTGCTTGCTACTTACTGTCAAATGCACTTATTATCTGTTTAGGAAATTAAAACCAGAAGTCATTCAATTTGAAAATGTAGTTTATTATGTCTATATTTATTATATAATATTAAAAAAAAGAATCCTAAGAATTGTTTTTTCTCTCTGGTTAAAATGACACATCTTTTCACCCTGAAAACTATTTTCTGTTTAGAGAAATTTTACAGGTGAAGACATGTGGCATGTTGGTACTTTGAAAAGACGAGGGAGGCAGGCCAAGTCTAATCTATCACACCCTGAATCAATCATGTCTGGCTAATCATTTCCCCGTTAGCAGATGGGAAAATAACAAGGCTGATCAATCCAAGCTGCACAGTTTCCTCTGCTATCTAGTGATTTACTGCTCTCTGTCTCATGTATCACGCCACAAACCAGACTGTGGAATACAAGCAGACTGGGAGAGAGGCACAGAGAGCTCTGGTGAGGGAGTTAAGCAATCTGAAATATGGAGGAGCTCTTTTAAAAAGGACTACTGTACTTGCTTTTTCATAACTCCAATGACTGTCAAGCTCGGGGTGTTAACAAGGCCTACGAGCCCATTTACAGCACACATTTCCTTCACTCCTCTTGCGTGCTTAAAGTGCAAGTGCAAAAAATGTTTTTGCATATTTTCCGCATAGAAATGAGAGTGCAAAAACCATGGAAAACGTGCTGAGAAAGCACATGATTCTTGGCATGATAGCACGGATAGTCCGCTGTGCTGCATCCAAGCGGAAACTCAACGACTGATTAACAACGTCTGTCAGTGTCAACAGCCTGATTCTGTTCAAGCACTGTAGGCTGCAGCCAAGCCGTAAACTGTACAGAGAGTACATTATGTAAACAAGCTGTTTTGACGGAGTTAGGCTGCTGCAAGCGGCATGTCCCACCAGGCCAGGGTGAGCTCAAACTGCCCCGAGGCCCCATCATAACACCTCTCTCCGCATACACGAGGCTTTACCCTGGGGGAAGGTGCTGCCAGGTCACCCTGAGAACCAGGACCAAGTGCTACAGGCCTCCAGGGATTCCCAGGCCCTTCAGCTAATCCCTGGAGGGAACAGAGGGATGAGGGAGGGCTCGGGTGAAGGGGGTGGTGCGGGCACTGCAGGCACACACTGGGAAGTGGTCAGTACAGAGTTTGGAGAAAAACATCTGACATTTTACTTATTTATTAATCATGTGATATTCTAATAATCCCAAAATATTCAAGTCTGATATATGTTTTTCCAGGACTTTCTACACACTAGGCCTCCTCTAGAAAGGGGGTCAGGACCCTCAAAAGGGATTGCAAGATAAATGTGAGGGGCCCTGAGATAATTACTGAACAGTATTCATCCCCCTTGAAACTTTTCATGTTTTATTATTTTACAACATTGATTCCAGATGCCTACAATTAATTAAAGCTCCTTGACTTCAATTTAACTAATGATGTTTGTAGTTTGTGGAGATCTGTTTTCACTTTCACATTAAAAGGATCTTTTTCTGTTGATCAGTAAAAGTCACATTAAATCTACTTTGATTCAATGTTGTAAAATAATGAAGCTTCCAAGAGGGTGTCCAATCATTTTTTGGCACTATAAAAGGGAAGGAAAGTAGAAACAAAATGTATTTCTGCTGCATAAAGTTAGTTTTAATTATTTCTCTTGTCTTCTTTAAATACAGCAAGGAAACAAACTGTGGTCACAACGGGTAGAAATACAGTATTTAACCAGTGATAAGTGGTTGCAAGCAGAAATTGCTTCTTTTTATGGCGTCACAAGCCAAAAACGTTGGAAACCACTTATCTGAGATATAATCACATGTTAAAATTCTGCAATTAAAGCCTCAAGAAGGCAGCACACACTGACAGTGGTTTTATAAACCACTGTTAAACTTGAAAGAAACTTGTTAAGAAGCTTGACAGAGATTGCTGTGGATTTCTCTCCCACCGCTCTCCTCTTTCTCCCCCCTTTTCATCCGCTCTCGCTCTCCCATACGCGGTTCTTTCTCTTTGAATGATTCCAAGTGACATGTTTCCAGTTCCTGGCCCCTTAACAGTGTCAATTAAAGCAAGAGAGAGAGAAAGAGAGATTGAGTGGGTTCCAGGGTTTTGGCTGCTGCTCCGCTCTCTTCAGTCCTCTAATCCGGAGAGCTGACATTCAGCCCAGCACAACAACCCCGGGAGCACTGGGAATCAAAGGGCTTCACACAGACTTTAGTTGGGGAAAGGGAGGGGGCAAGATATTTGAGAGGTGGGCAACACCGAAAGAAACAATATTGAGAAAAACAGAGAGAATGAGCGAGAGGAAAAGATGCAAAATAAAGAGTGGGAGGAATGGACGGAGAGGGGACAGAGGAAAATCCAAGAGAAAGGGGGAAAAACAGGCAAAGCAGAGGACGGATACAAGTGCCAGATTGCTGAAGAGAGACACTAACAGCGAGTGAAGCGCAGAGGAACGGAGGGAAGGGAAGGACAGAGTAAAGGTTAGAAGCTGTGAAGCTGAGAGTGCTGCCAAGTCACACACTGACTGCACTTACAGCAAGCTGGGGTCTGAGAGTGGTTAAAAAGGCTTAAACACACACTGACTCGCTCTCTCGCTCTCCCTGACACACACTGACACAGGCTCACACATTCTGGGCAACATGTCAGACCAAATAGCTGCGTGAGGAAACGACCACGGAGGGAATCATAAAGTCAAACGGCCGCGAGGTCCGAAATGCAACACAATCACTGTCCAGATGGCTCGCTTGATTAGAGAACGGTCTCTGGAAGCACTGAGGTTTGGGGTTTGGGGGATTTGGGGACTTATTTTGGGCCATCTGTGATATTATAAAACATTTAGATTAAGAGCTGCTTTAAGTAAGTGGACCCATCTTGAACTTGAACATTTCATGTCTCCTACTGAAGTCATCTACCTGCTTTCACTCTCAAGGGACATTGAGTTGCAGTGCAGTAAGCCACCATGTGGCCTCAGAGTGTAAACTAACCCTCATGCAATCAATTCTTTTCTTTTTGGCTCCACCTTGTGGTGGGTTAGAGTAACTGAAAAAACACCTCCAATGTAGTAGCTTGCAACAAATCATCTGGGTTACTATGCTACAATAGGCTATTACACCTTGTCATTCAAAGTTTCTCACATGAAAACTGCTGACATTTTCTGTCTGAAAGCGTGGAAGCAATTAAACGTCCTGTCCTCAGAATTTAATACAGTTTAGGGCAGATGTGAATATCATCTTATGTGACAGAATGGTCAATTCCAGATAAAATCAAACACAAGAAGCATATCAACTGAGAAATGTGTCTTGGTAGTACTTGAATAAATTTGTAATAATACGTAGGAATAATAAGATCCAAAATAATCTTTTATCTCATTTGCTCTGTAAAATATGTCTCACAAACACCAGTGCAGTCTTCTCTAGAGACCACTTCTATTGTGTATCTTTGCACTGAGGCCATGTCCTCTGGGTATTTGGGGGGAGTTTATATAACAATTTACATGTTGTGAGTATTTTGTAGGCTGATTCCATGTTTATATATATACTCAAATTTGACTGCTTTTAGGCCAGCAAAAGCAGCTATGCAGCTGTTATCAATCAATAGAACGCCACTTTTGAACGTCTTATCAAATCTTACTGACTGTGAAATAAACTGGTATTTTTTCCTGTGTAGAAAATAAGCCAAATTTACTTGACAGCTCTCTGACTTTTCAATACTGGTTTGAAAAAAAAAATCCCATGTAAGTCACCAACACAGGCCTGGAGATTAATTTAAAGAAAATAATGGCAATTCACACTTCAGTCGTATTATTGGTCAGCCATCAAATCATCTTGCTCTTATCCATAAGATATAAAGAATCCAAATAACAATGCTGAGGTGGAGGGGAATGTATTGAGTGAGCTTAGTATTCCTAAGGGGACTGCCATGGATTGCAGATTCAGTCTTCCCATTTTTTCTTATAACTTCTCTGTGTTTTTCAAAATATTTTGCATAATTTTCAAAATCATTTGCATAATTGCTTTTGCAAATGTGATTCACTTACTTTGAAGCTGACATAATTTTCCATGTTGTGTTTCTGTTATCTCGTCCCCCTCCATTAGGCTGGGTGCTCTTGTAATTGTCCACCATCACAATTACAAAAGAAGCCACACAATTAAACCATATTAAGCTTAACAGCAATCAGCAGCACGTGCCAGCTTTAACAAAAGATCTGACATTGACTTCTTTTGGAGACTATTACAAACATTAAACGATATGGAACTACTTAGTGCAACATATGCTTTTATATTTGACAGAACGGGCTCTGCTCTTGAAGGTGCTCCTCACTCAATCAAAGCAGAGAGCACAATTAGATCCCAAAGGTGTATACAGACCAGGACCCAACAGAGATATCACTGGGACATAATGCAAACGGCAAGAAGATGCAATCACAAAATACAGGACTGCAACAGCTCACGGCACGCCTTTAGAGCTCAACCTGGGCTAATGCAGTACCTCAGTGATTTCCGAGGCAGCATAAAGGAACTTGAAGGGGGTACAGTGACACCAGGTAAGTTGTCAGTTGAATCATCATTTATAAACTGCAAAATTATGAGATGTTGTCATAGGAATTACAATATGAAAAAAACAGTGGTCACAAAAGTAAACTCTCACAAACACAGACTGCAGGATGTTTGCTAAACAACACCACTGACTACAAAAAATTACCATATGGTTGCATTAACCAGGGAAAATATTAAAGTACTCTCACCCAAAAATAACAATTTTCAGACTGTTTCAGAGAAATGAAAACATCCCAATTCTTTTTAAAGATTATTTCTTTGGACTTTATTGTCTATATTGAAAAGATGACAATATAGAGGTAAACAGGAAATGGGGGAAAAAGAGAGGACATGGAACAAATGTCCCTGGCGGCATTGCAGTTTTCTAGTATGCACCCTAACTATTTGGCTACCAGGGTGCCCAAAACATCCCAATTTTTCATAATACGTGGGACAGTAGTGAAGTTATGAGTGAGGTGGACAAGGGACCATAAAAAGTAGTCATGAGGTTTTTTATTGACTTATTTTCTCACCGCTGAATGACAAAGTAAAGAATAAACTTAACTCTGCAGTGCAAAAATAACCCACTCACTGACCTGCTTTCACTGTCCAGGAAGACAGAGCCGCTGCTTTCACAGAGGGCCTCGCTGACGGGGGACAAGCAGAACGGGGAGGAGAAAGTGTCCGAGTCCGAGCCCATGGTGCTGTCCCGACTCACTTCGTCCGAAAGCTCGCAGGAGCCCTCGTCGCCCTCCTCCCCCGCTGAGGGAAGCTGCTGCTGGTGTGAGGAGGGATCTGCTCCCGCCTCTACCACCAGGCTGTGGTTCTCTGCGGAGGTACTGCTGGTGATGTTCCTCTCCTCGTCTTCGTCTTCCTCTGGGGCTGCTGCGTGACGGGAGTGGGGTCTGGAGGGGACGATTGGTTTGAAACGCCATCACTATGATGTGTAATACTGATAGTGTAACTATGGTTTTCGTCCTGCAACTGCATGCTTTTTCTATTATGTTCTTTAAGAGATGTATCACACAAAACCAAGGGGTGTCTCCAGCATATCCTAATCCTGTCTGCAAGTTAACTTTCAAACTGAATATTTTATAACTTCTGTGCATCCAAGACATTTTACAGAACTTGAGGATACACATTTTAAGAAATGACTTCTCTACCGTCGGCCTCGGCGGCGTGCGTTCCTGCGTACAGGGGAGCTCTCCGGCGTGATGTAGCGCAACGCCTCCTCATCCTGCCTCTGGATGCGGGAGTTGGGCACCCAGGTCAGAATCAGAGTGGTGCCCAGGCTCTCATCCTTCTCCGTGTGCACGCACAGGTAGCCTGCAGGGGGCAACATAAACCAGATAGTACAGTTAGGAATAATTATGTTGAGAAAAATCAGGTAACATTGAGACGTTTTATGACAAGTAGCAGGCAGCTGCAGCCCAAAGACAAACATGAAACCTGAGAAGAGATAAAGACACAAAGAGGTGACGACACAGAGGGAAACCTGAGAGGTGAGTAACGACCTTGCAACACGCTCACGCGCAGACAAAAATGGAGGATCACAGGAGATGAGAGATGGGGAAATGAATTGCTGTTATTGTTCATGCCAGGGCGAGTTAACCAGCATTACAAGGCCACTAACACTCACATTTTTAATAGCACTCGGCCAGAATCACACATTCGTCATATGCATAAATAAGCAAGTAGACCCAAGTTAAAATAATTTCACTCTGTGTTATAGCAGTCCTAATAAAAGGAGGAATGTTGCATGTTTAGAGTTAGACAGTAGCAAAAGTGACAGAGCTATAAAAGCCTGAATGATGCTGACAGCAGGACATCTGGCCAACAGCCGTAAATATGCCATGTGCTTTAGACTTATTATTAATCTTAGCTTTTAGAAAGCTTGACTTCTGTATATTTGTGTTCTGTGTATATATATATATAAAAAAAAACATGTTTGTGCGTGGGAAGCTGGTGAGGGATTGTGTCATTGTCACTGCGCTAGCAAATGCTACAAATTCAGTAAATCTGATGAACGGTTCGCTCTGCAACTCCATTCACTCCACAAAGAAATACAGCAGGAAAGACAGTTTCTGTATCAGTCCAGCCTAACCTGGGTGGTGCTCTGCCAGGCCAGGCAGGGGCTCTGCAGGGTGCACACAAACATTATTTTTGGAGAAGATGATCTCGCCATCCAGGCCCGAGCGCAGCGACGTGCCCCCCGCCCCAGGGTTAAAGGTCAGGAGGTCGGAGGCCTTGGAGGAGGCACGCCGCAGGAGCCGACCCAGAGACATCTCCTCAGGCACCGGGACACTGGGCCCATCCTCTGGATATTTGAGAGTAGTAAAGGGAGTTTAGGGCAGAGGAGGGGAGGATGATAGAAATGGCGTGGGAGTGTTACAGAGCAGGAAAAGACAAGGGCGGAGGACATGAGAGGAAAAAGGAAACATGGCAGGTAAATATTTGAAGCAGTGTGACACAGCTTGGCATTAATGCGCTGCACAGATCTTCACCTACACTTCACCACCTCTGTCACATGTGTGCCTGTATTTACTGCAGTGTCCTTACTGCAGAATCCCCTCTCCCCTCTGTACTTGTTCAGCACTTCCCTGTGCCACATTTTCTTCGCCACCACCTGCACCCACTAACGCAAACACACTCACAGGATCCGTGGACACTGTACTAGTGTGTAACTAAACGTGTCCCGCCTTCTGTAAACAACACACACATATCTGTGTGTACACACGCACAAAGACATGTGCAAACAGACTTCACTCCATCCGTGTGAAATTCCAGGCAGTTATCAGTAGCCAACAGGTGTCATCAACATCAGCGAGGAACTGGGATCAGCATGTCACACCACCAGTGTTTAACTTGTGTGCTTCAGAGAGAAAGTCTCGTGTGATGAGACAAACTTCAAGTCAAGCAAAAAGTAAAGCAGCTCTTTTGATGTAGCAGCATGATGTGTTGTTGAGGGCTTTCTTGTTTGAAAGAGCTTGGAGGGATTTTTTCGTGCTCCTGTTCGATCACCTCACACAGAACTAATTGATTAACTTTCTCTCGGCTTTATCGTGGTGTCTGTATCTGCGGACCCACTTCATGTGCGTAACCTTGTTTTCCTGTTGGCTGAACACCGACACGTACTCCCCACTCCATCTGAGGAATGTTCCCTCCTTTTTCCTCAGAGGGCATGTTTACCTCTCCCTGATTAAGCAGGCACCCCACTTCCTGATGCCAGGCCTCAGACAGGAAGTCTGCTGGCACGAAATCCAGGCATGACCTCGAGGAGGAGGCTTACTGAAGGCCATCATTTGGCTTACATCTAAAAGTGTGGGAGTGTGGGTGTTTCTTTGGCAAGAGTTTTACCGTTACAGCAGCACATATTGTAAAAAAAAGGGGGCTGCTGTTTCTTGCAGATGTCAATAATCTTTATTTTCATCATCTTTTTCAATTAACAGATTAATTGTTTAGTTTGTCAAATGTCAGAAAAGTGTGAAAAATGCCCATCATAAAGTCTGAGAGCCCAAGGTGGCGTCTACACATCTTGTTTTGTCCGACCAACAGTCCAAAATCCAAAGATATTCAATTTAAAATGATATAAACCAAACTAAATCAGAAAAATGTCATATTTAAGAAGCTGGAGGCAGCAAATGTTACTTAAATGTTAATGAAATTTTACTTATTTATTATTATTAACAATAATAGAAATATTTAATCTCTACAATAAATTCAACTGATTCATAAGGTAGAGAGCACTGATTTTATATGTTTTCAGACATGATTGATTTGGGAGAAAAGTCTGATAACATATAATAATGTAAAACAGGACAAAGTATTTGCTTGCCAAGTCACTGCTCCTCTATCCGCAAGCCACAACATTAGACTACAACTGAATATTAGCGGCCACTGGGCTATTTGCATGCTAACTGCCTCAAATAACACAAGACTAATCCACTTGTAAATAAGCCAGAATGCACTAGCACAGTGTCTCCACGCTCTGACCCCGCATTCCTGCAAGACTCACACTCTGAAAAACATGCTACCTGAACTTAAGGTGCATAATGACAGGCTGGGATCTCAAACATGACACGCAGCTGTTCCCCGTAGCCTCATAATAGCAATAACATATTCTGCTGTGCTACTAGCCGGTGGTTATTTTGGTCTGTATGTGATTACAGGGTCAGTTTGATAGGGTTCGTTCAGGCTGGCTGTTAAAGGACATTCATCTTTGATGCTGTCAACACCTCAGTGTGCTCACACTCTGCCTCTCCTCTCTGACCTTTCGCTGTTTTATCAAACGACTCCCATCCTTAGGACATCCTGAACTCCATCTCACTGTCTAGCTGTGACCTGCAGAATACTTCACATTTCTTTTACGAACTTTTAACAGATTGCCTGCCAAAGAGAGAACCTTTAATAAGAACTTGAAACCCACACTCTAGAAATTTAGCTGCAAGTATAGAAGCCACAAACTTCCAGGGTCTCAGCTTCTCACCTCTGGGCTACATTAATTAAGTTGTCACGCTGACATTTGAATAAAGGAGCCAATGCTGAACACCCCTTTACATCTGCGCTGCATACTGACGTGCCTGGGGCAGGTGAAAGGAGACCAGCCACAAAAAAAGCCTGAAAAACAAGGTTCTTGTGGACTCTGCAAAGGCTGGGTAAGTTATGAGGAAACTTTAATGGTGACTCAGAGGGAGTGTGTGTGTGTAGACATTTGAAGCTTTGCTACATCTGAAGATAGATATTATAAAACACGTCTCGCTCAGGAAAAGTGTTATATTGAGCTCTGTGTCATAAAGTAATACACTGTGTGCTCTAGAATGTAAATACTATCTGAACAGGCGGTTCAAAATAAGCTTTTAAATACACATAACCCCTGCAAACAGTTGCTGGTATTTAATCATGTAAAGGGAAATTAAAAGGTGGCTAAACTTTGATGTTTATTTGGTGATTTTCATTAGGAAACAAACTTACTTACATACTTCGTACTTCTGTTCTGGGAAAGGTGTCAAATTGTGCCTGTTGCTCTGTTCAACTATTCTACACTCATAAAACTTACTAGAGCCTGATGCATATATTTGCTGGGCGGATACATCAGCCGATATTAGCTTATCTCAGATATTTCGATATCAGCATATATGTCAACTGATAAGCAATAAGAGATGCTTGGGAGTTTAGAAGCAGTAACGTCATGATATTAACTGCCTACCAGAGAGCACTGACAAGTTTATTTTTCAGACAGACTTCTTTTAAAGGTTCCTTATTAAAACTGCTTGTTTATGGGTCGTGTTCATGTAAAAAAAAGAACATCAGCCAATAGATTATCTGACTTTTTAAACTCTCAAATATCAGTAGCCGCCTAAAAAATCCTGCTTCGGCCAGGCAATTTAACTCTGATGTTGTGTTTCTAATAACCTTTCCACCTCTTTTACATCCACAATAGTGAATGAGCTCCCCATTGACATCAGGACAGCAGCAGAGTGAAAACTTCTCTGTTCGGACTGCAGCGTGGCCCATAAAAAAAACAAAAACTCTTTCTCTATCTTTATTGTTTCTAAAGTTGAGAACTTGCATGATTCTTGCAATTTTGGGGTTGTATCCACATGGTTGAATGCACTTACTGTAAGTCACTTTGGATAAAAGCGGCAGCTGAACTAATGTAATGTAATGTTATGTACATATGCAGTAGGGAAAACTGTTAAAAACACCTTATGCAGCAATGCAAACCAGTACAAAAACACCACAAACGACAGCCTGAAAAATGACTGACCTGCATTATAATGAACCTGTATATTTTACTGCTCAGTCAGTGGATTATGTGAATAAGTGAAAGGTATTGGTGTGAGCCCCATGCAGGGGGTCAACTCTTGTCTACCAAAATCAAAAAGGCTGATAGAAGGGGGGTCTCCCCGTGTCCTGGACATGCCTCAGCACAGTACCAGTGCAGCCTGTGCAGCAGAGGCGTGCCATCATGTCGGGGGCTCCATCAGCTATCATTACACTCAGGCTGACAGGCAGCATCCGCCTGACAGGAGGAGAGGGGAGGATGGGACAAGGTTTTTGCCTCCACAGCACAATTTACACACAGGCCCACGCTAATATATATGTGTGTGTGTTTTTGGTCCGAGCGGGGACTCTTATCTGTACCATCTTGAACATAAATATTTCAGTTTAGCAGCCAAGACTATGGCCGAAATCCTTTTGCTAGTTTCATTTCACGGTGTCGGCGTTTAAAGGCAACTTTGAAGTTTGTTTTACAACAGCAGCGGCAGCTACAAAAGACAACAATGTTACATTATTGGCTCGTACCGGAGAAATGTGTCCGTGTTTTGGCTGTTGGCATACACCTGTTCCAGCAGGAGAAATGAATGAATAGCAAAGCAGCATGTAGAGAGAAACGGGGCCAAGCGGCTCACCTTCAGTCCCGCCGCAGAAGTCTACAGCCCATGTCGGACATCCATCTCAGCGGGCAGCCGGGGACCGAGCAGCGTGTACCGGCGTCGTTTCACCTCCTTTCTCCCGGATTTAGCTCAGTTGTTAGGAGCTGTGGTCTTGTTTGTATCCCTGTGTTTTCCGACAGTGACACCACACGTTTGGCTGCTGCTCTTTCTACAGCAGAAATCACACTTCCGGTTGTGACTTTCAAAGTAAACCTTCCTCTTTCGACGAATACAGTGCAGGCGCTTTAAGACAAATTATTGCGCTTTAATTTGTAAGCCGAATTTGTCCTACTTCCTGTGACTACTTGGTCGTGTGTGTCTAACTTAACAGCTCCCAGACCAATCCCCCAAATTTCGCTGCTTCCGGAATGTCAAAGGCTTTTTCTGTCACACAAACCGGGAATTTTAGATTTCAGGCTGAAAACACACAGAGGGACATCAGGACCTGACTGCACTTATATGACATAAACAAATATATTTTACATGAACCAAAGTCACCATCCGACCCAGCCTACCTTAAAGATTTGACCCTGTTTCATCATAAGTGACGTTGTAAAGGTCACTGGCAAACGCTTGAATGCAGTTGGTCCACCATCAGGACCAGAGCTGGAGTCAGAGCATCTCTCATCACACTGCTGCTGCAGGCTTCACCTGTCCGTTTAAAACCTGTTTTACTTTAGGCAATAAATAACTTCCCTCCTCATTACATATGCAATTTACTGCCTACAACCTATAAATGTGTTTTGACTCAGAATTTTAAATTTGTTGTAAATTTGGTTTAGAGATTTAAAAAAAAGAAATTATCCAATTGACATTTACAATAAATTATAATTATGTATATTTATTGAACATATGCTGTACAGTGATGGTGGTACAAGCAAATGCTATAGTTTGGGGGCAGCTTTCCCACACTTATCCACTAAAAACCGTACGATGAAACTGAAGCTAATACAGCAGCAGTATCTTTATTAACAAATCATAGAATCTGGCTGTAAGTTTGCTGCCTAATAACAGTTGTTCTCAACAATTTTGTCAATTAGTAAAGTAAACTAACTAAACTAAAAGTAATGATATAAGTTGATAAAATGGATCTCATTTCAGAGAAAAATGAATTAAGACAGCATGAAATCAAACCGCTGCAGACAAATGTATCGTTTTTTGCCATTTTTATATATAATGCACTTCAGTAACAAAGATATACAAACATGATTTAAAAAATACAATGAGGCATGAACAGTTGTTAGATTCAGTGTAGCAGTTAGCAGCAAAAATGACCTTGCAAGAAAAGCTGGTACATCAACATAAAGGCTCCCTTGGTTTGATATCATCACATTTTTAAAAAGCTGCTTACAAAGCACTACTTTCCAATTTGGACAAAGAAGCATTGCGAGCGTAAGGTGCATCTTGGGATGGTAGGGACGACTCAAGGAAATCAGCTGGTCTTTTCAGCAGCAAAGGCTCCCTACGGCTCTTGGGTAATAAAGTTCAGTGTATCATAGAGCCCACTGGACTGTAAACGCCTTTGATATGGGCAAAGCCAGGCTGGTCACTGTCAAAACCTGTGGAAAGACACAAACAGAGTTTGACTGGCAGAACAGTTTGATATTTTGGCACCTAGACCAAATTTGGTAAAGACAGCAGACATGATGAGTAAAAAATATGGTAAATAAATACATATACAGGAAGAAACATACAGACTCTTATCTGCAGAATGACATCATTATCTTGCTGAGAAAGATAACCACCAAAGGAAGTAGTGCTGAGTCACACTGAACTGACCTTGGTGTCACTGCAGTATGTGAAATCCCTGACTTTGTCCCCGTTGGCTAATACATATAGGGGTGGTGAGGGCACCCCAAACACCTGCAGCACTCCCAGCACCAGACCGTCCAGGGCTCCATTCAGCCTGAGAGGCTCACTCACCACCTGACACTGAAGTAGACATTTACAGACCATTTTTCTTTTTCTTTTGTCTAAATATATCAAGAGACTGCCAATGTCAAGGTTTTTAAACATTTAAACGCCACTCAGTAAAGAGACGTTTGAATCAAGTAGTAGTGCCGTAAAATGCAAAACACTGCCTCATCAGCTTTCCCAATGCTAATATCACTATTCTCTTCCCTACCTGTCCAGCAATGAAGATAACGTAACAATAATTTCCCATTTCGAAGGTGTCAAGACTCTCCCCATCATCCCAGAACAAGTCGCCCTGGGCCCAGCCGCCTGCTGACAGCGCCACCGTCAAGAGGAAAGGGTTTCTGCGCGAGGCTGTGGTTGTCAAAGCAGGCTCCTTCCCAAGAAAAGGCAGATCAAAGACAATGAAATGATACAAAATGCACTCTTCTCTCCAAAGTGTTCCAGCTAATTTTCAGCTTTTAAGACGTCAGTCAGGATGTCATGATAGTTACAGATCAACACAACCTAATGCAACATTTGATCATACGCATCCACGTCACAGCGTTTTTACTGAAAATAATGGTGTGACCTGATGTGCTGTACTGATGACAGTAAACTAATATTTGAATGAACAGTTACACAGTCACTGCTGCACACTGCTTGTTTATTTTACACCAGCCTCAAACATGATTCAGCTAAGTAGAAGTAGGAATTATAAGTACTTGTTTCACCTGTTTCAATTATGTTTTGTGGGTTTTTCCCATCTTCAAATATTTTATTAATAATTAATCTACCACATTTTGTCATTTGCAGTTTCTCCAGACAGACACCCACCTGCTGGGGGATAATGTGTCCCTCCCTCACATGGACGTTGATGGTGTCCAGAGGGGCTGGCAGGAGCAGGTACTGGCCCTTACTGTAGAAAGGCTGACCCTAGAGAGCAAAACCAGACACCAAAGGGAAACAGGTGAACATTTCAGTCATGTGTTACCACAGAAACCCTCACACATGGTGGCCTTTAACAGTAAACAAACAAAAATGGTTAAAAAATTTAACCTTTGTGATGAACTTTGGCTTAAGGCTCACATATAGACAGAAAGCTAAATATGGTTGAGAAACTCACATTGTGCAGACTGTACCATGTGCCAGGTGGCAGGTAAGCAGCCAGCTCTACTGCCCCTTGCTCTAAGACCGGGCTAATGAGAAGTGAACTCCCCCACAGGAACTGTCGGTCTATGGTCTGACTGTTAGGGTCAGTAGGGAACCTAAGAGGGACAGACAAGGGGAAAAGATAAAAGATAATGTTATAGAAAGTGAAGCATGTGGTCTTAATCATTCCATGTATGTAGGACAATAGAGGATAGAGAGGAGGAGACACGTACTCCATGAAGAGAGGCCTGGCCACAGTGTCAGCAGAAGTATGTGCATGATGGAAGAGTGTGTAGAGGAACGGGAGAAGGGTGTAACGAAGGTTCAAAGCACTCCGCATGGCTGCCTGGGCCTTCTGCCCAAACACATAGGGCTCCTGAGGCTGAGGGACACATAGAAACACACAGACAATGAGAAGATATAGAGTTACCTCTATTCATAATACATGAAACAGATGGACCGCTCAAGACACAGTGGAAAAAAACATACAGGGCAGACCCCTACGTCCAAAACAAAACACACAAACAGTGTCTCTGTCTCACAGCGTTCGGCTTGTCATTGTGGTTTCTCATAAATGGGTAGAAGGCCCCCAGCTGCATCCATCGTACACACAACTCCTCGGTGGTGTTGCCTCCAAAGCCACAGATGTCCGCCCCCACAAGGGGCACCCCGAACAGGCTGAACTGCAGCACCGCTGGGG
>NTHP01000112.1:17696-31337 GCA_003416845.1 Oplegnathus fasciatus | reverse complement strand
TGTCAGCTGACACGTTAGTTTAACCCTGTACATGGTGTTTAGCTCTGTAAGGGAAATTACACATATGTTCATTTCCATTATGTTTGACTGAGCATTAATAAAGTGTGACAATACTGGAAGAGATTTTTCTCTCGTTCCTCGTTGTCAGAGTGGGATTGCAAAATTGCCATGACAGCTCCTAGTGTTGAGAATTTTCAGTGATGAATCAAACACTAAGAGTTTTGAGGTACAGCAGTTTAGATAAAAGAAACCCCTGAAGATTAGTTTGTTTTAGTTGTATTGATAAAAGTACATTTTTGTAAATAGATGTCCGACTCATTTCACAAACACTCGTACTGACGTCCAATAAACAGTAAGCTACCTATGTTCAAATATTCAAATAAAGAGCTTATAACTATATTCATATTGCAAAGCATACACCTTTCAAGGGGTCTTCATCTCACTTCAGAGCCACTGGGACAGGCTCTGCGTTTTTGCCTGGACTGGCTGTTTTCCCAGCAGAAGAACAAGTCCACCACCTAGCAGTAGCTTATTTAAACCATATATTTACATTTATAGGTTACTGTATACATTGGTAAATGTATGTGTTCTAATCGAGGGGTGAAGAGCTATTCTGTCTATTCAGAAAAACGTCTTTCCCACTCTGAAATTACACACGAATTTACCGAAAGCCCAGATGTCCCTGTTTTCCACCAGCACTTAAACGCAGCATGCATTTGTGGATCAGTGTGGAGCTGGAGAGAGTGAAAAGAGTCTCACAACTATGTGCGCAAATGTAACCTGACCCGTGCGTATCAGGCGATCCGTGCACACACACTCAACAATCTGTAAATAAATACAAAAGAATGTCAATATTTTTAGACTTTGTTCACACAGGAAGCTTTTCGAAAGCATGAATTATCAGATCTGTTAAGTTGAAGTTAAAAATCTGTCCGTCAAATATTAATATTTACTCAGGTTGTGATGTGTGCATTTGTAAAACTGTTTTGCATGTGTTCAAATTGCTTGGTATTTGTGTGTGGATTGGTACACGCATTTGTGAGTACCCAAAATTACACACAAATCCTTGTACACATTTGTAAATCTTATTTTCATTTGTAGATAATGTAATACACATTTGTGACCATTTTGTGCCTAATTTCTCTCCATAAGAGTGAACTAAAACAGTAAAGTTGTGGGCCAGAAAACCAAAACAATTCATAGATTCATAGAAAATTACAAAAATATTGATTATAATCAAGCAATATTGCTTGATTATAGGTTAGGGAGAGTCCTCACAAGAAGGAAAATAGTCGTGTGTGTATTTTCCCAAATACACTGCATTTGTCCCCTGGAATAATGCACTTAATGTAATTGTAATTTGATTGTATTCATTTTTATATGTTTTAATATTTATTGTTAATACAATTGTAACTGTCTACACGAATAGACTGTTATAGCAGTTGAAAGATTCCCTAAAGACCAGTGAAAGCACAATAGACTCACATGAGTAAAAGTAAAATTTCATGCATCGGAGAAAAACTCACTTGTTTTATTAGATGTGTGTCCAAATTGTGATCACTATTTTATCACTTCAGACCAAACTTTGTTTTTGTTCCCGCTTTTTTCTTACGGTCTCCTCCCAGGACACGTCTCCACTGAGCTGGAACCTCCTGAAACCTCCAGAACACCAAACTCATTTTCTATATACTGTTGGAAGTACGGATAGCCGATATAATACAGTCATTGATTAGAAACTCGTGAGCTACATGTCTGGGGAGAGGTTATTTCTCTTTGAACATCACCAGCATATGAGTGAGGCAAAAACCGTTGTTCTTACCTTGAATAGCTGAGAGAAATCACCCTTTGTCCCTCTTCTGCTCTGGATGTTTTAAAACAGCAGTCACATTTAGCAGACACTGTCAGAGTAACGTTAAACGCAGACTAATGTATCCTCACTCAACCTCTCTCCATAATATGACCGGTGCTGCTTGCTGGGCTGGGCTGAACCCACTGCGCCTGCTCAGCTCCTCAAGTTTCGTTTTTGAGGAAACTAGATACCCCGGCACGACTCACAGACATCCATGCTCACAGAGCGGTACCGAGTCCACCGGATAGCCTACTACAAAGTCAGTCAATGTTGAGCTGAACATCACATGATTACACCCAGCAGTCTACAAAACAATTTAATAAACAGGTATAATGTTTATTTTAGCGTCAGTAACCTTTTAAAGCTGCAGGCAAGAGGCGCAGACTCGCTTTTATTTTTATTATGTGCAGTCAAATCAGACTTATTCAAATGTACTTGTCCAGAAGTAGCAGTGTACAACTATAGTGTTAATTATATCCAATCTTAAAGCCCTACACTCAAAAGGAGAAGCACCAATATGTCAAACTTCTGTAATATCATTTAGTGAAGTACTTGTAAGTACAGTAGTACAGTGCTTTAATAAAGGCACATATGGCCCATCTATGGTAATTATGAGCTATTGTTGAAGAAAACCACATCCAGTGAGCATGAAAGCAGTTATAAAACAGGTGGGACAAACCACACAGAGCTTCTGAAGTGAAGTAAAGGAAGAAGGGTGCAGAAGAAAAGAGAGGAACTTGTTTTAAAGTTACAACAAGCTAGTTCTGTTCTTGTTCATTATAGTATTTATTTGATAACAGAAAAACAAAATGTCGTATGTGGGGTTATGAAGGTGTCATGAATTTGCATTTCTTCCACATATATAATGCGTATAATAATGGCAGACATATAGATGTATCCAAATTTAGGTCTGTAAAACAACAAAATGTGGAAAATATATGATACATATCAAAGCTACTGTAAAGTATTTAAATTTTGAATTAATTAAAGTTCCACAGAAAGCCAGAGGACACTGGCCGAGTGAGTCTGACAGCTGAATATTTCACAATATGCAGGTAAGCCAGGGATTTACCATTTGTGCTGGAAGACAGAGAGTTAATGTGGTCCAAATGAGAAGACAATAAGGCACTAATTACCTGTCTGACGTTAGCAGTAGGCTACAGTACATTATATAGCACCCCAACATTAACCATGGAATGACTTTTACCAGATATTTTACCAGTATGAACAGCCATTGGGCATTCACAGTTTTAATGATACATAAGGAATGAATGCAGAGACAAAACTGATACTGATTTTCTCATCTGATGGTAAACAAGCACATTTCCCATGAAGTTTGACTGTTCCTTTAATTGTTACTTTCTGGTTAAATTTAATTTGAGTTCATCCATATTTTATTGGTTTACATCCTGATATCCAAGTCTGGTTTTAGATATATTATTTTGAAAAAGGCACACCGGCCACATTAAATGATTCATCAATGATCCAAATTCTGAATCAGTCTATACAAAAATATACATACAGTATCTGTGCAGTGAGCAGGCTCACAGAAAAATACAACATTGCACAGTAAAACTACCCAAGTGTTCAACAACATCCAGACGTGTTTCCCACAATACAGGCCAGACAGTTTTGGGACAAACACTTTTTTTGGACATGCCGTTATAAAATACAAACACTCTCTTTGCTCAGTCCAGCTACAAGATAATGTAAAATTAAAAATTTAGATTTATAGAACAGGCGTACGCACATCTTTCAAATCTGACAAAACAAGACTAGGTCAAAACCTAGTATATGGGAGGACTGTGTATGGTCAGTGTGCTATGTTTTGGCCAAATTGTTACCACAGTGTTTACTATGGAACGTCTTTAACCTCGGGCAAAGATGATTTGTTAATTTGTTAAGAGGGAAAGCAAGTTACAGAGGGTTGCAACCATCTTCCATTAACTGCCTGTGCACGTCATTCTCCAGCCTGGTGTCCGTCTACCTGCCTCGTCTGCTTTTCTTTTCCTTGATAAATATCTCATTTCTCATTTGCTTAAATTGCGCTGTTAACTTGAACTGACTGGATTTTGTAATGCGTGCGAGTGAGAGAGAGTGAGTAATTACAAAACAAACGCGTGTATTGAGGAAGTGGATCAGCTGGGTTAGGGTTAGCGGAATGTTTTGTTTTCTTTTGTGATGTAGAATATCACGGGTTCAAGCAGGCGGGTCAAAATGTGACAAAGCAGTGTTCCGAGTAAGTTATTAATAACTTACAGAAACATTGCGTGCAATAGTCTATCTTCCACCTTCTATTCCCCTCTCTCTGTCACTCTCTCTCTCTCTGTCTCTCAAACACGCGCCACAGCGCCCAGTCCTTGTTTCTGTCCTTGTTTCAGTCCTGACAGTAGTGCTACTATAATGCATAAAGTTGGCGGTTTGCGGGTCGGGTTCGGATGGTTGATTAACGCATATTTTTGCAGGTTGGCAGTGCGGATTGGCTGTCAGAATGGGTCGGGTGGGTGCGGGTATTAAAAAATCCTAACCGGCTCATCACTATTAAGGGTTGTAGAAGCGTGTTCAAGAAGTGTGTAGGGTTTGGCGGATAGGAGCCAGTGGACCAAACCACTGTGAGGCATATGAGGGGTGACACAATCTTTCAAAACTTAAAAATGCACTGTTTTGTATCTATAATTAGCGCAAGTGCTTTCTGTGCGTTATATTATTTAAAATTATACAGTTATGTTTACAGTGATATATTGAGGGGGACAACTCATGCTTTTCCCAAGAAGGGGGGGTCCTTACTTCAAATGACAGTCACAAAAGTATGGCAAGTATAAAACACTTACCTAGTTTATAAAAGTAGTTGTTTTGTAAATGTGTAAATACTCACAATTCACAGACCATACACAGGAACTTTTGAATGAAAATCTCTGAATGCAGTCCTCCCACCAGAGTCTGGTCTCTGGGTTGGTGAAGTCAGGGAAGGCTGTTGGTTGGTGCTGGTTACAATGAGGTGAATCAGTGGTCCTATATACATAAATAGCTAAATAAAACACAAATGTACTAAAAGGAATAAATAAAAGTAGAAAAATCCTTCATACAACATATATATACATATATAAATATACATTATGAATGTAAAACTAAAAGAAAACCATATATAAATTCTATTAACTGAACTGCATGTTCTCCCTGTGCCTGCATGGGTTTTCTCCAGGTACTCCGGCTTCCTCCCACAACCCAAAGACATGCAAGTTAGGTTAATTGGTGACTCTAAATTGTCCGTAGGTGTGAATGTGAGTGTGAGTGGTTGTCTGTCTCTACATGTCGGCCCTGTGATTGACTGGCGACCTGTCCAGGGTGTACCCCGCCTCTCGTCCAATGCCAGCTGGGATTGGCTCCAGCACCCCCGCGACCCTCTAAAAGGATAAGCGGTATAGATGATGGATGGATGGATGAACTGAATGAAGGAGTGATCACACTGCAAGTAGAAAATGGGACTATAACAGTGGGAATAGGCAGAAGCTGGCTGGTAATTATTATATAATTATTATTAATAACTGTAATTATTAATAGATATACAGTAAGGCTATATAGCTGTTACTGTGATGCCATCCATATAATACATCCTATGTAGATTCAAACAGAACAGAACTACTCACATCACCCTTCTATTGGATGTTCGCTGCACTCTGAAGCCAAATGGGTCAGACTGGTATTCAGTGGTATAGAGGGCATCTTGGCTATCAGCTTTGCTCTGAGGAACACCAGTTGGGACCTTAACTTCATATTTTTACAGCATCCTAATGAACAGTGCGTACAGAATAGAAGGGGGTCTAATCTCTTGACCTCAATGGCCAGAGGAAGACATATTTTACTCTTGCAGTATATTTTCCACTCAAACCTCATTACAGTCATCTATCCTTAACATGCAAATCAACAGGGAATTCAAGTAGACCCCCCTGCATTTCTTTCATCGTGTCCTTTTAAATGGTTGCAGAGGAAAAACAGAGTATTGTGTACTCGCAGTGAGGTGTAAGCAACCTGCAGTCTCTTCTATGACTTCTAGGTGTAGAGTGGAGATATATCTGTGGAGATAGGAGGGGGTGGCATGAGTCAGGGTGGCAGCCTGGTGTCGCGTGGTGGGCGTGAGGGGACCCATTTTATAGCCAGGGTACAAAGTCAAGTGAAGTCAAGTCAGTTTTTATTTATATAGCCCAATATTACAAATCACAATTTGCCTCAAGGGGCTTTACAACCTGTACAGCATACGACACCCTCTGTCCTTAGGCCCTCGATTTGGATGAGGAAAAACTCCCCCAAAAAATCCTTTACAGGGAAAAAAAAGGAAGAAACCATCAGGAAAAACTGGAGTAGAAGCACCAAGGTGGTCCTGCAGAGTCAGGCAGAGGGGCGTAGCAGCATCCCCTCTCTTCACACTCTCTCTGGCTGAGAAGCCTGTCCCTGGCACAGTCAAACCGACTCTCTGGGGCCATGGTGCATTTATCATCTCTGGAAATATCAGTCTTATGGGAGCTTTCTGGGTGGACTCCCTTTGTCTCCACTGAATTGTTCTGTGGTTTTTCATTTTTCATTTAATTTTCATTAACAACTCTTTCATGTGTTTGGTTTTATTTTGCTTAGCACAGACTGATCTAACCAGTCTGGTCTCATGGTTAGAGAAGTGTCTGGTGTACAAACATGTTGACAATGTAAAGGCGAGGCGCACAGCTACAGTTAAGTTAGACAGCAGACCCATACCCTCATCAGAGATGCACTGCCAGGTCAACGGGCACTTAAAGTGAGCTCTTCCAGAACTGGGAGATGAACTGAGGCCCCCGATCTGACACCACATCACTAGGGAAACCATGGATATGGAACACGTGAAGCAGCATAGCCTCTGCCGTTTCTTTGCCTTGGAAAATCTATCAACTACTGTGAGGATGGTGGTATTACCTTCTGAGGGGGGCAAACCAGTAATAAAGTCCAGGGAGATGTCCGACCAGGGACGATGTGGCACAGGAAGAGGCTGCAGGTGACCAGAAGGAGGTTTTCGGGATGTCTTGTTCCGGGCACAGACTGTGCAGGCGGTCACATTCACATATTCCCCAACCTCTTTCTCCATGGCGGGCCACCAGAAGCGTTGCCTAATGAATAGGAGGGTCCTGCGTACTCCTGGGTGGCAGGCAAGGAGGGAGGTATGAGCCCAGTGGATGACCTGAGAGCAGAGGGAAGCAGGAACAAACAACTGATTCTGGGGACAGCCGTCTGGAATCAGAGAGTCAGTGAGGGCTTGTTAGACCTTTTTCTCTATCCCCCACATGACCGCCCCAACCACACAGGAAGGAGGCAGGATGTTGGTGGGGGAACGAGGGGAAGAGTCAGGGTCAAATAGACGGGACAAAGCGTCAGGTTTAACATTCTGGGAGCCAGGGCGATATGACAGGGAAAAGTTGAAATGATTGAAATAAAGGGCCAACCTGGCTTGTCTGGCGTTGAGACGCTTGGCCATCCTGATGTACTTGAGATTCTTGTGATCTGTCCACTCCAGAAAGGGTTGCTCCGCTCCCTCCAGCCAATGGTGCCACTCCTCCAGAACCACCTTGCACCTGGCAGCTCCCGATTTTCCCACATCATAGTTTCTCTCCACAGGTGACAGTTTCCGTGACAGGAAGGCGCAGGGGTGGAGTTTGTTGTCCTCCGGGGAGCATTGAGAGAGGATGGCCCTGATGCCCAGGTCTGAGGCATGAATTGAAGTCCAGGGTCCGGGAGTGTGAGAATGGGAAACATGGAATTCTCATTTTTCTGCCTTGACGAACAACTGGTTGTCCAGAAGGTGTTGCAGGACCTGGCAAACGTGCTAGACATGTGACTCTTCGTCTGGGGAGAAGATGAGGATGTCGTCGAGGTAAGACGAACTGGTCTAGCATGTCCCTGAGGACGTCATTTACCAGGGCCTGAAACAGCTGGGGCATTGGTGAGACCAAATGACCAGGTATTCATAGTGTCCTGTGGGGGTGTTGAAAGCCGTTTTCCACTCATCCCCCTCCCTTATTCTAACCAGATGGTAAGCGTTTCTAAGGTCTAACTTAGTAAAAACCATAGCGCCTTGCAGTAGTTCGAAAGCAGATGATATAAGAGGGAGGGGGTAACTGTTTTTGATGGTGATCGCGTTTAACCCACGGTAGTCGATGGAAGGGCGCAGTGACTTGTCTTTCTTGTCCACAATGAAGAAGCCCGTTTCAACAGGAGAAGAGGATGGGTGGATGATGCCAGCAGCAAGGGATGAGTTGATGTATTCCTCCATCAATTCCTCTCAGGAACAGAGAGAGAGTAGAGACGTCCTCTAGTGGGAGCCGTACTAGGAAGCAGTTCAATGGTGCAGTTCGATGGTGCAGTCATAGGGATGATGCGGAGGAAGCGAGGTCACCCGAGCCTTGTTGAAAACATCAGTGAGGTCGAGGTAGCAGGATAGGTCAGGGAAGGTTGAGGAAGTCCAGGTCTGGTGTGGTGGGAGGCGGGGCCGCCGCCGACGTGCACGAGAACCCCCTGGGTTCAGGTGAACTGGAGGAAACAGGCCCAGGCTCGGAATCAGAGACAGAAACACAACAGGTGAGTGAGCATCCCCTGCCCCAACCCATTACGTCTCCCGTGGACCAGTCCATGTGAGGGTTGTGCTGGATCAGTGAGTGGAACAGGTGGAAGCTCAGGCGTTTGATATGGTTCTTGGCCATGGCTAGCTGGATGGGTTGGGTGCGGTGAGTGACTCAACTAAGCAAGCGGCCATCCAGGGCATTGGCCTCCAATACCTTGGGCAGGGGAATGAGTTCAAGGCCAAGTCTTTTAGCTAGTCTCCAATCTATAAAACTCTCATCTGCTCCAGAGTCCACCGACACCTGGTGATTGAGAGTCCGGAGTGGAGTGATGAGCTGGGCAGAAGTTAGGGGGCGAGAAGGAGAATCAACAGCAGAGGTCCGGCTCACCAGTTCCCTTCTCTTTACTTGGGAGTGTTGCCTTTTACTGGACACGATGACATGAAGTGGCTGCGTTGAGAGCAGTAGATGCATCTGCCCTCCCGCAGGCTCTGCTAGCTCTGCCCAGCTGCATGGGTCCCTCCGGGCCAAGAGGCGGCACAGATGAGTCGGCCGCCAGGGTGCAAAACTCAGTGGCGTAATCTGAAACTCGCCGTTTACCTTGATGTAGCCCCGGGAGTGCTCTCGCCGCCTCCCGGCCGGGAGTAGTATCTTCACAGATCTTACTCAGAGTCTTTGTGAAGAGATCCAGTGAGCTGCAGACAGGGGAGTCTCTTGCCGACTCGGCCGTGGCCCAAGCCTCTGCTCTCCCAGTGAGGTGGGAAATGAGGTATGCCACCTTGGTGCATTCCGACTGGAATGTGGAAGCTTGTAGTTCGAAATGGAGACCACACTGAACCAAGAAGGACCTGCAGTTACCAGAGTCTCCGGAAAACCACTCCGGCCGAGAGAGATGTGGTGCCGGAGTGGAAACATGGGCTGGGGCTGGGGCTGGAGCTGGAGCTGGAACCTGAGCCGGCCTGAGTCGGGTCGACCAGAGCAGGGTCCTGGCTCGGGGAGGAAGCAGGAGTCTGAGGCAGAGGAGTCTCTAGGTGGGTGGTGAGTTGTTATAATTGTTCACTCAGGTGACTAACCTGGCTGCCCATGAAAGTCTGGAAGCTCTCATGCCGCTCCGAAAGCTCTCTAATACTGTTGTAGACAGAGGCGACCTGCTCCTTGTAGTGGTGGATCCGCGTACCTTGAGTCTGAAGCGTGGCAGTCAGTGGGTCAGAGCCGGCTGAGTCCACAGTGGCCAGTTCGTACTGCAACGACTCAAACCATGGGTGAAACAGTACTCAAATGCACGACTCAGAGACATGCGTCAAGTAAAAAAAAAACACAGTCTTTACTTGAGGCAAGCAAACTAATCAGGGTGGGGCAGGTATCATGCCGGTGGGAAAGACACAAGGGCAAGAAGTGAAGCATCTGAAATGAGAGGAGAGGTAAGTACTACAAAATAAAACAGGAAATGTGCAAACAACATAAAACAAGACAGACAAGATTAGTGTAAGGGACGGGATGTAACAGAAATATCTCAAAACGGGGTTGTTTTTATACTAAATCTGGTCTACTATTCTAGAATGCTTTAATCTGTAACTAAAAACAGACAGCCCCCATTTTACACAACTTACATTACGTTATAATACATTTCTTAAAGCAAGGGTTGGCAATGTTGAAGAAACCAGCAAGAGTGAGCTAGATTTTGAAAGTATACAACCGCCCCCCCCTTCAGGTCTCCCCCCAAAAGCCACTCCCCTCAAAACACACAAACGCGCACCGCCTGACTACTGCTGGAGGACGAGTCCACGAGAGAGCGGTGGATAGAGGAGCGCAGCGCATCGTTGTCGTCGCTAACCGTGTCCAACTACTTCATGTCTCATTCACATGTTTGAAAACACCGAACATTATCATAATGAACATAAACAACCAACATGACTGTTGTTAGTACTCCCTCAGTTCTCGCCATCGTTGAAAATCCATACTGATGTTGAATCTGGTTTGACCTCTTGCTTTATCCAACCTCTTTTTGGTCGTAGCCTTTTCTACTTCTGTCGTTCTTTTCTTTCTCTGCCATTCTTGTGCGACTAGTTCGCTAGCTTTAGCCGCCTGGCCGTGTGGAAGACTCCGGTCATGCGCAGTGAGTGCAGGGTCAGAGTGCGCGCAGGTAGTCAGATGCGTAGCTGGACATGCAGGTAGCTCGTCCGATCATTTCATTTGGTCCGAATGAAATGATTGGACGGGCTTATTACAGTGCTGTGACAGCCACAGACACCGGACTTTTTTCTTTTTTTTGTCAGAGCATTTGATTTATTGATTACTGTCTGGATGTAAAGAGAATTTCAACAAATATAACAAAAATGCTTCTAAAAGACATTGCTTACCCAAGCTTTAAGCTACATGGTTTTGCTCCAGCATATCTAGTAGGTATCACAATGAATAGATGAACAGACAAAGCTCTTTTGAAAATAAAAAGATGAAGCACTGTCAATTATGACATTTAACCTTTATCTTTTTTCATAACTGAAAAAAGATAAATATCTCATATTTTACTTAAACTGTAAAAACTGCAAAGTTTCAATGTATAAGTTTTTCATTAAGTTACTTTTCTTGAATTTTCCACATTATGTGCACACACTTTGTAACTGTTATAAAAAAAAATATTCAACCTCTTTGGACAGCATGAAAAATTAGTAGTACAAAAACTTGATGTGAAGTGTCAATTTGTGTTCATTTTTCAAGTATAAACCTAACAAGTCTGCCTTATAAAGTCTGCCAGTTGCTACACTGTAAATTCATATATCTGAAAAGACTATCACTATCAGTTGATCCTGAAAGGTCGGTGTAGTTTGTTTTAAGGAATGACAACATAAAACTGAAATCGAAAAAAAGGATTTATTGTATTCTGTGATATGTTTGACAGATATTTAAGAGCAATAATGTTTACAGAGTTGTTGTTTCTTTAACGTTTTTGTGTTACGTATCAACATCAACAAACATTCTTTCGCCAACTGTACATAATGTTGCTCTTTAGCTCTTAATACATTCAAAACACTGATATAATTCCCATGAAACTAGTTTCATTTAATTCCATTGCTTTCTATGTTGTATCCTGGAAGAGTGAGTATAAGCCATCATGATCTACAAGAAGCCCAGATATTTAGAAACAATTCACACTTGGAAACAAAATTCATCTTGTCTGATGTGATCACAAGTGCATTTGTTTAAAGCTGATTGTGAATATATTAGGTTCTGAATGCTCACATTCAAGTTCCACATCACATTCTGGTCACTAGATTTGAGGTACCAAACAGCCACCACACACTTTTTTTTCTGTTTAACAGCGTTCAGTTTCCAAAGGATAACACCAAATGTAAGCTAGTAAGTAAGTTATCAAAATCCAGGCACAAATGGTCACTTGAGAGGCATTCAAAATGCATTCTGATGGGGGATGTGAACTTCAGTCCATCTGAACTGGATCTACAAACAATATTAAAATAACAGCATGCTAGATACGAGTCTAAACAGGGACTTTTGGAAATTTCTTTTGGAGAGGCATTGAGCTGTAGAGTAGCAAAGTCAATTCACATTGTTATTACTCTGGGAATCCAGAGTCAATCATGTCATAGTCCATGTTCATATACGCAAGACACTTAAGCTGTATTTTTTAGTACACTTACATACATAAGAGGGATAAAATGCAAAATATAAATATCAAACCATCTTACATCTTACGAAACAATACACTACTCATACCACATGCTACAACATTTTTAGTTTCGTCTTTCACTAATATTGCCTACTTGACAAACTGTTATAGGAAGCTTTCTGTGTTTTGAATTGATCTTTTCACAATCTGTTCTTGCTCTTGGTAATGAGGTGGATATCAGTGCCTCACTTCAGCAAGCTGACATATGGCCAAATGTGACAGGATCATTGTTCAAAGACAAACTATTTTTTTACAATGATGTTGCAGGCAACAGGGCCTCTGAAGGTAAACCCCAGGTAGAACGTGATGTTTTCATTACTATAAGGCACTGAAGGTACATGAAGAGGCAGAATATTGAACTTCTTTTTCTGAGGGCCTTCAAGGTACACCACTCCATCTTCAGTCCTTCCAGACACACATTTCAGCATCTTGGCAATCTCAGGCTTTTTCCACGCCTCACCCCTAAACCACTTCATGCGTTTCTCAGAGACTGAGAACCCCTTTGTGACTCTTTCAAACTTTCTCTTGTGGACAAATTTATCCAATCCATTCCCACTACCCAGAAAAAAATGGGTGTAAAGCCTTCTCTTCCTTTGAGGAATGTCCTTCTTCTTGGTCCAGTAGTCTTTTTCCAGGTGTTCAATAGCCGATTGCACAATTTCATATTTGGTTTCTTTCTCATGGTCTGTGTCATGATCCTCTGGCCAGAATAGCAAGGTGAGCAGGAACAGAGCACTTGGTAAACATTTCCTTTTATCAGATGGGAACTGACGACAAAGTGCCTGTAGATCTTTCAGAGGAGCAACCTTTTGAGTCTGTGGTGACAAGCAGTTCAGAGAAATGTGGGCCACGATGTAATTGACAATATCTCTTTGACCAAATTTGGCCTTTATTGGATTGCTGGGGTAGAGAGAAAGGATGCTCTCTAGGCGACATACCGCATCCCTCTGGTCAGTTAGCTTGGAGAGGATGGATGTTACGTTACCCCCGCCAAAATGATAAATGACCATGCGTTTTTGGAAGGGAGTTAGATTGGCTGGGATTAATTGCTTGTGTTGTAGAACTGCAGTAGAATAAGCTTCACTGAAGTACTTCCCATACTCTGAAGATTTTTTTGCCAGCCATTTCAGTGGATGGCTTATCTTCTCCTCAGGCCTTTCAGAGGTCTCTTCTTCATCTGCATCAATGTCTGTCTGGAAATAACTGAGGTCTTCTGAAATCCATTCCAAGGCATCTTGCATTGTCTTGTGAAGGTTTTTCAAACGGCAATGAAATGGTTCCCAGGCATCTTCAACTTCCTCCGGAATGTAATCTGTTAACAGGTACTTCATACACTCTGAATGGCCACTGGCTCTGTTTGCAAACACTTCTGATGAAGAAATCAGTTTGAGCAGGCTGCATCCAACCTCAACTTCAGCAAAAAACCCTGAACTGTTTACGTTTTCCATATCTGCCTCAGCTGCTTTCTCACATTCTTGAAAACACTCCAGGGCTTTCAGTGCAGTCTCCACAGCATCTGCTATATTTTG
>NTHP01000111.1:1356167-1367498 GCA_003416845.1 Oplegnathus fasciatus | reverse complement strand
ACCACTCTCCATCTCCGAGCTTCCAGAGCACTTCTGGGTTCCCAGTGTCATGTCCGTGGGATGCGCTGTGACATCATCACGGACATGACACTGGGAACCCAGAAGTGCTCTGGAAGCTCGGAGATGGAGAAGAAGAAGCCAAGCCTTCCACATCAGCCCTCTCGCAGGACCAGGTTGTATCAAACCCTGTTCAAGCTCCCCTTTGTTCAAGCTATCTNTCCTGCGCTGCTCAGAGTTCATCACTTCTACCCTCAACTACCATCCATCTCGACATGCAACCATGTCTGACATTTCCATTCATTCCCCCGATACTCTCATCTACCACCTCAAATGCAGCAAGACCAACCAGTCTGGTCTACCTCAACCCATCGACCTCTTTCAACTACACTCATACCATATGCACCATACGTCACTATGTAAACTCAGGACTAGCCAGTCAGGCTTCCCCCCAAGACCCTCTGTTCATCTCAGAGACAGGTTAAGTGGCCATGCCCTTCTGGTTTTACCACCACTTTCGCCAAATCTTATCCAGATCTAGAATATCTCCCGAGCTATACTCTGGGCATTCCTTCTGGATCAGAGCCGCCTGCATCGCTTCTAGGCAGGGAATCCCTGACCACGTCATTAAAATTCTCGGCCACTGGTCTTCTTCAGCATACCTAACATACATCCGCAATGATCTGAACGACATCAGAAATGCCCACGCGCATCTTTCCACTTTCCATTTTCCATCTTTTTTTTTGGGGGGGGGGCTTAATCCATCACGTGCATGAAGAGACGGCTCCCCCACCGTGAGTCTCGACTCCCCTGTTTCCCTCCTGTCCTCCTGCTGGCTGACACCGGTCCATCTACGTACTTCTCCATCTGTCCGTCCACGACCCCGGTTCCTGGTTTCTTCCCTCATACCTCCATCCCTCACCCTTCATCTCTCACCCTCCATCCTACCAATCCTTTCATCCCTCAACCCTCATCCCTTCATCCCTCAACCCTAATCCCTCCAACCCTTCATCCCTCCCTCCTGACCCTCAATCCATCCCTCCTACATCATCTTAGCTCTCCTCCATACATATCATGTAATAAACTGTTCTAAATCCATATCTTTATTGGTGTGGTCTTTGTTTGTGAATCCATTATTATGGAAAGTGTGATAACCAGTTGTACTTTGGATGTAGTTTGGTTGGAAGGACTTCTAACTGAAACTGAGAAATCACTGTTGACTTTTTCTAATGTGATGTCTGGCTCAAAACCTCAGCAAAACAGACAGTTTGATTGGATAAGAAGTATAGAAAGATACAGTATAGGATCTATAGTTGTGTTGGTTGGAGAACAGTTTTTATGGAAGTTCACATTATTAAGTCTGGCTTTCACACCTGAGACACATAGATTACAAGAAAACTAAATTTAGCTTTTGGAACATCACATTCTGGGATGTTATCAGAAAAAAAAATCAGTATCATCTACCACATCAAATTCTGTAGCTTAGCTTTTATCTACTCACACTCCATGAATCCAGTGGGTCATCGTCACAGACACCATGTTTTTCCCCAGTTTATGGATTTTCACACAACAGTAAAAATGGTAAAACAAAGTTGTTGGAAACAAGAGCTCTGTGCAGTCACATGAATGCAATATGAATTTTATATGAGTGTATTCATTTCCATACAGTCACCTCTGCACTCTGATTCGGCTGCCAGCATCTTTGATGTCCAGCTGGATTTCAGCCTCTTGCATTGGAAATTGGAGCCATAACTAATAATGTCTTGACACTGCTGGCTGTTTCATTTAAGCTGTTTCAACATGGTGGGTATGTGTAGCTGTAGTGGTGTATATGTGTGTGTTTAGCCTGAGGCTAAGTGTCTTGATTGACAGGGCGAGCAGCAGAGTACAGTCCAGTGATCCCAGAGGTGGCAGGTCTCCACTGAGGTTTGACCCGCCTGCTTCCCCTCATCATCATCTCACTCTGCCTGCTACGGTGAAGATTTCCCAGAGGCATCTTTTATGCTTCACTTTAAAGGATACCGGTGCTTTTTAAAAATTTTTTTATTAGTTTCAGTGGCCTGTTTCCACTCTTCATGTCAGTTTGTGCCCACCGATTAAGCATTTGTTTTTTTCTCTTTCAGAAGACATTATTTCAGACAGTTTTGATAGTGTTTTATTTTGGAGCTTTTATTAGCTGTCATAGCAGTGAATGTCAAGCTATGTTTACACTTTGTTTTAATGCGAAAAACATTTTAAATGTTAATAAATATTTTTAAAGCTGTACGAATCAACCTACAAATAAGACGGACAGCTAGAGGTTTGGTGACTTTGGCTGCATTTCCACTAAATGGTACGGTTCGACTAGACTCGACTGGTCTCGCTTTTGGTACCAGGTGCTTTTCTCGACTTTGTTTTCCACTGCAGATAGTACCTCCGGGATTCTCAGCTGATCGGCATAGAAACATCTTGTGAAATGAACTACTGCAACCGAAGCAACAACATAACGTAACGTAACAAATGTAAACAGTAGCACATGGAACAACAATAGCACTGCCTAATGTTATCTGCTTTTGTGTTGGCTTATTAACTAGCTAGCTAGCTAGCTCGCTCATCAGGGCTCCATAAAGGTTAATACGTTTCAAGTGACGAGATGACTCTTTGACCAATCCGTGGTCTGCAATGTTTTAACGTCACCTTTTAGTATTGGCTCAGCTTGCTTGGAACCTTGACGGAGGTGATGCCAAAAAAAGTACGAGGTACTATCCACAATGGAAAACCAAAAAAGAATGGTTCCAAGCGAGTCGAGTCAAGCCGTACTATGCAGTAGAAAAGCGACCATAGTGGCTACTCACAGGGAACTAGTGCTCCTCAGTCACAATAGATCCCCATTTTTTCTGTACTGTGCCTTGTACTGTACTCCCCCCGGCATAGTTCTCCAGATTGTACATAATCTACAACAACCATCGATTCCTGACTCATAATTGTCTACAAACCATGCCTCCTTAGTGGAGCCGTTTATACTCTGGAAGTAAATAAAAGCGGATGGTGCAACACATCTAATAAGCTAGAAGCTAGCTTTCTCCACTTTGGACTGTCCAACACTCTGTTCAATAGATCAGCACTGTCAAGACAGCTTGCTATTTGTCAAAGGCACAAATTTCTTAGTCAAACTTCACAAAAGTCGAACTCGACATGAGAGATTTGTGCGGATTTAGGCTACTTCACGCTAGCGAGCAAACCAACTTATTGTGGAAATTCCATTGAAATGAATTGATTTTGCCATTTTAAATGCTGGCGTGACGTGACCAAGCTTTTATATCCAGCAGACATGGAGCTACATTAGCATACATTTGTAGCTGTGTTTATAGCCACATGATGAATCAAACTCATTCATTCTGCTTTTAGCGCTAGTTTGATGAGGTTAAAAAGCTCAGTAGACTTGGGTGATAATTGTCTGTGATTTCAGCACTATGAAAGTTTAAGAAACATTACTGGCAGCAGTATATGCACTAAACCTTTACATGACACAAATGTGCTTTGTCATGTAAGTGCTGCTGCCATTGAGACATTCAAAATTAAACTTCCATCTCTGCTATAATGTAGTTTTCAAAAAGGCCAAATCTTCATGTGCCTGAGGCTGTGGCCTATGACACTGATGAGCATTGCACCGTGTGACAAAAAGTTAAAGTGCAAAAAGTACAAACTAGAGACAACCCCAGGAAACTTGTTGCAACATGTTGCAAGAGGGGAGTGTAATACCATGTGCGCTGGACCACAGAAAAACAATGCTCTTGCAGACAAATGGTGTGACTGTTCCCTATGAGATTATATGAAAGAAAAGAAAATAAAGAAAAGAGGATAATTGGAGGATTTTGGGATACATGCAATAAAAACAACAGGGGTAATGGGGCAACAAGAGGCTCATGAGATTTTTCAGTTGAAGAAGCACCAAGGTGTTATTGACTTTTAGAAAAAAGTCAAGAACACGTTTATTCATCTGGCATTCCTCAAGCTACTGTAATACTTAGTTTACAGTACATTAGTTGGATTAGTTGAGATTTCAGCTTTTCTTTGGCACAGAATTATCATAATATTGTATCTGCTGACGCTGGCAGAGTTACTTATTATTTTTCATCTAAGATTTCTGAAACTGATAAATGACTTTCCAATCTGTACTCTATGTTTAGCCCTGCACTTTCTATGTTTCAATCAATTTAATTTATAGCGTCCTTCATTCTTTCATTTCACGCAACTCAACAGGCTTCACAATAAATAAGTGAAATACCAAGAAGCTGTAAACAATGAAAACAAGGCAGGAATTGTAAGAAGTTTCAGAAAATAGAAGGAAATAAAAATAAACATTCAAACGATTTAAAAGCACAAAGACAAATGGCATCAGTTAATCAAAGGTTATGCAATCAAAGTGTATTTTTAAACAGCAGGAAAACTACGTATGAATTGACTGTGTTAGTCGGATCAGGAAGCTTCTCGACTATTTTTTTTTAAATTTACTGATGGAAAACAAAGAGCACTCTTGTTTGTTGACCTCTCACTGTGAACAGAACTATGATCCCTTAGGCAATCTGATATGCTGTTTGGTAGCTAGCTTTGTAAGACCTTTAAAATCAAGTTCCAGGATGTTAAAGTCAATGCTAAAAGAAAAAAAGAGCCAGTGTTAGGTGGCCAAGACAGGTGTGATGTGTTCATTTTCTTTTGTCCTCGTCAGCACTCTGGCAGAGGCATTCAGCACAAGCTGTGCTCTGTGTATTGTCTTCTTTTAATAGACCGGTGAAAACTGCATTAGAGAAGCACATAAGAAAAGCACAAGCCAGATTTTTGTTTTGCGTCATAGCAAGAAATAAAAAAGTCTCCACCTGTAGTACTGAGACGTTAAAATGAAGATTTGATTACATAACCAGAATGAAATTAAAATAGCGTCACAACCGACGCAAATGTGACAGATGTTGCATTTTATTCTCCACCAAAAAAATCAAATGACAAAGCCTTATTATATATACAGTATAATGTATATGTACTGTACAAATGCTGTATATACATATTTGAAAATTGTGAAAAGCTACTACATTATGTTTTGAAAGGTCAATTAGTCGTTCACTAATTGCATGTGGTTCGATCGATTTGTCCACATGTTGAAGCTCTGAACCCCAATTACTCTCAATGTTCAGGCCAGTGCCTGGCATGGTAACTCGCTGCAAGCGGTGTGATGGTGTGTTTGAATGAGAGGCACATTGTAAAGGGTTGGGTGAAAGAGCTATATAAAGGTGCTTTCAGACAGCAAGTGTTAGTTGCCACCCGGCAATGTTCATGTTCTATATTTTGAAGCAGCACCAGCAGGGTGCAACCCCTGGCTACCTCCAATCATTCCAGCCTGTACACCACAGGCTGCTGCTATCCACCTAGACCAGATACAGTAATCATACTCAAGCTGATATTTCTCTTCACCAGTACGTTTGCTCTCTGTTGGTGTATATAATTCAGGGAACTCAAATACCAGTAAAATCAGCTCCTGTATGGTTTCCCTTGCTGTTGTTTCTGTGGTAGCCATGGTCACAGTGCGAGCCGCAGCGGCAAGTTAAAGAAGTTGAACAAGAGTGGCAGCCGCCCTCCCTCTCCTTGGCCTCTTCCGACGTTGGCGGCACGACTGCTGTCGTTTTTACCCTAAAAACAATGGAGGCAGTGGCGACAACTGCTCACTGTCTGAGAACACCTTAAATGCAATATATTTCCCTAACCTTAAAGGAATAACGAGTAGATTTCGTCGGTTGCTGTTTGTAAACCTAACATTCAAAGTTTGCCCCTCCTCCCCGGCTCAAAACGCACACACTTCTGGTGGTCCCATGTGCTTACAATCTGGTAGCCGGTCGCTACGTTTTTATCGAGTCCCACACCTCACACCCTGCGTGCTGTTATTGGCTGGGGGCTACACACTACTGCCCCAAAGATTGACGCCCATAAACGTCCCGAGCACATTACAGACAGAGGGCAGGGTCTCTGCAGATACAGACACCGCCGCACACTTCTAGTGGGTCATAAGTGATGATTGAGAGGGATTATTTTTGTATGAGTCTATACATTGTTTTTTAGGAACATCCTACTTGTTATGCCTTTAACTAAGTGCTTTTAGTTGCCTTAACATAACCATGGAAAGGTTAATCATGCTGTAGTTGCCATGAGTGGATATTGCAGGAAAAACAAATAAAATATATTAAAAACGTGTCCTTATCATGCTGATAAAAACATGTTTGTTTCACAAATTTATTTTTTGTTAAGAAAACAATCTCACCACAGGTCCACTTAGAAGTCGTCTTGGAGCTTTCGGTCATATCACATGAGCTTCCTCAGCAAATGTTGTAGATTTTGTAGTTCTTTTAGCTCTGGTTTGGTCTTTTTAGCAGCTAAATACTCCAGTATGTTCACCAGCTACTTGCTAACTGTGTCTATCTGGTGCTGAACAGGTGGCGTACAGTGGGAACTTTTTCACTGGAAACAGCTGCCTGCTGCTGCTGGAAATGACGCTGATGAAAGCAACGAGAGTGAATCAAAACATTAAAGTTGCGGACTGTAAAACCAAAACAGTGAGCTGAAAGACGCTAAAAAGCTCTATAGAGCTGAGAGGAACTGCAGGTGATTATTCTTTGTGGGTTCATCACTACAAGTGACCCCTTTCACATTACACTTACTCATTTGATTAAAGCAGCTTTAAGAATATGTTGGCTTAAAAGTTGAGATTGAAAGTTCATTCTCAACCTTGGAAAAAGTCACATTTGCTGTGCAAATTAGTAGTATAAACGTAATTTTAAGGAGACGGGGTTGTAGCATGAGCAGCTCTAGCGGGCATACTTTTAATTAATCTGTATGTGCCAAATAACCTCTCTCTAGACAGCCAGAGACCTGCTCTTCAAGCCCGAGAAAGGTGTTAACTCAAAGTAAATTGGATCACATGTTTCATATCTCTATGTCTCCAAAACCCTCCAGTATCTAACTTGTCTCTGTTTCCAAGTGGTGTCAAACCTGAAACAGATGTTCAGTTACAGTATTTCTCTGCTGCTTAGTGATGGATGGGAAATTTAATGTGGAAAAAATACAAAACAAGTGTTCTTCTATTTCTTTCACCTGATCGTGCATTCAGACTACTACACCAGAGAAGTTTCCACTCCTCCTGTAAGCCCTAAGGAAAGAATGTTTAAGAACACAATGAGATTTATTGTCTTTCTATAACTTGTGGCTGGAGCTTGGCAAACACGCGATTCGAGCATCTGAAGCCTGACCAGAGTAAAGTGATGGATTATACTGTATACTGGATTTCCACAATATACCAGAGGAGCAACTTTGACCCCAAATCTTCTCAAGACTCCCGCACAGCCACCATCAGTCATCATTAACCAATCAACGTGTCGCGTTTGTTGGAGATGTGAGCAGATGGAAATCCAGCAGCAACAGACTCTGAGTCAGTGAAGGGGGCAAAGAGAGAGTTGTAGGTGCATAAATACAGGTACATTCACCAAAATTACAAAAAACACATGTTCTCAAAAACCTCTATTGGTATCAATGCAGTTTTTATCTCCCCTGGTTTTGAGTCATCTCTCTCTGAAATTTCTGCCGCCACCACAATACAATGGAGATGAAGTGAATTTTGATGGAGATATATATATGTATATATATCTATATCTATATATATATAGATATATATGTGCAAAACACTGGGTGCTTCTTTGTTTGACTTACACACACACACACACACACATATATATATATATATGTATGTATATATATATATATATATATATATCTATGCAAAACACTGGGTGCTTCTTTGTTTGACTTACACTCAACTTATTAGGACTTATTAGGTACGCCTAGCTAAAAATGATTATACATTTGAATAAATACCTCTCCAAAACAATTTCAAGAAAAATGAACATAACAACCTTCCTGAGGGTAGGATCTATTGCGGGGTTGTTGTATTAGACTGCATTAATTTTAGTTAGGTGTTCCTAATAAACTGGCAAATGAGTGTACATTCAACCCATTGAAAAATTGCATTTAAAAAAATTCAATATCAGCGTGTGGACAGTTTGGGAACAGTTTTCATTGGAACTATTGTCTACAGAAGAAATAGTCCCTTTAAAAACTGAGCATGGAAATTAATTTTTGTCTATGGGATCAGTATTTGTGAGAAAATAATAATCTCAATTTGAGGTTACAAGGTTAACTTTCAAGGTNTGCAAAACACTGGGTGCTTCTTTGTTTGACTTACACTCAACTTATTAGGACTTATTAGGTATGCCTAGCTAAAACTATTGCAGTCTGACATAGCAGCACCGAGAGGTGTTTCTAAATTGTTGTCCATCACATTAAAATCAGTGAGGGCACACTAAATATCATAAACACCTCTTAGTATAACACAATGCAGTTCAACAGCAGCGCAAACTACAACCTCAAAAATGATTATACATTTGAATCAACACCTCTCCAAAACAATTTCAACAAAAATGAACATAACAACCTTCCTGAGGGTAGGATCTATTGCAGTGTAATAAACTGGCAAATGAGTGTACATTCAACCCATTGAAAAATTGCATTTAAAAAAACTCAATATCAGCGTGTGGACAGTTTGGGAACAGTTTTCATTGGAACTATTGTCTACAGAAGAAATAGTCCCTTTAAAAACTGAGCATGGAAATTAATTTTTGTCTATGGGATCAGTATTTGTGAGAAAATAATAATCTCAATTTGAGGTTACAAGGTTAACTTTCAAGGTTTTTCTGAGCTTTCAACCGCACATCATGGTCTTCATCAGCAAATGGCCTCAGGCGTCATCATGTGACAAGAGTACGGAACGTCGGCCACGTGATTACATGTGCTGGAGACTCCCGTCTCGATTGTGGTTGAAAGCTCTAAAAATGCTAGTAAGGGGACTTTGAGTTGAGATTATTTTGTCGCACTTATGAAGACTGTTGACAGTGTGTTTAGTGGATTATTGCAGGTGTGATCTTCTCGGCTCAAATACACTGGATGTATTTTTTAATCGTGTATTTTTCTATTTCTCAAATCAAATCAAAATTTTATCTCTTCATAAAATTATTTGAACATTTTAGGGCTCAAACGAGTCTTTCTGGAGGGCAGGAGAGAAATCTTCAACCCCAGTTTCTTCTTCTTACATACATACAGTACATTCAGAATGAGCTCAGCCACTTCCACGTCCTCAATCTTTTAACAAAACTTCTCTGCTGTGTTCAGCTGACAATCCATCTAGGCTCAGTTTGCTTTTCTCTGTCCCTTTCCTCTGCTGATGCTCAGTGAGCCTTTGGCTGGTATCTTCTCTCTCTCTGTCACTAACACACACACACATTTGAACTCCAGGAAGTATCATCTTCCTCCGAGCAGTGAAACGTAAATGAACGCGGGGGGTTCGGGGTGAATCACTGGTTTACTTTCCCTGCTCACTGGTTGGCTAATGGCAGGTTTTAAAAACGGAACCAGGGATTCAAAAGAGCAGCCTGAAAGCCAACGCCAGGATGACATCATGAACTCCGAAAATGACATAGCTAAAAATGGACGAGGGCCTTTGAAGAACAACAGGCTCCAGTAAAGCTGATTACCTCCCTGTCAGCTGTGATTTAAAGCTGGCTTTCTCCAGTCTGATGACTCAAGGTCAAAAAGTAGTGACACTCCCCCGTGTGAAATCCTGCCAAGATTTGTCCATCTTTGCAGTACAGAAAGGTGTGTAATGACCTCCGGAAACTCCAGTGCAAGCAGCTCAGCCTGACCAGAAAGTGTGATATGGAAGCAGAAAAGATAACAACAAAGCCGCGGGCCAAATCGTTGTAGTTGTGGAAAGGAATTTATGACATACATGTGTTAACACGAGTCTAACCAGCCTCTATTTTGTTGACACACTTCATCTGGAAAATGACCTCATTGGTTACTGCCTTGTTTGTGCCTCGAGGAATATTACACTGATTTCTCATTGTCAGTGCGAGGTGTAATAACACACAATGTGTTTATAGTTTCAATAAAGCTTTCTCTATTTTCCCATGTCTCTCTCTGTCTGTTTGCAGACTTGTGTCTCGAGCTCTTGTATTTCTTCGTCGGTCCCGCAGTAGCAGATCGTTTTGCTCTCGGGCATGCTGGGTGGTTCTGATCAGACGGGTGGAGGGAACAACCGCATCACCACCATCTGGGAGCTGAGAGGTGAGGCAAGGGCCAATGAGAGACAGCTGTCGTTACTCTGATCGCAACAGGCTACTGCTAACGTGATGAAAGAAACTTCTGGTGCAGATCAATGACACATCAACACCCAGAACATGCACATAACAAACTCGCACAGAAGGAATGGATCTGTGTCATATGGCTGTGATCTCAAAAGACACTTTTTATGATCACACTGCGTCTTTTACTTTCTGTTATTTTCAACAGTTTGCTCTTGTCAACAGGTTTGGACATAGTGTGTTCAGTGTCCTTGGGCTCCAGTGTTTTCAACCAACAAACAATTGTATTTGAAACCCCAGTACAAGGGGGATACATTTGAAAATGCCGGGTTCGTGTAGCAGCTTGGAGAGGTGCACAATGAGTTTTCTGAAAATGTTACGTTGGTACACATAAGGAACTGGGAACAAACGCAATTGTTACCGATTAAAACTATGAAAATAAGACTCAGGTTGTAAAAAAAAACAACCAACCAACCAAACAAACAAAAACAAATCATAATTTTTTCAAGTGCAGCTTGCCTGCAACTTGTAACTGCAGTCCTTATCTCTGAAAGACGGACTGTAAACAGAGATAAAGAGACAGGAAGTGGCAGGATAAGAGCACAATTAGATTTGTTCAGTCAGAGGGGGAGAGTGGCTTCGTTTTCCCCATACTCATCATCTCAGAGATGGCTGGAAGATTAGATAACTCCAGTGGAACAGCAATTGAACAAGTTCCTTCTGTATCCCTCCATTAATTCCATCATCCCAGTTTGACAGAAGAGAAGTGGGCACCGAGTCGACTGAATACAACTCTGAAGAAGTTTTCAGTTTGGGCCAAAGGCCCGACTGAAAGACACAGCGCTCTCATGAAAACAACCAGGTGGAGCTGTTACAAGAGATTATCATCATTATGCTGTAAAGGTTTTTGTACAATTTTGAGTTGAGATGCAGAGAATATTCACATAAAAAACAATAGAAAAAATAGTCACTCTGTGTGTGTTCTTTTTATAGACCTTATAAAATGATAAAAACGGTTTTATAGGCACAATAACCAGGGCTGTGCTGAAAAGCCGTAAACACTGCCGCCATGACTCAATCATCCTCCTCTCTTCTTAGGCCAGCCTGTTTCAATGAACCC
>NTHP01000111.1:1330126-1356124 GCA_003416845.1 Oplegnathus fasciatus | reverse complement strand
ACACACACACACACACACACGCACACACACACACACAAAACAACAACTAGAGCAACATCATTTATACCTCCACTGTCTGGTATTCACTTATCACTATAATGGCACAACAGGGACTGACAGGGACCATGGTTGTTTTCTCCACTGTATTTCTGTTCTGTTGGTCTACAGAAAGAGATTAAAGATCATTTGTTGACTTTCAGTTTTCGTCCATTTTGGGACTAAAAATGGTTTGTTTACAACCAGCCAAAGGGTTGTACACATTACTTCTCATGGACTGACAGGTAACTCGCTCATGGGACAGTTTTGTTGACTTGACATCATGCATCATCAGCATTAAATTGACCCGTGGAGGAAAATCACAAAGTGTATTCGGGAGACCGACAACATGTTGTTGTTTATTTACTTGCTAGCTCACCAAATCTGCAACTAAAAACAATCCCCAACAAATGCACTGTGTATGCGTGTTGAGTAACATTTGCTAGAAATTACAGTGCCTTTCTGTTTTAGGAAATTATATAGCCTTTAAAAAAGAAACTATATATTTTAAAGATTTATGTCTTTAGTAGGAACAAATGGACTTGGGGGTGAGTGCCACAGACAGGCTGGGGAAGTCGGAAAGTATCGAGAGACAGACTAACACATTGTTGGAAGACCTGATATACTCCAAAACTGACAAAAAAGTTCTGTTGATACTGCATTGTGTGTCTGAGTGTGTACATGTTTGTACATGAGCAGTCTGCACGTACAGTCTGTGTGTTCATAAATATTGTGCTCGCAAACATAGACGGACTCTTGTGGCTATGTCAACAAGGATCATTTGCACTTAAGAAGTGAGTATTAATCAAATCCGTATTAGAATTTGGGTGTTAATAAAGGCTAGGCACAATCAGAGGAAAAAGATGCGCATTCTGTAGTACAACATGATGGGAAAATGTCCACCCTGATCGTCAGACAAAGCAGGTTTCTTAACTTGAATTCGACCAAACTGCACCAGAGAAAAACACGTTTTCAAGTGTGAACCAAAGAGCAAGACTGGCAGTGATCTGACCAAACTAAATGGATCAGAGTAAACTGAGAAACTCAAAAACATGCAAGGAACTTCAAAGTTGAGGAGTTTGTTTGTGCTTTATAAATTGCCAAAGGTGGGATGCCTTGGTGTCCTTTGTTGCATGTCATTCCCCACATCATTCCCCATCTCCCTCACCCCTCACTTCCTGTCATAAAATGCAACCAAAAAATACAATAAATAAATAAATGGCCAAGAATAGCCTAAATGGCAAGTATTTTTTTTTTTACTAAATAAATGGCAAGGAGGGATATCCCAAACAAAAACTTGTTTTTTCATTGAAAATTCTTTTGGGATATTCTGCTAACCAACAGACAATCATCCCAATTTCCATGTTTTGTAATTATGTGATTGTAATTTAATTCCAGATGGTCTTTTGCCCCCTCTAATGCTCTCCAGGAACAAAAAACAGACCTTGAAAACCGAGGAAAGTTGGCAGCCAAGCCGGGGATCTGCTCAGTGTTTCAGCCAGCCGCAGATCAATATTTTTACTGTAATTCCATCAACCGTCATTACAGCTCCAGCTTCTCGGGTGGAGGGTGTTTGTGAGGACAGAAGGACGAAATAGGAGAGCGACAAAGATTAGTTGCAGAGCAGTTCAAGAGAATTTACAGACAAGCAGGGAGATGGAAAGAAAACTAACAAAAGGACAGAGTTGAGAAATAGTAGAGAGTTGGCCTTTCTTTGGTAGAGACTGGAGTGGAAAAGTTTATTGAATTTTGTACTTGCTCTGTTTAATTTCACACACTTCAATTACAAGCCAGCCAGGACTTGTAAACAGCAGTCACATGGACTAACAGGTAGCTTGTTTATTGGATAAAGTTTTGATGACTTTTTACCTTGTGAGTTTACTGATTCTGGCACCAGGGAAAGGACTCCAGACTTCATTTTGTTCAGCTCAGTTTTCCGCATGTGAACATCTATTGTACCAACTTGACTACTGAGATCTGCCCATTCAGAACTGATGTTGTGCTTTGCAAGTCAGGTTTCATATTTCATGTCTGGGTTAAAACTAGGCAAAATTTGGGTAAAAAGTTATAGTCATAGGTAAAAAATACTTTTAACCTTGACGTCTTTTGAGGATTCCAGTATGTTACAACGGATGATCTAGCAATGTAACCATGTCCCAACATCTCTGCAGTTGGTGAGTAAAATGAAATCCAATGGTAAGCATAGTTGTGTGTGCATCCACCAAACCTCAGTGAGATAGGTGCTAGATATAATCAAAGAGAGTACAATAGACCAGCTGGGTCAAACTTTCACAAATAAAACTGAAGTGAGCTCTGATTCCAGTGTACGCAAACTGAATTAAAGGCTAAACAACTTCAAAGGGGATCAAATAAGCAGCCCAGAAGTTGCTGGGTGTGAACTCTATATGGGCCCGCTGCCTTCATTTTCAGCCCCTCTACGCCATAAACAGCCTCATGCGTTGTTTGGATTTTATTCGGAAACTCTGCATTCCACTCGCAGAGAAATTTGACCTTCGCTGGTTTTGGCAAGAAGCAGTGCCGTTGCTGAATCAGACCCTGCAGCCTGTAAAATAAAGGGAATAAAGAGGCTGGGATGGCAATGAAAACACTCACCGGTTTTTATGGCCCACTCATAACACACGCAGCGGGTCTGGTGAATGTGATGTGGGAAGGCGACTGAGAAACAGAGGACAGACACACAGACACACATCAGCAGATAAATATGCACTGATTCATCTGGGTTTATGACTTTTGTGATTTACCTGCATGGCCTCCCCCATACCTGAGGCATGCTGCTGCCAAAGAAATCATATAATTTTTGTCTAAAGTTTTATGATCTCTTCAAAGCAGATTTTGTGTTTTGACATTAACGACATAAAAAAACCCTGTATAAGCGCTGCATTACATTGTGCTCTGCTTCTTGTCAATCATCTGACATTCACATTAAGAAATAGAAGCTTCCTTCAGAAAATAATATCCTAAAGGATTAGACTCGCCTTATGTTATATTTTTGTTATTGTCATCAAAACCCATAAAAAGACCAAAACCAACAATGATTTACTTCCAATACCTTGTGACTTCCCTACCATGTCTATGTTACTTAGCCACAAAGATATTGTTTCCTACCAAAGATGCAAATCTTTAAAGTCACAAATACATAGTTTAATTTTTTAAAAAACTAAAACAGCTAGGAACGGTAGTCTTTAGCAAACATTGTGCAAGCAGGAATAATTAGTGCAATCTTTGGTATTGGTTTTGTGCAGATAAAACAAATGTAAATGTAAAACATGTTAATTAATGAGCTTTACAGTTGCTGGTAGGCAGATATTGTTTTACCGTGAAACAGAGCCAGGCTAGCTGTTTCCCCTTAGTTCCAGTCTTTATGCTACGCTAAGCTAACTGGCTTTGTGTAGCTTTATATTTAACAAACAGATATGGGACATCTCCTTATCTAACTCTCGGCAACAAAGTAAATAGTGTATTTCAATCAGGCTTTGGCTGCAAGACGTAACCTGTTAGTAGGATTAATTCATGGCTGGTTTTGGTCTTTTCATGAGATTGGCTGACAATAAGAAAAATATAGAATATCACCGGACCTGTGCTTTAAAATCACATTGTATCCACGTCTTGTTATTTAAGGGTGTCGTTGGTAGCTAGGACAGTAGTCAATGTAATGCTCCTGCCATGTTTGGATCCAGAAAGTGATGCAAACCAGTGACAGTAAGAGTCCGTGTTAAAAAATCTAAATACATGCTGTACTGTACGTATGAATAAGTGTAAAGTAAATGAGCTGTAACTCTGCATGACATTAGTATTTGATGACCATTGTAGATCACTGGATTTTTTTTCCTCTTGTGGGAAGACAAAAGCATTAACAATAAAAAAACATATTTTATCACTCAAAAACCAAAGACAGTAGGTTCAGTTTGACCATGAGCATAATTATATAGAAAGACATGTACTTGTCCATCAATCAGAAACGCATTTATGAAGACCCTTTCAGCTTGTCTGTAAGGCCAAACAACTACACTGTGTTTTTGTTAGCTTGTCATGATGCAGATGATGGCATGAAAAGTTGATTACATATCCAGGAGTTTGTATTAAATGTGTGTTTGTGCTCTTCAGTTTTAGTGCAGAGGCAAAAATAGCAGGCAGACTTATAATGGCAACTATTACCACTCTCAGAAAGAGAAGATGAAAAGTCGTTTTCACAACAACAAACGTGGAGCATCAAAATTACGGCTAGACATCACACAACACTAGGGGAGCAGTACACGGGTTACATAAAGCCCCAGTTTGTGCCTCTCACATAATCACCATCATTATGGGACACTTAAACGTCTACAATTACATTTGAGTCTCAGAAAAGAGCCTCGGCTTTTCTCAAAACCAAATCAAAGCAAACACAAGACACACAGCAGGTTGTTAATGTCATGCTGTTTATTTTTGTCAGGTAATCGAGATGCTGCCTGTTCAAAAATTGTGGAAAAACAGTTCTTTGAAAGTATTCTCACTGAACTGAAGTCTACCCAATGTCATAAAACACTTGAAGTTTTTCTTAAAACTACACTGACAATGGACCAAATGACTATATGTAATGTGAAAGGGGTCACCCGCCTTTGCAATTCCACTGCACTCTACAGAGCATTTTAGCCTCTTTTAGCTTATTGTTTTGGAGTGCTGGCCACGCAAATATGCTCTGACCTGATAAACCCACTGTACACTACCTGCCCAGCACCAAACAGCAGACAGACAAAGTTAGTGACTAGCTCGTGAGGAAAGTGTAAGATCTTGCTTAAGAATCACATGCTTTTCCCAGGTGTTGAAGGACACAAAACCAGAGCTAAATGGAGAGTGAATATTTATCAGGTTGACACAAACCCGACTCAAAATTCATGCTAATGTTTGCTCTTGGTCTGCCGGATGGGTAAATATGCAAGTGTTTGCGAACATGTTTGCCAAAACAACTTCATACGGTGATTTTATGTCAGAAGTTGTGTTTTCAGGATGTTCTGCTGCCACCAAGAAAAAAATCAATTTCTGCAGCTTTGAGGACAGACAGTAAAAAAAAAAAAAGCATAGCGTTAGTACCAGTACCAGAGCACTGAAGCTGCGCTTGTCTAGGGTGATTGGCGCCAGCTCTTGGCAATGTGCTTCTCAATGATTGGCTCATTCTTTATTAATTATTATCACACTGTTTATAGTTGGGTGATAATAAACATATTGCTGGTTGCCCACAAGCCTAGTGACTGAGATGTTCTATACAGAGGTATAAGTATGAAAATGGCATTAACATTATCAGTACACAGCGCCCAACACTGAATATCAAATCAGCCCATCATCATCCACAACATGCTCCCGAGTTCTTTTTATTGTAATCTATTTATCATAACATTGGCCTGTTTATGGGTTTCCATTTGTAACACAGATTGTGTCTTTAAACTAGATACAAAATAAAGTATGATTGAACCTGAGAGGCCTGTTCTCACCTCATATTTATTCAGAAACTGATTCCAGTGGATAGATACTGTGTATAGCATCTAATAAATCCTGTGTAATAGCCTATTTGTTTTTGCAATGGAAATGTATCACTTTCATTTTTTGCACGTATTAAAAACATCACAAATGTCATACTTCTACTCGGAATAAGTGTGCAGATACACTGCCTGTCTGAAAGATAGAGGAGATATCCTGTGCAGGCATTGTGAGGCTAAATCAAACATAATAGAGGCTGTCTTCATTTCTGTGTGTGTGACAATCACTTCGATTGACAGCAGCTGAGAGGCAAGTGGCCACACTCCATATCATATTGATTTTAGCTTAGAACGGCTGCTGTGTGCAGACAGAGGGAGGGAGGGAAGAAATAGGGGAAAGATTGCTGATGGTGATGATGGTGATGGTGAGTGCAGTAAAGAAACAGAACGGTGTGACTGACATGGGGAATGAGGGAGTGCAGCAGAGAAACAGTGCACGAGGGAGATTTTTAGTGAAATGTGTTGATGTATTTCAATCCCATAAATGCAGCAATTTGTCATAATAACTACAGGGGGAAAGAGGTGGGACTGATATTTTAACTGGTTGCATACCAGTGCTGCTGCTTTCCAGTGAGGCCACCCACAGCCTCCCATGTTTGCAATGAATTGATTAATGACTGACTGGACTGAAAACTGCTCAAATCACTCTCTCAGAAATGAAAAGGAATCAAATCCTGAAGCCAGAGCACTAACCACTGATCTTCATTCAGATGTACAAAAACCTCTTTTTTCTTTAAGAGTGTGTGTGTGTTTAACTTTCTTGTTTAGGATTTCCAATCTCTGCAGAACAGCCAGTTTAGAATTTTAGTCAGTTTAGTTTAGAAAAAAAGTATTATCCAAAAATGAAATCAAGTCTTTTTAGCAGTTTAGTGGTGCCATTGTTTGGTCACCGTTTGTTAAATGTTTGCAGACTTTAAATTAGCTCATTAAATATCACATATACTGTACGTAACACAGGGTTCACGATTTTATAGATGAATATTTATGATTTGTAAATATAAACACATTTATATGTGTTTATTTAGATTATCTATTGGAAATCTGATTTAAAAAAGGCCAATTGAAAAACGTATCATTTTAAAAGTTGGATTTGCAGCATACACATGAAAGCCTCGTTATTCTCTTCACTTTTCAGCCATGCTAGTGGTGTGACTCGAGGGATGACAATGTTAGTCATTAGACATTTGTGATTTTGAGTGAAATATCTCAACCAAACTATTGGATGGATCATGAATTTTAGCACAGATATTCATGTTCCCCTCAAGATGAACTGTAATAACTTTGATGATTCTGTGACTTTTCATTTAGCGCCACCATCAGGTCGAAATTTTAAATTCTCCAATGATTTATGACTAAATACCTGCAAAACTAATGGCATTCCCATCAGTCTCAGCTTGTGTTTAGTGCTAATTTAGTAAACATTTGTTATTTATGGCTACATCACTCTGTCCCTAAATCATTTTTTACAGATGAATTCATATATGTTACAATTTGGTAAGGTAAGTCAAGTTGAAACCATATTTAATAAAGCACAGAGCGAATCTGATAAAGCAACACGTGAAATACATAGTTCGCTCCCTTTTGTGTTTAATTTAATTTGCCAACATAATAGTGTCTGTATCCTGGTGTGCGTTGTGCACGGGGTACCTTCAGTTTTTTTGAAACCATATTTTTTCGTTTCACTGTGATGTTATGGTGTCTTTCCAAACAGGAGTCCAGAGCTCAGAGTGAGTGAGAGTTGACTGGCAGAAGGGTTATTGAACCTTGAAACGTTCAGTTTCAGTGTAATGACTGACCTGAAATGTACTCCTGAGAAGACCTGAATATATCCACTGAACACCACACACAGTCAGTTCACTGCCAACAACACTGAGGAACAATTAGTCACATCTGCACAGATTCAGTGTAACCAGAGATTAACCCTAACCATTAACTAAAACCAGACTCCAGACTCCTGCTCTGAAACTCTCACACAGGATACCCCAACAATCAACCCAAGGAAAAAATAATTACATTCACATTTACATTTAGTCTGCTTCTCAGTGTTTTAATTATTGTAACTTTTGCCACTCAAGGAACAGCAGGTCCATCTGTCAGTCCAACACTTTGGTCCAGAGCAAGATATTTGAACAACTTCTGTCTGTAATTCATTGAAGTTTCCTTCTAGGGGTCACTTTAATTTCAAATGTCGGTTTAGTTCTCTCAGGCACATTTCTCTCTCTTTTGCTCACAAATACACCTTCCCTAATCACTACGCTTTCTATGAATTTATTTTCTGCATCACGACTCCTTTAAATATAGTCTGTTTCCTATTTTCTCATGCCTTTTTTGTTGCTTGTTTACCAATTTCCTTGCTTTTCAAACTTTTGTTTGGCCTTGAGGCTTGCTTCCATAATGCTGGTAATATCTAATTTTTCCTCAGTAACTTTTCAGATCAGTCAAGGACGCTTCCCGTATCCTAAATCAGTATGAGTCAGACTCATTGACAAAAGTTTACGGTTAAGATGCTGCATCCTGAAAAGCGAGAAAGTCGTTAGCTATGCTGTTCAAGAGCCAGAGATCCACTTTTTATTTACTTTTTTATATTGTCATTGGATCAAATGACTTCATGTAACGTGAAAGGGATCGCTCTTAAAGAACCCACAGGTGATTATCACCAACTTTGCACCTAAATTAGCTTCTTGTTTGGTTTTACTGGTTCAGTCTCATCATCCACATTTCCAGCTGCAGCAAGGAGCTGTTTTCAGCAAAAAAGCTCTGATACCTTCCTGCCCAGTACACTGACAAAGCTAGCGACTAGCTGGCTAAGTTAGCAGCTAAAAAGCCACATATTTTTCTCAGAAGTTGTTAGAGACCAAAGCAGAACACAAAGTGTGGATACTTATTAGGTATAACAAAGTTTAAAGTGATAATATGTCAGAGGTGTCTTGAACTTATTGCCCCAAGTGGCCCAAAAAATAATGCAGCTTTAAAATGTAATAGTTTTAATGTTTTAAAGTTTAATTAATGTGTTTCAGAAGCCCTAAGTATGTCAAAGACTCATTCATTAAATAAGTGAAATCCTTTTTATTGTCGTATTCACTGACTTTCGCAATTACAGTGGAAACCTCTTATAGTGATCACGTCTGTCAGGGTCAAATTGATCATTATAAGCGGATGATTATTATAACCGAATTTCTTTTCTTTTTCTTTATTTCTCATGCAGATTACCATCTAACTGACATTTGTATATTTATTACATGAATATAAAGTATAAAGCAACTTCTCTATTTACTAGGGAATGCTATTTGGGGGCATTATGTGACCGAGCATTATTAATCCACTTGATGAGAGCGGCTTCAACCACAGGTGCTTTCCCCGTGCGCATTCGTTTTCTGTCTCCTAGCAGCTGACTGTTTCTCGTTGTTTGAGTAGACTACACGAGGTAGCCTGAGGAACATTTGTTGTCATGTATGAAAAGACCCAAAATGAACACTGTAAGTGGACTTCTTGATTATTATAAGCGAATTATTATAGTATAGGAATGATTCTGTCCCAAGCTTTTTGATGCATACAAGCGGTTGATCACTGTAACCATGATCACTATAAGAGGTTTCCGCTGTAGTAAGTTCTGTCACCAGTTGTATGGATGCAATGCAAGGACACTGCGAAGATGCTGAACTTAAGACTCAACTTGGAGTTGAGCGCTGTGGACTGTGGACGTGTGTCTTCCTCTCGAGGTTTGGTGGCTCTATCTCTGTCAAACTTTCTGCCTCCCACATTCCCTGTTACACTTTTTTACTTTTTTTCTTCTTGTTCACCTGTTTTTTTTTCTCCCCATAACTCCCACAGCTTCTCAGCTGCGTCTCCAGTAGTGCAGCGCTGCGACACTTCATTAGCTTCCATCATCCCAGGCAGCAATGAACCTACAGGTAGGGAAGAAAATGACAATGTGTGAAAGATATTTCCTCCTGTGTGGGGCCAGTCAAACCAAGCAAAACCAACAGTGTGTGGTCTATATTTAACTATTCCTAAACAGGCAGAAAGGTTGTAATAACCCCTTTGTTTTGCTTGACTTCCTTCACTGTGCCGGTTATGTGCGGTTCAGTTGGATTATTAATCTCTAATGCTTTGCAGATGTGTCCTGATTGGATCTATAAGTCTAATATTACATGCAGTTTGGCACGCACATGTTCATATGTACAGTACATGTACGCACGCACACTTGCGCACACAAACTGATGCAGGCTGAAAGGAAATCATATGAGAGAGAGGTGAAAGTGGCAGAGCAGAGGGAGGAGTGGAATGGATCGAAGGCACGCTGAAGGAAAAGAGAAGGGCATTAGAGGGAGGGAGGGGTGGGTTATCTCAGGACAACGTTTCATTATGTTTTGCGTGTCGCTATATCACAAACCCACTTATTATGTGCCGTAATTTCTTCCTTGGCTCGTTTTCACTAAGAAAACACATTTATCTGTGCATAAAGGAATCAACAGTTCATCAAAATCGCGCTGCTGAACCAACAAGGAGGGCTGTTTCCATTTTCTGCCTGTACCATGTGGTTCTTGGAAGTTGCTTATTTTTTAGCTCAAATGCTTAAAAGCACTGAGGGCAGGAGAACAGAGTGCAGGTCTTTTTTTTCTCTGCTCAGTTTGAGTTAGCTCGGCCAGTGATTGGAACTGAGATAAACATATGAGCTGCATTTCCTCTGGGTTTGCAGAGGCTGGGTTCAAGGTTTTGTTTTGGCCCCCTCCATTAAAGTGAATCAGAGTAATTGGATCAATATTTTTGACCGTGAATAATTGTCTTCCAAAACCAAGGAACAACCAAGCCCCTACTAAAGGAGAGTTTTCTGGAGCATTGATAATCAATAATACACCGACTTCAAGGATGCGTGGGAAGCTTGTTTGAGCTGATTTCTTTGTAGAGCCAGAAAGTGTGTTCATATTGACAGAAAACATAATGGCACAGTGTCTGCTAGTCCAGTTTATAATTCTCTGTCGATGTAGAAGCGCCAGAAAGTGTCTCCTGACGATACTGAGGATCAGAGGATTGACTGACTGCTGCTTTTGTGGGAGGATCTTCACTTTTATGTGGGAACACTGTGATAGATCAATACATAACCAGTAGTCCAGCATTCACTTTACCATTTCCTGAAGTCATAGCTGTCAAACATGTCTCAGAAAAGCAACTAAGAAGTTTAATGCTTTATTTTAAAAGATTGTGTTTCATACAACATGTACTGTACATCAGTTTGACACATTTACTGTAATGTGTGCTGTGAATTTAATCTCATACGCTTTAATTCCAGTCTAAAAGAGATGGGTAGACATTACAGTCCTTGTAATCTACTTAAATTATTTGAAAGAATATTTTTGTCCATGTTTGCTAATTATCCATAACACACTCCTACACTTAGCTACCAGTTTATTAGGTGCATCTAGCTAATATTTTGTCAAATGCATTTATATCAATCAGGGTAGACTACATATGAGAAAAACCTCTCAGTATAATGTCATACAACTCAACAGCATCACAAACTACAGCCTCCAGAATAACCATAAAGTTGAATCAGCACCTCTGTAAACAGTTTCCAGACCTGCAAACTCAAGTGGGTTGAAAAAGGTGACAGTTCCTTTACCACCTCTCTCCCTCTCTCTGCTATATCTGAGAGTGGCTGGCAGTGAAACTCCACTGACTTCATTTAACAACGCCCATAGCACACATCGGATGCACCACACAGGCAGAGATAGAGGAGCTGAGATGTGTATGTGTCAAGCCAGGGAGCGAATGTGATGAAATTACTGATTTTCTGGAGACTCTGCAGGTGTGTGTACAGTACCGTTTTAACAAAGAACACAATGCCTTGAGAAGCGAGTTTCAAACACGGGCGCGCCCAGCTGTGAGGCTTTAATGCTCACTGTAAAGAAAAAGAAATTGCAAGGTGGATAAAAGTTCAGGTCTAATGGCTGCTGGTGAAGCAAATGTAAAAATGGTAGTGGTTGTCAAGCTAACGTGCTCACAGTGACAATGTTAACATGGTAATGTTTAGCAGGTTATTTTTAACATGTTCACATCTTCACAGCTGCGTGAATAGTCAAGGGACCCCCAAGATTGTTACGTGACATCCTGTCGAGAGCGTGGACGTCTATTCTAGATTATGTACCAGTCCATCTTGTAGATGTCGGATCACCAAGATCATTAGGATTCATCTTCTGGGGACCACGAATGTCTGTATAAACTTTCATGGCAATTCATCCAGTAGTTGTGGAATTATTTCACTCTGGGCCAAGATTGTCATTTATAGTGCTTTGCCAGTGTGGCTAACAGACGTCAAAAACAAACCTTACATTTAATTTCCTTCTATTTTTCAAAATCCCATTCCTTTTACTTCCTAGAATTTCATTATTTTGAAGGATCCAGATTTGTGACAGCTGAAGAATATAAAGGAAGCATTTTTGCAACTATGAGCAGTCTCTAACTGTGTTATGTCCCGCCTTAGCATGCTGGTTTAATCAGAAATATATGAATCACAGAAGCATGAAACCATTGAAATCCCTGTGACTTTAAAACTTGAAGGATAGCCTTTTTTTTTTATCCCTACTTGTTTTCTCTGTTCACCTCATTTTTCTTTCTCTCTCTCCTCTCGTGTCTCTCCACCTCCTGTCAGCTTATGAGGACATGCAGATGACTAGTGATGAATAGTGATGAGCATATGGGGCAAATATGTGTGTATGTATGTGTGTGCATGTACAAGGTTGTTAATGCAAGACCTGCAGCCCTCCTTAGTCTCTGTCCCAGCCTGACACTCCTGCATCCCTCTGGGAGGAGACATCCTGATTCTGTCAACAACGCAGACTCGAACCGGCTTTACCGGAGGCTCGGCCCCGCCTTCGAGGAGATGAAGCACGCTGGGGGAGAGAAGGGTATCCGAAGACAGAGGAGGAGGAGAGAGATAAACTGATACAGAGATTTGGCAAAGGAATAAAAGAAATAAAATTAGATCGAGAGTGTGTAGGGAGCGGAAAAGCCAAAGTGGGGCTGAAAATATTCAGAACATCTTCTATCCTGGTTCCCTCCAGTTAAACACATTGTTCGTTATTAACCTTCAGGGGGATTTGTTTTCCATAAGCTGCTCAGTGCTGCTGTGGTTTTCAGTAAACAGTGTCAGTGCGGCACTCCGCTGATAAACAGATTTCTGTGAGGCTCTTTTAGGTCCAAACATTTTGCTTTTAGGATAACACAGCCTTATAAAGTCTTGTCTGTGAGTAGATGGTTTGAGTTACAGCTCAAGTCCAGCTGCCGGTTTTGCCTTTCTGAGTGGGGGAAGGATTTATAGTACATCATGAAATACATAAATCCACCTGGTAAAATAAGCATTTACAAGTATCTTTCCATGTGGGTGTTGAGTTAAATGTATTTTGTATAGCCCAATATCACAGTGTTGAAGTGAGCTTTACATGCACAAACATCTACAACTGAGCCCAGACCAGGAGGAAGAGGAAAATCTCCCCCAAAACTTGAATAAAAAAAACTCGAGAAACTTTCTGAGATACAATTCAAAGATAGACCCTCCCTCCACAGGGTGCTAGCCATCATTTAATTGTGAAAAAAATGCAAACCTATGATAATACTAATGATAAAAATGAAATAACACATTTACTTTTTTTACCGAGACTAATAATATTACAAGGAAAATACGTTCAAGTTCAAACCATCAAGAACAGTATAATGTATTTGTATCCATATTATATCATTACAACAACAACAACAACAACAACAACAGCAAAGAGCCGTAAAATTAAAGAAAAGTGAACAAAGATAATGAAAAATACATATAATAACAATGTACAATATTGTATGGAAATATTTGTAATATGTATCATAAACATTTTATAATAAGCAATTAGTTCCAGTAAGAATATAAAATATCTGTGTTCAAGGTGAGTGTTCAACAAGGACTTCTTTGTCCTGGAATTAGTATAAATTTATAGGTATAAAAATGTATTGGATGTTAGAGGCGATACAGTCTGGGAGTACATTTTGTCTTAGAAGATGAGGAAAGAAAGTCTGTCGAGCGTTACAACATTTCTGAGGAAGTCTGAATTATTGAAGCCTAGAGCTGAAACAATTAGTCGATTAACTGGAAAAGAAAATGAATCAGCAAACGTGTTTAACTAATTTTTCAAGCAAACACTCTCTGCTTCCAGCTTCTCGTATGCCAGGATTTACTGCTTTCCTCTGGTTCATATCATTAATGGTAATTGCATTTTGGGCTGTAAGTTAGACCAAAAAAAGCACTTTGAAGATGTCAAATTGGGGTTGGGAAAATGTGATGGGGATTTTTTACTATTTCCTGATGTTTTATAGACCATCGCTTAATCAAGAAAGTAATTGTCAGATGAATTGATGATGAAAATAATCGTTAGTTGCAGCCCTACTGAAGCTGAGGTTGGAGGCTTGTAACACTGCGTCTGAATTGGACCAAATCTGCAACCATGTTTCCAATTTGACCACTTTTGGGGAACGGATGCAGGAATCGGACAAAACTGCAAGGTGTTTAAGTATGGGAAAGGGGATTGGTTGAATTCATGTGAAGTCTTCGGATTTCTTTTTGGGACTAAAAAGGAGCGATTGCAATTACAGAAGAAAAACAAAGGAAATTTACTAGAAGTCTAAAAGTTGGTTTAGTAATAGGTAAGGTGGATTTACATAGTAAGCCCAAGATCAGTGTAATAAGCCTGGAAGCAGTTCTTTACTATTCCAGCGCTAAGATGGGCTCTGTGTGTGTGTATGTGTGAGCAGTCACTTCATCATGCTCCAGGCTCTACATGCAGGACTAGTCATACTGGATTAAGCCCAAGGCTCAGATATCATTAGTATCCAGTCACAGAGAAGGTTTTTGTATCAACAGCACTCACATTACATAAGCATAGTGAAGGCTTTCCAACTGAGAGGCTCTTTGTTTTGAATCCTAAGCTTGCTTGATTTTAAGTGAATCCATTAAGCCCCCATATGGACGTGTTGATCATCAGCCCAAATCAAATGCCTCAATTAAATGGTTTAGCGTTTCTCAGTGGGCCCCTCGTTCCGGTAAGCAGGACAGTCGTACCTTTGTTTACCTGGATTATTAAGTTTGTATATGCATTTGGATTGTCAGCATTGTTTAAACTTTTTTTTCAGCAGGATATCCGCTGCTGGAACACAGCTGCTCCACCACTGGCTTTGTTTACACAGTGATTTACAAGATGTACAAGAGCTTGGTGATAAACCAACAAATTTATGATACTGACATTAGGATTAACTTTTTCCAGAGCTCAGGCGAGCTTTTCCCTTAATTACAGGGATCCTCCTCCAAAAACTTTTTGTTTGAATACTAAACACTCACCTCATGTATGCTTGAAAGGTGGCTCTGTAAAGTTTATAACTTGTTCCTTTTTACTTTCCCTTTTTTCTTGGATTATACAGCAGAACAATGGATTCCAATGGCGAGACAGTTTCACAGGGAAAAAATCTAAAGTGTGTTCTGTGCAGTGGTGCATGGGACAAAGCTAAACAGCTAAGCGGCAACAAACAGCTAACTGGCAACAGACAGATGCTGTGTATTTAGCCATATATATTGGTAAAAACACAAGTGCTGTGAACATACAGGGAATACAGGCAGAAAGAAAAAATCATCTTTCATGTACAGTTACAATATACAACAACTTTTGTATAAATAGAGACAAAACAATGATGGTTTTGGCTCTGCTAGCAGGCTGCAGTTGGCAGCTAAGCTACTTTGGGTATGTTTACAACCATTTAAGTACAAAGAATTACATTATTACATCTCTTTCTATACAAACACATGTGGTTAAAACTTACATAGTACTTCTCTCTTGTTTCCGTTTGCCTTACTGTTTATCTTTCAGGACACTTTTTAAGCCGCCACCCCTCGTTTGTCACACACATTCAGAAATTCCTCTGCTGTCTACAACAGAGTCAAACAAAAATAAAGTGTATACAGAGAAATTTACTTCATTTCAGCGTAGCAGCCCCCCCNCCCCAAAAAAAAAAAGAATCAAATCAAAATGAAAATTTTTTTTTGGGGGTGGGGGGTCAAATTTATGTATTTATTTTTATCTACTTTCAGACACTACAATCAGTGAAAGTACTGCATGTTTTTTTTAATTAAAAACAAGAACAAGAGCTATTAAGAAATCAACACAAAGGAGCACCTTGGTAACCGAATGGTTACAGCACATGCCTTGTAACTGCAACACTGCTGGTTCGACTCCAGCTGGCAACCTTTGTTGCATGTAACGCCCCTCTCTCTCGCCACATTTCCTGTCTGCCTCTTGACTCTTGCTCTGTCCAATTAACAATAAAGTCAAAACAATCTTTCAAAAAAAAAAAGATATCAACACAAATATCAGCTCTAGCATGTTTTTTTAAATGTCAAAATTTTAAAAAAAGAAAATTATTTTTGCGCGCAACTTTGAGGGGGGGTGCACTCTAGGCGGCCGCCTATGTCGCCTCTAGGAAGCCCAACCCCCCCCAACCCCCTTCTGAAGCATAGTGACTTGTTTCCACTGGTTAGCACTGTCAGCTCGGTTTGGTTAAGTCTTGACTGCCAGCGTGTGTTTCATGCTAAAGCTCAGCGTCTCCGTGCAATTAGCATAATTTCCTGGTCAGTGTCTAAAATACTCTGGCCCATATAAATGAGCACCAGTATTTCTTTTGGAACTGGTTGTTTCGTGCCCCTGTCACAGTCATTCACAGGTTCCCCTGTGCTGCCGTCCACAACAGAAAACGTCAAAAATAAACAGTCCATGATGAGACTCACTGAGGCACATGGGCTCAGTTCTGTTGGACAGAAGAAGATATATTTAAACAGCAAAAGAGAGGTCACGTCTATAGACCCAACTGGCATCACATCATAGTCAAAGCCATTCTTTTTGGATCCCATAGAGTGGCAGTCAAAATTATCTTTAGTAAGTTTTTGATGTTTATAAGATCAATAAAATGCCTAAAACGTGTTACAGCCCAGGAAGTACGCTGTACGTTCTATGAGGGGAAAATCCAGACTACTAAAAATGCTAAAAAAAATAGCCTCATACAAGCGTGCAGACATTTTGATTTGTCAAACACAGGTGTAACTAATAACATTAACCTGGACTGCACCCTGTTTAGGTGTTCAATGACCGAGGCCCTGCGGCGCTGTCAGTCAGCCTTGCTGCCAATTGGTTCCAGTGGTGTCACCTTTGAGTCCAGTAATAGATCCATGCCCTTTTCACAGCAGACATTTTGACTTGTCATAGTAGGAAAAGCACATATGTTACTAATAGCATTAATGATGCTGGTTCGCTGGTGTAGGTTACTGGAACATACAGAACAGAGCCATCGTTATTGATATTAGTTACACTTGCTTTTTTCTGCTATAGTAAGAAAAAATTCTTCTGAAAAAGGTCTAGTCCTGCTGCAGACACACTGTTAACTGAAAACACACTCTATCGGGAGACCTTTCCTGTCCGTGTCTCCCGATAGAGTGTGTTCCCAGTGGCTATGGAGTGAAATCAAATCAAGTGCACTGGTTAACTTGGCTCCCCTGTTGGGTAAAAAAAATGAGTCTGTCATATCTGTAATTTTAAAAAAAATGAAGCTGATCTACAAATCAACACCGGGCTGTCGTTAAAGGTAACTACTGATGCTACCATTTCTTATTTTTTCACTAACATAATGACAATATGTATCTTTTACAATATGTAGCTGAGTCTAAATTGCCCGTCTGGCTATATTGAGCTAAAAACCAGCATGTGAAGGCTGTAGTTTTACACAGACCGTCACCGATGTCACCGAAGACACTTTTTTTGCCAACATTTCAGAGACACACAGATGATTGCTCAAGGAGTTTACATTTATCTACATTGCAGAGAGGTTAACACATGCTATGTGTAATGTAGTAGTATAACAGAAGAAGAATTAACCCCATATTATACACTAATTACACAGATTGAAAACAGGCAGTGGCCATAACTTCCTCGCCAAGCTGTTAAATGGAAAACTGGAGCGGAAAAATTTTGGCCCAGTACTAACTGTATTCTTGGACTCAAAAGTGCTTCTTGCATAACTCAAAAAACATCTTGGTTGTCTTTGCTGTCCTCACCAGCAGTGACTGCGATGAAAGATGACATGGAGATACTACCCATATATCAGCAGGAAAGAGATACATCCGCAAGGGAAGAGATGGCCTCAAACCACCAGATAGCTACTTAGTGGGTTGCCAGATATTTACAGCGGGACAAAACTTTAACTCATCCTGAGTGCTGGACGTGACAGGTTGGCTCCTGCTGAAGAGGCGACCTCAGAGTCAGGATGTGGTCAAGAATTTACAATCCATGATCTGAGCACTTATTGTACTTGTGGGACTGAATTCTGCCAGACAAAACGGTCGAACAATTGTGTGAAACAAGTGAATGTAGGGTAGGGTTTCTTTAAAGGGGACTTCCAATGTTGTTAAGAAACATACAGCATTTATTTATTTTCTCCAGTGCACTGTGATACATTTGCAATAGTCTCTAGTGTCTACATTTGATTCCTTTGCCATATTTGATTGTTTCCTTAGTGATCATGTTTTTGACACTAGTGCTTGTCATGTGTTTGGAATTTTTAATGTTTTTGTTCCTTGTTTTTTGATTCCCTCTGTATCCAAAACAGGGCCCCCCTGGTACCAAATGTACTGTTCACTTCAATGAGGCCACTGCGTTGACAGCAGGTTGCCGATGCAGAGGAGTCTGGCAACAAAGCATGGTTGCAAGCTAAACTTCTTCAACGCAATGCAATGTCATCCTGGACGGCACTGCAGTGTCCTATCAAATATGCAGAAGTGCACATTCCTGGTAGATAATGCTGAAATTTTACCATTTCCCTCATGATGGTTGAGATAAAATAGTTATCAATGATAACCTTCCCGTTTCATAGTAGTATAAACTGTGCAACATGTTTTACCGTCTGATATGCCTTCAACTGGCCTGTAGAGGCCTGTTTCACTAAATTTACAACATGCAAGCTGCGATTTGCAACATGAGATCATAACCTGAAACAACACCCATCAACATATCCCCATGCATTTTTTAAATGCAGTGCTTTTTCGGTCTGAACGCCGGGTTAGACGACATATCCTGTTTTCTAAGATTAATGTTTACCTTGTTTTCAGATTTGCTTCCTTTTTTCGTTGTTGATTGTCTTCTTACTGATACTGTTATATATGTTTGTTTAGTTGACATTATTCCTTACCATACTGTATGTTTGAATGGTTTTGACTCTTCTCTATGTATACAATATTAATTTGTGATGTACTGTTGGTTTTATGTTGAGTCAGATGGACCAGACAAAGAGCCAAGTTGGGCTTGAAACATTTGACTTTTCTTCATTTATAATAAAGAAGACAACACTTTCTTTACATATTATTTCCTGGAGTAGGCTTCCATTTCTTCCTGTGGTGATCCACGTGACTGACAGAGGCTGTAGTGAGAGTACAGGGGGTGGACAAAACAGCAGGAACATCTGGTAATACAAAAAAAATCCCAGAAACAAACTACCCTTGTGAAGCAGATTCAATTTTTCTTATCTCAGAGGTACTGATTTAAGTCTATTCTGGGTCTGTAATTTGGTGTATTGTTGTGTTTGGATTACATTATATTGACATGATGTTCCAAATTATTTTGTCCTCAGTCTGTAATTGGACTGAAATGAAAACAGTGATGAAAGAATAACAAAGCAGAAAGATTTGTTTACTATGATTGATTTCCTCGCTCTGTGGATGTTTTTCATCCTGACCAAGAGTAAAAATAGCTTTTTCTGAAAGAAGGAAAAACAGTCCTGATATCTGTAACTATGCTGGCTCTGGAGAGGTGAACCTGAACCGTTGACACTAACTTAAAAAAAAAAAACAGCATTACCCTTTAGAAAGACTCAGTGCTTTAAGCTCAGTGATCCATGACATGATGTGACATGACATTTTTCTCTCCCTCCCAAATAAAAGCTCCTCAGTGTTTTGTTACAGGTCAGTCCACACTTAAAAAATCCACTTCCAGAGGAGATCCACCTTCTCCCTCTCTCGCTCTCCCTGTTCCTCTTGAGCGAAGAAAAACTACTAACTAAGCTCAAGCGGCTCTTTGACAGCAACCGCAGCCACTTCTTTTCAAATCGAGCGTCCTAATTAGTGCCTTTAAGTGAATGCAGATCCTTATGCACAGTGCCATATGCAGGACTGAATATTCATGCGGGCACTGAGCTGGCTGTCCCTGCTCTGGCCCAAACGCTGTGTTTCTCTTGCCCTCATTATTCTGACACGCTGACAAAGAGCAACAAGGCAAAGAACAAGGAGGAGAGAGCAAAGTCAGGCTCTGGCAAAAGTTCACTCCAAACTTCATGGCGCTGGGAAATAGAAAGGAAGGAGAAATGAAATACTTTCACAATGTGCTTCAAGCTAGCAACGTCAGTGTGTTGCTGATGTCAAATCTCAAATTGATGTTAAAACCAACAAGCGTCTCACTTGATTCCCGGAGAGTGTGTCCTTGTCTTCTGGCGTAATCGCTGAAGGACTAACTGGAGGTTTTCACATTTCAGTTCATTGTGTACCAATTGTGAATGTTTGACATAATTGCTGACTGTTTTCCAAAGTGAACACGTTAAGATGGATTTCCCATCCTCCAGGCGTCCCCTCATAAGCAGTGGGAATTGGGGAAATACAGCTTCCTATCTTTAAAATCGAAATAAAGAAGACTGGAGGCCTCTTAAGAATCTTGACAGTGTTATTTACAGTACCAATATCTGCTAAAATCCCAAGTCTGAGTGCATCATATCCAAAAGGAAAAGGCAACTATGGTTCATGCAGCAAAATAAAAGCATTTAAAGCTGAACACTTGTGCAACTAGTGTGATTTCAGTTACCTTTGTATGTCATGAAAATCAACTTGCAGAGACTTGCTTGAGGTCGGTAATCCATCTAATCCATCACAGTGAATGTTAAGTTATGTCATCATAGTGTTGTGGTGCAGTTACAATTAGAGAGTGATTTTGGGCCTGCTTCCAGAAAGATTTGCAGTCACAAGCTGTGTCGACACAAAATAAATGAGACAGACACAATAAGCAAACATGGACCTTCGAAAACACGTGTGTGTGTGTGTGTTTGTGTTTGTGTGTGAATTAGGTGGTTTCTGGCATCAAAAAAGTTGCTGCTGATTCTTAAAGGGTAATTGTATTTTTTTACAACTTGGATCTCATTTTGAACCATAAATTTATGACCCAAACTGTCAGTTGTAAACATCCATCGCTGTTTACAGACGACTTCCTGTTTCAACTTTGACCCACACAGAGTCTTCTTGTCCAAAGAGGGATTTTACCAACATTTCTGGTTTACTCACTTTGAGTTTGACCTCCAAATGACAAAAGTTTTAGCTAACCTGGTTTAGCTGTTGGCTTACAACCTGCCTGATTGTTCGTGCTTCTTGCCCCATCAGACCTTGTTGTTGCTTGTTTGGCAGAGCATGTCGGCCATTAAATGTGGGGTTGATGGTTCAGTCCCAGCTCCTGCTGTCCTTGAGCAAGACACTGAACCCCAAATTACTTTCCAAATGTAAGTTGCTTTGCATCAAAGCCTCTGCCAAATGAATGTAATATATTTGGAGATCTCAAGATTTAATTTAAACAGTCCCTTTTTACAACTGCATCCCCAAGCAATGATAATGTAAAAATCTTATTTTATTTATTTGTTACTATTTATTATGAACCAAAATAAAAGGAAAATAGCGGCCCAGGACATTTATATAAATGACTGTGGAGTGCCTTGTAAAATGGTTGGCAGTACATATGCAATACCATCGAAACTACTGAAGCGTTTTGCTGTCACTTTGAGGGTTGAATGTGTCCAAAAGTTGTTCATCTGTAAGAGAAAAAATGTCCCTGATTGCCAGGCAGATAAGATAACATCATCTTTATAAATGAGCGCTGCTATGTCACACCTCTCTTTATTATCGGGCAAATAATGAGACCCTGACACCATTATCACAAAAGAGGGCACAGTGCATGACAGGCATTTTAATTGGTACTCAGGAAGTAAAGTGTGTTATTTAGTGAAATAGCTGCGGTTGGCACTTTCTCTCACCAGCTATGAACGTTTGTTTTAGGAGTCAGAATGGCAGCGTCAACAGAACAGCGGTGTCACGGCAAGTCATGGAGAAGCAGCAGCAGCAGTGGTAACAAGCAGGGGTGTGTGTGAGGCTGCGTGTGCATGTGTGGGTGAATGTAGAGTCAAAATAATTTGATGAGTGCCTCTACTGGAGGAGGAATGTGAGGTGAAGAATGAAGAGCGGAGCAGCTCCAGCGTTGACAGTGCTGCCCGTCCTTCACCTCGCTGCTCCGCTCAGACTTCAACACCTCCAGCAGCCTCTCGCTTGGACGAGCCCCAAGTGCCGCCAAGGTCAGGAGAGCACTGTCATTCAACACCACTGTCTGTGTGTGTGTGTGTGTGTGTGTGTGTATGTAATGTGGGGGAGGGGAGGGGTGAGGGCAGGGGGTACGGACATGTGTGCAAGAGCAAACACAAGCCTAGACGTGTGTGTTTGTGTATTAGTTGCTGTGGTAACTGCAACAGACAGTAACAATGGCAACGGTGGTGGAGTTTGTACTGTATTTCTCCTAGCTGTGTTTAACTGTGTGTGTGTGCGTGTGTGTGTGTAACAGTCACGTCAGAATACCCACCGGCTCTGACAGTCCCTCTACAGATCTGGATCATGTACATGTCAAAACACCATACCAGCGTCCTGAGAAACAGCCTTCCTGACATCCAGATGAAATAGAATAAATTAGAGTCATACCAAAAACATCAAATGAATAATTAGGACTTATGGATGTGTTGACATTTGTTGGAAATAAAATAAAACAGCCAAGATACGATTAAAAGTAAATCTCCGTAAATCAACACGCTTTTACCGTATTTGAACGACACACAATTAATATGTATAGGAAGCTAACAATGGTCATGATATTAATTGTAGCACAACCTCATTGATCGTTCCATGAAAATACAAATATACAAATGCGAAAGTATTGAGAAATCACTGTGATTCTGCTTCTGACTGGGCATAAACAAGTCCATCGGGGAAATAGTTCAAGCCTTCAAACACCAGAAAACCAGAAGCTCACAGGAGTATCAGGTGAAAAGAGGGCCACAAACCTACTTTCTATCAGGTTTTACTGTCTATTTCTTTTAGCTGCACCTGCTCCAGAATTAACCTGTCTGTCTATGCTGCTCAGTTTTTGAAATGTAGATTGTGTTAGACAGTGGAAAGTACATTTCCTCAAGTATTGCACTGTATACATTTTTTATGTACTTGTACGTTACTTGAGTAGTCTCATTTGATGCTATAAATATTGTATTTTTTATTTCACTACATTTAGTCAACATATGGTCAGTTTATAAAATCTGATGCACTGTTTTAGGTTAAATTGCAAATAGTAAATAAAATGCCGCTTACTGTACATGTTGATGCATTATAATCATCTGAACACTCTAAGTACTCAAACAGTTTAAGTACATTTTGCTGACATGTACTTTTACTTCAGTAATTTCTTGAAAGCAAGACTGCCACTTGTGTTTCTATATTATGGTATATGAAAAGGATCTGAGCTCTTCTTCTACAGTATGGCTGGTATTGGAAGGCCTTAATGATTTGGGAAATTGTGTAGACCTTCAAACACAATCTTGGACTGTGTGCAACCCAGTGAGAAGCTCTTCAGTATTTCTTTCTCATTAATATCTGTTAAGTTCACCAGGTCACCGCCCTTACTCTAAATATGGGAAACAACATTTTAATAAGGCCAGGGCTAAAAAAAAACTTCAAACCTGTCCTAAATTATAAATGAGGCATCTTTAGACTTAGGAAAAAACATTAGAAATCTGGAAAGGGAACCCATGACTCAAGTGCCAATGTTCAAAAAACATGTCGCTTGGCAAGTTGTTTTCTGTTTGTCCGCTGACCATGTAACCCTAACACTAATCCTAACCCAGGCACCAAATATTTAGTCTGTTTCTTCTCAAGTATTGCATCATCTGAAACTGTCCAAAAAATGTCTGATCTATAAATTAAATGCACTTTGAAATGAGCTAAATCTAACCATGACTTCCATCTGTCCCAGATAAGAAGCTTCCCACTGTCGAGTATCCTGGCAGCTAAACACCAAGTCTTTTTTTTCCGTCTCCGTTTCCGTCTCCACCATAAACTGTCTGCCGTCTACAGTGCGAGTGTGAGGAGACAGTGGTTTGGCAGTTAGATATAATCCTTCTGATGTCGGTCATCCTGCTCTCCTCCCCTCCTGTCATCATACTGGAGGGTCTCTGGGTGAAGTTTAAGGAGTACACACCTCCCCTGTCCCCTCTCTTTTGATACTTCTGCCTTCTCTTCTGACTTCTGACCCTCTCTTTAATTGCCACTCATTCATGTCCACTTCACTGCACTGAGTGCCACTGGTCGATCGCTCTGCTGAATACAAGGGACTGTTTAAATAGAGCGTTATCTGTATGCTGGTGTTTATTTCTTGCTTAGCAAGTGTCCTCTGTGCATCTCCTGCACTTTTTATTCAGAGTGAGCTGATGAGATGATGTGGATGCCGCTGATCATCTAGCCGTCCATAACTCTTTATTTCCTCTCTCAAATTTCCTCTCCAATCTGCCTGAGAAGTCTGTCTGACCTCCCTTTCTGTCTCTCTCTCTCTCATTGTCTGTCTATTTTTTTTCTTCCTGGCCCTACAGGAAACGTCTGCCCCTGCGGTGGTTTTCACAATCTGATTTGGTAATGAGAGGAAATTAGAGTTTATCTGCTTCAGAGACAGACCAGCGAGAGAGGAGTCAAACTTCTCCGCCCCTGAGCAGGAAAACAAAGCATATTTTGGCCATTTCTGGGGGCTGCAGACAGATTACCACTAATGAACGCACGGATTGTTCTATGGTGAAGCTCTGCTGCTTCCATGCAGAGAAATATAAAACTCTAATTAGTGTTTCCATCAGTTGAGGTGAGGCAATAGTGAGGGTAGGGAGAGAAAAAACAGTTCTTTTGTGCTTTACTTCTTTTGAATCCACATCCATTGCAGGCTCTTGATCGGCACTGCATAATCATTTTACCTCACCACCCACATAGCCAGCCAGGTCAGGCTAATGTTGGCTGATTGTCTGCACAATCAGTTGTGTTCTAGCCCCGAGTGGACCATGTGTGGCACAGCTCTGGCCCATACATGGCTGCCAAATTTTGCAAACTTTTAAAGGTGTGGACTTTGGCCAATTTGGGTAGAGAAAGAATTCACATTAGCAGCACTTTGGGCATCTTTGGGCTGGTGTCTGATTCGAAAATGGGGCTAGTGTTACATTAAAATCTTTTCATCACACTATATGACTACAGTAGCTTTATGCTTGGTCTGTGCTTTGCTCACTCTCACTATCAGTAATTAAAATGATGGATAACACTAATAGACGATATGCAGGATAAAATATCAAAATAATTAGAAGACTAACCAGTTTTTGACTGTCACCGTTGTGTTTGTGTCATTTGCAGAGGATGTCCCCAGTCTGTAAATCAATTTCATGCTCTGACAGTCACATATGTCATATAAGAATCTGTAAGGAAGAAATGAAGTAGGGATTAAAGCGGCTTCCAAAATCTGATCAAGAAGAGGATATGTTTGCATAAATATTTATGACTACACAGCGGTACGACCCCTGACTGTCACCTTTATCCACTTCGCCTCAGATGGCTTGACTTATTTCGTATTTCATGATTGCTTCGTTGACCGTTTTCATACTTCTCCCTGGAGTGTATTTCTTTTGTCACACAATCTTTTTTATGTGACAATTCAGAACTTTTCACCCACAGAACAACCTTAAAAACCCAGTGACCATAAACTAATGTGAACAATAGTGAATGTGTAACACACAAATACTTGTACAGAATTTCAGCTTTTGTCACTTTACAAAAGGGAGCAATGAGGGGCAAATGAAGGCACATCAGCATTGAATGGATGTTCAAATAATCTGCATTGGTCCCATGTGGTGGATTTACACTAATTGAATAAGTGACTCTGCTTTCATGCATAACATGGGCCTAATGTGATTCCTGCTACTTTAATTATAAGAATAATTCAATTTATGTATTTACTTGCACAGCTAAAGAATGCTCTCTTAATACTTTCAATTTCACGCACTCTTGCATAATGTGATAATTGATTGAATGCATATGTGTCACCCCAAAGAGGCTGCACTCAAAGCCCCTGCTGTCATAAATTACAGTTATATTAGTCCCATGATATTTCCAATCCCTGCTTCATGCAACTCCCACATTATTAATCCAGAGAGGGAAACCATGAAGGCTGGATGTAAACAAATGTATTAGCTGTAAAAATGTAAGCAAAGGCAATAA
>NTHP01000111.1:1318548-1328792 GCA_003416845.1 Oplegnathus fasciatus | reverse complement strand
TAAATGCAGCACAGTTTGCAGTGCGTCACATCCTAATTGTGTATTATTAGAGTGAATATCTGAAAACAAAACAGTTAGATGACAGATTCTAATTACACTGAATATGTGGATATATATGGATTGCCCTTTCAACAACAGCCAGTGTCTCAGCTGGAGCTGAGTACACTGATTTGTGGGTATTTCCAGGGAGATAACCTGAGGAAGAGGTTAGGAAATCAATATATGAAATATGTCATGAGAGCCAAGAGGAACATGAAGCTTCAATATTGTGTTTGTATTTCCAAGATGATGACATTTCAGGACTATATGTGAGTTCAAACAGTGACTCTATTCTTAACCTCACCTCAAATCTCACTATACCACTGAGTGCTACGCCACAGCTGGACTGTTCCTGCTTTCAACATGTAGAGAAATGTAATTGTCAATACATGATATCCTGTTTTGTTTATAGATACTTACTTTTTTTCATTTACGCTTAATATTTTTATTTGTTTTTGTGTTTTTATTTTATCTTTTTATTTTTGTATCTATAACTATACCGATTACTGCTTTTAGGTGAAGAACCTCAAAAACTGAAACTTCGTTATTTTGATCTCTCAACTGTCTCAGCAGTGGGGGTGATGGACTGTTCAGATGAAATATAGAGGTTGAAATACCACACATTCTGAAACATTGGGCAGGGCCTGTATTTAACTTATTATTGACCTTATTTTGTTCACCAGGTTTGTTTGAGACAGCGTTACTGCAGACATGTCTTTATGTCTACCTCTGTTATATTTGTAAATATATTTTTTCACAATTTAGTTATAAGCCTCTTTTCTGGTCTGCCGCCATTAATCGTAATAATTTGCTGTTGCTGCTGTTTGCTGTTAATGCTAACTCAACACTTCCTGCAGCTGTTTCACATTAAAAGCCTACCACAGGTGCAGGGGGCATGAGGTGGGGTATGTAGTGTATGTGGTCTCTGGTTTTTAGTGTATATACAGTACATTTGTTTCTTCATTGTATTCTTCATTTTTATTGGCTTTTTCAATGTTTTACTAAATATTTATCATGCTGTCGTTGCTACAAGCAGATATTGTATTGCAAGAGCAGATATTGTGGGAAAAGCTAATGAAATACATTGCAGACACATTCAGTGTAAACATTTTTGCGACATGGCAGATACGTTCATTAAAACCATATCCTCATTATTTTGATAAAAAAGATAATTCAGGCTGAATTACGTTTCTGTCCAAACATATTTACTGCTGGAAATTAGTTATATTATTATTTATTATTATTGTTATTTCTGTTTACTCTGTACACACATCGATTTCATGTCTGTCTGCCATGGAAGAGGGATCCCTCCTCTGTTGCTCCTCTTGAGGTTGCTTCCTTTTTTTCTTCCCTTTTGGGGGGAATTTTTTTCTTTATTTGAACCAAGGATCTAAGGAAAGAGGGTGTTGTATGCTGTACAGATTGTAAAGCCCTTTGAAGCAAGTATGTGATTTATGATTTTGGGCTACATACTGTAAATAAAGACTTGACTTGACTAATCTGTGTTGTCTATGTGAAATGTTCCACTTACACATCTTTCTAGTAAGTCTGCTCCAAATATCGTCCCATATTGTAGAATATATCCACTATTTCATACTACTAGTCATGTATATATTAAATATTTTTGGTGCCTGACACAAATATACATACAAAGGACATATACATAAATAGAAAGCAGAAAAATTATATATTAATGTGTTACCAAATGTTTTATTGATCACAGAGGAGAAAAGTATCCACAGCCTCAGGACAGATTCCAGCTTGGTGTCCTGTGATGACATGACAGCTGTCCTATTTGACAGGTCAGTTTCTGCATGGTTCAGGGCTCTGATTTCTTATGTGTGCGTCTGTGCCCATTCTTCTTCTTCCTACTCTACCCTCCTTAATGTCATTCATTGCCCGGTTTTCAGCGTGAGAGGTAAGCCCAGTGGACTGTGGAGCAGTCCGCCACTGAATCAGCTCCAAACAACAATATCCTGTTCATCACACCTCTGTGCAGCCCCCGGCTGTCAACACATCATCCAGAGAGAATGAATAAATAAGTTATGGGGGGGCGTGTTTGCACCGTAGGCTGAGATGTTTGCAGCCTTGACAAAGCCTTGGGGCATCGGAGCAAACCCAACCTGCTCTGGACTTCCCCTAATCAGCGGCTGTCCATCATGGCTGCCCCCGCTCTGCTGCTGCTGACTTGGCCGATCCAGGTACAGTAACCGCCCACCCGCTTCAACCAGCGCGGCCGCCGCCAAACTGCTATCTCTAAATATACACAAATTAGCTGCGTTAACAAGGCATGCTCCAGGGCATCATTTAATTGGCAGATACTGAATGACATCCTCCGCTCTGTTTCTTCTTCATCTGGCAGCGAGAGAGAGAAACGTACAAACCCAGGCAGAAGCAGAGATTGTGGAAGTCACCTTGGCTCAAACCAGCAGGATTTAACCTCCTTGTCTCCCATCCAACACCATATATAACTGCATATTATTTTCATATATTTTACATTCATGCACTGCACTTCATTCACATGTTCTGTTCAGCATTTCTATTTACTGCAGTTACCCATAAGAAATGTAGCTATACTGCAGTCTCATTCATGCATTTCAAGGTTCAGTGTGTGAGCTTCATGCTGGCTCTCCCACTGCTATCCCCGTGTTTGCTGTATCGTATATTTAGCATGGCAATGTCAAGCAGAAATCCTGAAAACAGAGCATTTAAGACCAAGCAGAGGTGCCTTAAGCTTGCAGTTATTCTAATAGCCACTGGATGCTGTCTCCGAGAAAACTGTTTTGAGGTCCGCTGAAATATACTCCCTAAATACAATGCTATTTCTTGCACACAAAGTTGGGTCTGAGTAATTTACAACTCTGCTTATATTGCTTTCAATTTTGTAATTAATTGATGAGATATCACGGCTTGTTTTTTGGCATGCTTTCTTGACTAACAGGTATCCAAGCCTATAATAGAGTGGGCAGCAGCGAGTGGAAAACCCACAGACACACTTACAGACACACACAGATCCATGTTTTTCCTACATTGTACTGTATGGGTACTGTATGTCCTTTTGACTGCCTGTGAGGCACTGTGTCTGGTGCCAAGTATTTTAGTTCTTTGAGCATGTGATGCTTCAAAAACAATTTCAAGAGTCATATTTGTGTAAAACAGGCTAAAATGCGACTCTAACTTTACTTGTTTGGCCTCCCGGAGCTAAAGTTAGTAGTTTCTTGGCAACTGCAAGCAACATGATCACACTAAGAAGACAAACAATCTCTGGCTTCAAGTGAACGTGATTCATTGTCATCTGTGACTGATGTGATCATTTGCATAATACAGTTGAATCACAGTTCTGCTTCGTGCTGCCACTTGTCCCATTTGCACATATCATTATTTGCTTCTCTAAGAAATGAATGTATTTGGTGCATGGGTAAGCAGTACCTGTTGGTGGGAAGCCTGCTGGGGATCATGCCATTGTTGCTGCACTAGCAACTCCTACTTCTGCTGGTCAAAGCTGGTCAGGGCACCTGCGTTGTACTCAGTGTAGCTCTGTGTATTTGTGTCTTGTCAGGAAACATCAGCGTAGGCGTCCCTGCAATGTGGGAAGAATATGGGGATTCCAGATGATGTCAACCTGTCTTTATGAACCTCTGCCATTTGGAAGACAAAGGAAAAGAATAAGAGAAAAACAATTAATGAAGGTGAACTGTTGAAAACTGCACCTGGTGCACAACTACCATGATTCAGATTTTCTCATTCACAGACATGCCTGGACATAACCTCTAATTTTGTATGGCTAAAGTGTAACCACCTGTCAAGCTTTGATGAGCTAATTTAGAGGCAGTTAGCTGATTGTGGGAGCAGCAAAGTTGATGTGCAGCCAGATCAGGGATCGTGTGTGCTCTGCTATTAGCCATTAAGGGTTCACGCTGGGCTGACTTCACACAATGTGGACGGGGACGGAGCTGTCCTTTATACTGTGAGAGGAAAAGCCACATTAATGGAGGTGGAGGATTCTCATTCTCTCTGTCCTTCCATCCCGCTATCCCTCTCTCATTACCCGTCTGTGGAGTCCCTCGTTTGTTTCACATGCTCTTCATAAGAAACAATAAACTGACCCCCTTCCCCTCACCCTGAGGTGCTTCCTTTGGGGAGACAGAGGGGCCTCTGAAAGACAGAGAGTGCAAGTGTGTGTGACGCATTGTGTGAGAGTGTATTAGTGTGAGTGTCTGAGTAATTAAGTGTGTGATATTGTGTGTGTGTCGGTGTGTGTGTAATGGCCTGCATGTGGGTTCACTCGTCTGTGTGCGTGATTGCACGAGTAAATGTGATCACAAGTGTGAGTGTGTGTGATCTGTTTCCAATTAGCCCTCTTGTGTCCCTGGTAGCCCGGAGGCATGACTAATGTCTTGGTGGACTGAAGCCCCAGCTGATGTCGCTGAAAGGGCCCCCATCTGCCATGAGAACATCACAAAGAGAAGCTGGGCAGCCACAGACAGAGGAGCGCGACGGGGACTAAAGGCGACGAGCATCATGGGAATGACGGCGAGGGGGGAATAAGCTATTAGGGACAAATTGTGCTTGGGGGGCCACCTTCAGATACATGGTGAAGAATGCCATTAGCACTGTCCAGCACGCAACAGCTAGAGCACAATCAGAAGGATGCACACACACACACAAGCCGACACAAACACGTCTGTGCAAGTTATCAGGGTGTTCTGAATAATCCAGATATCAGGATTTTTCACCAACATTCTCTTCTTCTGAGATTTTTGTAGTCGGAAATTGTGGACTGACAGGCAAGTGAAAAGATGTTACATTAATGAGGCCTGTTCAGTTCAGTTTCTGGTCGGACTGTCTATCTACCATTGATTAGGAAACAGATTAATAATTCACTCTTTGGTTTGTTTTCGTGTGAAGACCAGAATTTTATTTGAGCAAACTGGGTGTGCAGCATCTCAGTTAGATAGGAAACCTCTGTCCTATCATGTTTAAGAGAGTTTTATCTCTGCCAAAGAGACTTCATTTCTTTATTATTGTTGAATATTTTCACTACTTTCCAATGAACCACTGCACTCACTTGTGGTTGAAATAAACATTTTGGTGCAGATCCAAATCCAGAAGCAGATTAAATCATTTTTAAATTGAATTTAGGTGAATTTAGGAATCACACATCTCGTAGATTTGCTTTACAGTACATGTACATAGAAGATTTAGTAGTTTTAAAGGCTGTACAGTGTGTACTGAGTTCGAAACACCTCATTTCCAAGCAACTATTCAACAACTGCAGAATCAGAGATTTGGACCGTCAATGCCTGTGACTTTGGAGGATTGTGTTTGCATGGAAAGAAAAGGTTTGGTTGGCAGAGTCTGCCTGTTCCACGCTGTACATTGAGATGTATTCACTGAGTCATGACACACACACACACACACACACACACAGAGTGCAATCTAATCAGTGATCTGTTATTGTGACTGTTGATGAATTACTCAGACGCTCGGGAACAGCCTCGGACACAAACTGAATGTACGACCGGTGCACAGTCAGAGCCATTCAGATGGAATAAAACCCTTTGCCTTTTGTCTTCACTGCATGGTGGCAGCGTGAGGTGGGGGGTGATGTGGGTGACCCAGGATCTGAAAAATGTCCATTGGAAACCCCTTTTTATTAAGAAAAGGAAAGGTGTGCCATCCAGAATACTGGACTTTTTTTTTCCAACAAGGAGTAGCCAGGACATTAAATCTTAATAATTCTAGTTTGTACAAAGAAGCTTTATTAGCAAGGTTAAGAGGGTTACTTTTAAAATGTAATCCGATACAATTACTAATTACCTGTTAAAAAATGTAGTCAGTAACCTAATCCAAGTATCACAATATTAAAGTAATGTAACTTGATTACTTTCCATTACTTTTGGATTATCTTAATACCAAATATGCAAATAAAGACAAGAGAAAGAAGAAATATCAATAAGATGACTTTTACTTAAGTGTATTCTGTAAGACTTCTGTAAGATTGTAAGACCTAATATAATGTTTTACATTACGATACAACTGCTTGCAGTGGACAGTTTGGGTAATAACTTTAAAATTTCATCTTCACTTGCAAATAAATGGTTTTGAGAACTGTATATTTGTTAACAATCTGTAATACTGCTGCTTCCTCAGATCTCAGTACTTACTGTATGTTGAGTAAACTGATGTCATACCTGATGGATATGATAAAATGAACAAAATATTCAGGCTGTAAAAAAAACTGAAATTTTCCTTTAAAACAAACAAACAAACAAAGTCTGAAGCTGTGAATCAGCACATCTTAGGATTACACTTTTTACCTGTGTGCAGTGTGTTTGTGTGTGTGTGTTTGTTTGTGTCAGTGAGGAGGCTAGCAGCTCATTGACAATGATTGATGGACGCCCTCCAAAGCTGCTGATTGTTAGTGATAAGGGGTCCTTGAAAATAAAGAACGCATGCAAGCATGTGCACACACACACAAATCCAATATATACTTAGAAGCCAGAAAAACTTCATGTGTTTTTCTATATAATTGGCCACAGCAAGTGTACATGTGCATGTGCATATTATACATTAGTATCTGTAGAACACGAGTAAATACAGATGGGTGACAAATTAAAGGAACAAAGAACAGAAAATGTCTTGTCCCACCACAAGCCTCCAGAATAGCTTTAGTGCTCCTTGCCATAGATTCTCTAACACCCGGATTCCACAGGGCACGGCTGCGGCGCATCTGGTGGAATCACCAACATTGACTAGAGTGGCCACGATTAGCTCCGGCGGCCACAACGCAGCTGGAATGCGACGCAGACGTGGCCGGTGGGATCAAGCTGTAAGTCTGAACACCACTGGAGGGATGAATGTCATTCTTCGCAAAAATTGTGATGATGGTGGTGGAGAGTGGTGTCTAACACGTCACTTCAAAATCCCCTCTATGTTGGGTTGAGATCTGGTAACTGCGAAGGCCACAGCATATGATGTAATTTTTATACTAATCAAACCATTCAGTGAGCCCTCTCACCATTCATATGTTATGTTTGTTATGTTTCTCCACTCATTTATTCAGATTTTCCTTTCAGTTGTCCATTGTGAGGTGAGCTGGGTGGAATATTGTGGATTTTGGGGTGCTATTGGGTGCAACAACAACATCAGTTAGTTTATCTCTAAGGAAGTGGAGTAAGAAATAAAAAAGGAAGATGAGCAGAGGAATGATAATAGAACTGGCTGGACCACAGAGACACCTCTGGCCTTGAAACTCAGATCAAGATAGAGAGGAGCTGAGAAAGGTAGCCTTTGTCTTTGCAGAGTCTTTGTGTTTGTCCTGGTGACTCGGGGGGCTTCATGTCTGTCTGTGTGTTTGAACTTCCAGCAGCTTGAATCTGCCTCCCAGGTGTCGAGCTGCAGGACAAAACTACCCATCTTCATGCTGCAGCCGGCTGCCACTGCAGCACAGCTCCCGCTGAGCTGGGAGACACACATACAGAGTATACAAGAGAAAGAGAAAACAGTCACAAAACAGAGAAGAAAAGTAAGCCAGGAAGAGAAAGAGAGGTAGTGAAAGAGACTGCCAAAACACGTTTAGTGATTTTTATTTTCTTTGTTGGTTTGTCCTTGTGGTTCACATGGGGAAGCTCCTTTCATTTCATGTTGCCATTGTGCTTGTGAGTGCGTGTGTGTGTGCTCTGACTCCGAGTGTCCTTGGAAGTAAACCTTTCAGTGTCCAACACTAGTTTTATTTAAAGTCCTCTTCAAGGTGTCGTACATTATGCAGTGCTGCCACTGATTTCTGATGTCAGTCATCACTTATATATATCCCTGATCAGTTTTTACTGTGGAACCGCATGAACACGGCAATTTGAAAAACTTCAAAAGAACTTGAGCTATATCATAAACCCCTGAGTTTTGTATACACACGCACCTAGACGCAGCTGATAGATTATCTTCGCTTATGCAACAACCTGTAAATTGTTGAAACCACGCAGAGGTATGAATGGATATCCCAGCTGTAAAAGCAGATTTATGATGTGGAAAAGGCTTGTGGACACGTCTCGGACTCCACTAAACACGATTATGGATGGATGGATGGCTGAAGCGAGGGTTATTCATTCTCTAGAGGACAGAAATGAGGCTCGACTGGACAGCTTTCCCAGTCATGTTACTGTGTGCACATCCTGCTGCAGGTCGCCTGAGAATCTTAAAAAACAGCCAAGAAATATGATGTTAGGGATTTGGTCTAAGTTGTCAGCGGTGAACTGTGAAACCCATTTACCTCGGTGTAGCATTACAGTTTATGCAGCACTACCTCAAGTGAGTGTGTGTGTGTGTGTGTGTGCATGCGTGTTATCTTCCACACTCGGTGCTAATACTGTTTAGTGACTGTGTAGATGTATGTTTTTGTATTTATTCAGCTTGACAACAATCATCTACAGGGAGAAATCCATCTGAGAAGGAAGAGAGATGAATTTGCACACCAATGAGACTCAAAATACCAGGATGTGATGCCGCCTGTCCCCCATCTCTAGGAAGCATTTTTCATATTTCAGCTCATTGTTTTGGTTTTATGGCCCACATTTTACTGTTCAGATGAACTTCCGCCAGCGTTGTTTCCAACAGCAGCAGGCAGCAGTTTTGAGTCAGAGTAGCACACATATTGCATGACTGACAAAATACTGAGAACAACACACCAAGCTAGGCTACCTCCCAAATTCCAGTAACAAAACACACATTCTTGCATGTGACTTAACCAAAACAGAAATGGACATCCATTAATGAGCTAATAATTTGATCAGAAAAAAGGAAAAGAAGGAAGGAAAGGTAAAATTGGATGGAATCACAGATGGTGAAATATGGACAACAAGAACTTCTCGAAGCTCTGCAGAGAGAGATAAACGCACCCAAAGTTTTACTGTTATATACACTGGTGTGAGTGAGCCCAAACACAAAACCTAAAGAGACAAGAGCAGAGATCAAACTGACACAGAAACAGATTGTTTTAAACAACAGCTACTCAGTTGTGAAACATTTTCCAGAGATCTTATGAAGCAATCTGTTTAAAAGAGCAGACATTTCCACTTCAGACTTATTTTTAGAATTTATGGTATGAGAGCGCGCAACGAGACCCAAATGTACTCACACACACACACACACACACAGAACTAATCACACATACACAAGTACACACACTCTAATGCACAAACATACTAACAAATGAGAGGCTTGTCACTGACTGTGATACTAAGTGATGTGTGTGCAGCATTGTGTGCAGTTTATAACATTTTACTGTTTTTCTGGTAAATTCTGTTCCACAGAATGGGCCAGCAAGTACCCTCTGACACACACACAAACACACACACACACACACACACACACACACACACCCCCCTCCATAATCCTCTTCCAGCCACCATCCATCGGGTTGGACCAATTATGGGGACCCCCCACTGCGACAGCATCTTTTATCCCTCTGAGGAGGTGTCAAGACTGACAAAAATGTTATTGCCCTCGTATCAGGACTATGGAGATGTGGGGTTGTTATGTTTCTGTAACTTTCCACTTTGGAAACTTTTGAATCTGTTGTAACTTCCACCAAGACTGGAGCACGAAATAAATGAGAAAATATAAGATAAAAAATCTGCCCAAACAGAACATTTTGTTAACACTTTTCAATACGGTACACAAAAATGAGACAAGGCTAAGTAATGGTCAGGTAATCATGAAGTAATGAGGGATTACTTAGTAACTACTCAGTATCATGTATCACTTTACTTGGGGGTGCACTTCCCTTAATGCAGTCCAGTTTAGAACTGAGGATGATGCTGGGATACCAGGCAGAGGTGGTAAAGTACCATTGTGGTATCTACAATTACTTAATTGCATAAAGCAAAATTCTTGATCTAAACTTTTACTGAAGTTAAAGTAAAGACGCATTTGTTTTAAGTGAAGGTATAAAATGTATTTCCCGATAATAAGACTGGGTTTGGCTCAACAAAATCACGACTGTCTGCTGTCCTGGCTCCACAATGGAGGAACAAGCTCACCATTGAGATCAGGACAGCGGAAACTCTACACATCTTCCATCATAGATACATAGACAGACACATAGGGATATGACAGGCCAGGCATGTTTACTGGTAGGTATAGAATTGGGATAATAACCCTGATGCAATTTTGTTGGCTTTTAGACTGGGATAAATAAAAACTGGTGG
>NTHP01000111.1:1259512-1290466 GCA_003416845.1 Oplegnathus fasciatus | reverse complement strand
CGCTCTCCACCACCATCATCAAAACACCAAATGAGGGAATATCTTTTGGAAGAATGGTGTTCATCCATCCAGTAGAGTTCAGAGACTTGTAGAATCAATGCCAAGGTGCATTGAAGCTGTTCTGGCAGCACGTGGTGGCCCAACACCTTACTAAGACACTTTATGTTGTTTTTTCCTTTAATTTATCACCCATCTGATATGTATGTATGCATGTATGTGTATATATATATATATATAGTTCTAGAATATATATAGTTCTAGAATATATAGTTCTAGAATCAGATGCCTTGTTTTGGTTTGAGGCAGTAGTTTGCTCTAAGCGTTCAGTTAACGATGCTCTCAGATGGGATCAGTGATATAAAAATTGCAGCTCTCCTCATCTCTATTGTGATTGCTGGAGGTCTGTCTGCACCTGTGCTGAGTAGGTAGGTCTTCTTTACTTTAGTTACTTCCTTCTAGTCAGTGTTACATGCACTTTATGGCCTTCAGCAAGTATAAGCGACCATTCATCTGTTAGGTGCCACACAACAATGAATGATCATTTTCCAGGAAAGGACTGAATGTCTGTTTTGTATTGACATTTCAGTGGTGGAGGGGAGGGGGGGTTCCTTGAAAAAACGAAACGAATCCCTATTGCTAAGATAAGTGATCTATGCCATGTTGAGGCAGCCTCAGACAGTTTTCTGTGCTGTTTAACTTGGTTTACACCCTCAAATTCTGCTATAAGCCTCCATCACAGTATATTTAAAAAATGCAACAGAGGAGTGAGGAAGCAACGACTGTAGGAGGCGTGGCGTCGTGGCTGCGTAGTGCGAGACACAGGGGATCGGGGACATGGGGGGGGACTGTGACTGATCATCACTCAGCTTTAGCATGGAGAACTCTATCTAAACTTTAGGGATTGTTTTCATTTCAAGTAAAAGTCACCTGATGGAAGGTTGTGTTATTACATTAAATTGCAATAAGGTGCTTGACAGATTTGCAAGAGCGTCTTCTGGATACAGTATTTTCCATCACAGGGTGTTAGTTAGAAGTTAAGCAGGACAGATTGCAGTACTACGTTTGTCAACAAATGCTAGATTAACTATTCAACCTTACCAACACACAAAAACAAGATGGCTCCGCTACTTCTATTTGAAAGTTGAACATCCATTTGCTGATCTGAACATACTTGCCTCATTGACTATTTGTTCTCAATTTTACATGGATTCCAAGACAGGTCACTAGCTAGAACAAAGCTGATGTGTTTATTAGATTTGAGCAACAACAACAGTATATGCATTTTATCAAGTCTTCATCGTTGGCGGTAGTAACTTGCCACAGTGTGTATGTCGTTTGATGTGGTCAAAGTCATGGTGACTGTCTGTGAAAGTGACAAATTTGTCCTACTGGCATCATTGTCAGTTGACATGGAAGCTGCAGTAGCGGTTTCTAGGAGGAGTTAACGTTTTTGACAACACTTTAAGAAATATAATGTAAAATATAATTACAGTCACTAAACTCGCTCAACAAATTCTGCAGAATTCTAATGCATTTTCTAAATATGATGGGAGGGAGGGTTCTAGCAGAATTTGTGTGTGTATAGTGTGTGTAGTTGCACTTTATTATATATATATTTTTTTTGATGACTTAAACTACTACTACAAAATTGGTATTTTTTAAAAAGTCAAAACGAAAATGAATTCTAAACCCCTTACTTTTCTTTGGATTTACTGACTATGATGTTGCTAACATTAATGACGGAGCAGCACCATTGTTCCATTTTCTGGGTGCCCTGGACCGATTCCTGTGTAAACAATGTAACTGTAGTAGTTCCTTTCTCAGAATACTGTCAATAGTTAAAATTATTTTGTGTTTTTTAGTTTGAGTTTCTGATATCGGCCACTTCTGTGGTGTGATGGTGGAACTGTCACTCTATTTTTAATCTAGTGTTGTGTCTTCTTCTAGCAGAGCTGATGAAGGTGCAGCATTGGAGCTGCTCTTTGACCCTGGCCTCGTCAAACAGCATGTTAGCCTTACTGATGGTAAGACAGCCACGTATCAGTTTAACTTTAACCCAAACACTGAACAAAAGCAACACTGATAAAACGGAGAGGAGAATGTAGTTAAAATAGTGTCTTTTACTGTTGAGCAGAAACATTTACAGGGAACTTTCCATCCACCTGATTGTGTTATTGTGTTGCTGCAGATTATGGTGAGAGGCCCCTCCCTCCTCCTCTGCCACCCGACACTGAAAATCCTTATCAACCTAACCTGGAGGATGAATACTACTAAGAGAAACACATCAGATTCTGATGTAAAAAAATTAAGCCGATCTGCCCTTCTTGGAGGATCATCTCCCTCAAAAACAGCATGTTAGAATAAAAACAGAAAAAAACAGTATTCTTGTTTGTTTCAAGGGTTTGACTTGATGAATTTAGAAATCTCACAGCCTGAGGAAAGAAGCTGGAGTCTGGTGGTACGGCAGCTTCTACTTCTATATCTCTTGCTAGACGGCAGCAGGGTGAACAGGCTGTGGCTGGGGTGGGTACTGTCTTTAAGTATCAACTGGGACAACTTTATTTGTTATCCCCAACCTGGCAGTGTGTGTGTTTTCTTTTTTCATTAAATGTGTAAAGAAACAACTAATTACTAATCCATTGCCCACATTTTTCCGGATTTAGCAAGATTTTATTCAGTGCATGTTCAGTTAGGTTCCTTCTCAAACGTCAGGGAGGCTGAGGGCAATGATGGACTGGCCATCTGAAGCACCGGGAGTTTTCATCAAGTTTTCAGCAAGTCATATGTACACTGCAACATAACCCAAACAAATAAGTGTATTAATTAATCCTAAAATCCTTAACAGAATTGGATTGAGTCATCAACTACTGTACTGTAGGCTTATTCTTACTTTATCAGTAACTAGTACTCGTTGAGAAGTACAAGTTGTCATAATAACTATGAAAGAGTAAGAACGTAACTAATTAGTGAAAACACAGCTCCAGTAGTGAGTTATTTCATTAGTAACCACACTCGTAAGCAAGTCAGCTATGACTGTACAGTTTACTTACCAACTTAATAGCTAAGATCTATGGATGCGGGCAGCAGCATGGCCCTTAACATGGATGAACACAGAGACCTCAGAAGTAGGCCTACAGTGATACAAATGTGTTCGCTCACACACTTGCACATATTATATATAAACAAACTTAATAACGACAGGACACCATGAGATCTGCATTAAAATTTTTAAATAAAGAAAAATTCACACCTAAAAAAATTCCAAAATAAAGAGAAATTTCACATACTAGATGTTGAATCAATACAATGTAATATTTATAATTACAGATATTAAATTATTTATTTATATATGGCATGTCTATACACCCTTTGTATAGCCCCCACTATTATTTTCTCCCGTCTGCCTGATTGGCTCTTGAGAAGGGAACTCATATAAAAGTCAGTGTTGATCTCTTGATGGGAACACGATGGCTTTGATCAGCAACAGCAGACGACTTGTTTGTTTTGTTCGAGATTTTTTTTTTTTTTTTTNNTTTTGAAAGGAACAAATCGTGGGGACTAGTGAGATGGCTGAATTGACAATTTCCACATCCTTCATTAATTAATCTTTTTACAGACATTTAATCTTCTGTTAAATATAGGTCAAATAAAATAATCTGTTACAAATTAGTGTTAGTGATAAAAGATGTAGGAAGCTCACTTTCTGTTTGTTTTTCACCGCAGAACAACTGTGCTGTACCCATGCTGGTCCCAGGATAAGAACAAAAAAATGGCAATCCTTTGGTTTTCTGTGATGATCATTTGGGCCCTCGTTCAGACCAAAAGTCTGTTGGTATCTGTGAAAATGCTCAGTATCTACAGTGAATCTGTTCTGTAAAGAATGAAACCTCAGTGGTCAAACCATCTGGTTTTCTCGAGAAAGGTGTCACGCTAATAAGCTTGGTAAACATTTAAAAATCTTTTGGGGGCAAATCCAAGTCAAGTCTCAGGTCTGGGGCTGCAACCAACGATTATTTTCATTAATCACACCTCAAACATACTTCAGAGCAAGCATATACATGGTTTTCTAGAGCCAGCTGCGGGTGAAATGATAAGGTGGACATGAAATATAAGGTGAGGAGATGTAATCTTATAATAAAGCATTGTTTGTTTAGGTTGTTTGTCATTATTTTTGCAGTCTACACTGCAGTAAATTTCAATCAACCACTGAAATTGGCGAAGGCGTATCATGGATGTATTAAGAGAATGGAATTAGATATATATTGTTTATATATTGCATTTTTACCTTCTACATACTTGTATCCTGTTAATTAGAGATTTTTTTGGTTTTGGTTGAAACTTTCGGTCTTGTCTGTTTAGGTTTTTAGTCTCGGGTAACAGACATAAAGGCTCTGTATAAGAACAATTTCACTGTAACCCTGCGTGTTCTGAAACAAACATGACTTGCGACAGCACAGGTACAGCACAGCACATTTGGTGCAGTGGAAAAAAAAAAGCAAAAGTCACATCAAACATACTCCTACATCACAATTTGCAGTCAAACTCTTAAACTCAACACACACTCAATGGCAATCCCTTAAAATGTCGTGATAATGTTCACAATGGAGGAAGGTCACGATGATCTGATGGAAAAAGAGGCACTACTAGTGAAGATATGAAGACACCAGAGTTTTGCTTTTGCTCCCTTGTCAGCACCTGTACCTACTGTACCGAGGATCAGCCTTATTATCTTATCACCGCCACACTGAGAGCATTTCATATTTCTGATGTGGAAACTATGAGGAGCAAGTTTCTAGAACACCACACTAAGGAGATTCTGTATGTTGGACCTCATCTTGTACCACCAAAGAGCCGAAGCCAGATGTTTAGTTTTTTTTCCCCTGGTGTTTAACATCTTCGTCACTGATTTACCTAGTTAGAACACACAGTAAAGAAGCGCAGTGTGTCTAGCATTAGACTTAGGACTAAGGCTTTACTGGGCAAACGGTGGGGGCTGTTTAGCTTAGCACTGCAGCACCAATAGAAGCCGCTAAAAGTTTGAAAAGAAAAATCCACAATCGTACACCCTCGCACTGTTTTTATTTATCATGGACAAGTGATGCTAAGTGCATTCCAGGAGTTATTTGTGATTCAGGGATGAAAATGTGTAGTCTACTCGCCCTGTGGCATTGCATTCTAGACTACTGCCTGCTCTTTTGGATGTAGAAATCGGTCTCCATATTTCCTCTCCTCCCTGTCTGACTGTGGAACATCGGTGGAAAGGGGTGGCTCTAAGATTCTAAGGAACTCTACACATGTTTGGCAGCAGAATTGCTTTGCATCTGCACTAACTATTGTTTCCCAATAGAGAAAGTGAAGATGCTGGACCTTGCAGCTGCGCTACCTTAGGCATTGCGCACCAGTTGCATGTTACGCCTCGCCACTGTGCTTAAAATTCAATCAGTTTCAACTTTGACTTTGTCTGAGAGCGACAACAAAGAAAAAGGTTTCCTCCACCCAAACCCTTCTTAATCATTTGGTGATAAAGCTGCAACTAATGATTATTTTCATTATCAATTAATCGTTTGTTCCATAAAGGGTCAGACAACAGTCAACAAATAACAATCACAATTTCTCAAAGCCCAAGTTGACATATTTAACACATTCAACATTTTGAGAAGCAGAAACCAGTGAATTTTTGGCATTTTTGCTTAAAAATTACTGAGCCGATTTAATCGATGATCAAAATAGTTGGAGACTAACTTTGTGTGGATCACCTAATTGATTAATTTACTAATAATCGTTTCAGCTCTAATCAGGCCCTTACTCGCCACATCGGTGAATGACACAAACCTACACTACACTCTGCACCGTTCTCTGAGCCCTGTGTGCGTAACTCGTACTACAGATCATGTGTAGAGAGCCTTAAGGACACCAAAACCTGCTGTTTTCGTTGACGTTCCAGATGGCTACAAGGTTTGACCCCCAAAAATGCAAAGAACATCACCTGTGGCTGGTTTTATAACAGTGTTTCAGGGTGGATTTTTTGTTGCCACTGAACGATGTGGATATCACCTTCACATCAGGTGCGCTAAATAAAGGATAAAATTCACTGTTCCTACATGGATTTGTTTCACCTAGTGTACATTTTCAGTGTGAGGATGTTATTTTGTAAATATACACCTCCCTCATGCTCAGACCCTAAGTATTTAAAGTCAAAGCAAACATGGTCAGCCGCTGTTTTTCCTTTGTCGAGTGCAAGTACAAGTTAGTGCAGTCCAGTTCGGCTCCTGGGCTTTCAGTGTTGCACCTGCTGAGGCAATGCTGCAGGCTAACTAGCCCTACCAAAGGCTGCGGTGATACAATGTTTGTGCTTTCCATGGTCAGCCTGTGATCACCACCTCATCACTGACTCCTTTTTGCATATTTCCACACTCCTCCTTTGGCTCATTTTCTCATCTCTTCCTGCTGCGCAAAGGTTTCACCACAGTTCCAATACTTTATCCTTTGTTTCCTGCTTGTTTGTCAGATGTGGTATTTTTTTTATTTTTCTTTTTTTTTTAATTTTAGATATGTCTGTCCTTCATGCAACATTATGTTATGATACAGTGTACTGTACAGGGCTGTGGTTGAAGGCAGGGCAGGGCAGGGCTATTCCAGGTAGATGTCCTCTGTAGGGCACGAGACCTCCACAAACTCTTTATAGTACAACTGGAAGGCTTTCCTGAAAAACAAAGACATGCACTTCAGTCATTTCTAGACCTCAATTAATAGTATACACCCTGATTTTCTTACAGCACCCAACTGCGAGCAAAAGTTATACCTGAAACACTCGTGTTTTCTGTTTCTTGATCAGCTCACCATTTCAACCAAGACACAACAATTATTTTGTTAGCATTCAACTACTATACATATTACACACTAACTAAACCTGATTGTTTCTTTCACTGCTCTTCAAAAACTACAGCACCAGAAGCTCTTTTTATTATGGGCTCTAGTGGACGCTATTAGCAACTTGGAGTGGATCTTTGACATTCAAACTCGGGATGTTCCAGTTGATCGGGCGCCGATCAGAATTGGCCAATACAGGATCTATTATGAGTGAATGAATGAATTATATTAATATAGAATTAATCTGCATATGGATGTAGATCTGCATAAAAATGCAGATACATGAATTTAACATAAACATCTGGCAAATGTAAGTAGTTCACTAGAAAATGGTGGAAAGTTGAAAAATGTCATAAAATATTAAAATAAAATATTGTAATGTTCCCAGTAATTGCTTATGAAACCAGGAGCACTGAGCATAGCAGCATAGAGGAAAAGTGAGTCTTACTTGAGACAGACAAAACTTAAGTCTTAATTCTCCATTTAAACTACAGTAGCATGTGGACTCTCCAAGAACAAATCGATGATCTATAACAGATTAGCTGTTTCTAATCACATTAAATAGACATCCTAAAAAGCCAGATCGGAGCATCCCTAAACCACGGTATGCATCTGTATGTCTTGGCAGAGATGTAGAAGTAAATGCACAAACCTCCTCCATGCAAAGAATGAATATCTTGAGAGGTAATGCCAAAGAAAGTCCAACTCACCCTACTGACTCTGCAAGAGGTTTGGTGGAGTTCTCAGACACAAACACATGGCAGGCAAATCTCTGGTCTGCCGGGTGCTTTGTAATGAAACCAAAATATCTGCAGAGAAGACAGAGAAAGCAGATAAGGCACTCCAAAGAAGCCATTATTGTATGTATTGACATCACTTTTACTTGTTGAATACTTAATTCTCTTTGTCATGTATTAATAATAAACTGCTGTCTAACATTTGATAAGTTAGCAGTCAAGTCTGTCTGAAGTCTGGTACAATTGTTGATTTCTAGCGACACCTTGCGGTATGTTATCGTTTAGTCTCTGCAGATGAACACTAGCAGAGGGTAAACACATTACAGTGGTTCTTTCATTCGAGTCAGACAGCACAAAATATTTGACTTGGCACTAGTCCCTGATCGAAAATCCTGCTTCGGGTTTTCTGCCTTTACTTACTTGCTGTTTTTGGGGTGATAGCCGCAGAAGGAGACGTTCTTTAACTGGAAGAAGTGATTGCACTCGTTACTCTGTGAACAAGACAGAGAAATAAGGCAAGATAAATGTCTTAGATTAACATCAAGGAGCCTGCTCGCTCTACACTTACTACGGGTGACAGTTTTACTCTTGATGATCCTGCATTCAAAATGCCCTTTGGGTAGAAGTACAAAATGACGACAGCAGAAGTATCTCTAATAAAACTACTCATTATGCCGAATGGCCCCTCTCTGAGTATCATATTATTGTATTATTGCTATTATTAAGCTGTAAGCAGCATTTTAGTTGTAGATTGCCCAGGTAGTACTACATCAAACTACTATATGACTACAAAGTACTATAGCATACCTATGATATACTTCCGCGTGTTCTGTAAGTGTTATGAAAAGCAATGCATCATATTTTCTGAACAGCAGCTCACCAGAAATCTTTATTTGGGACTTTTTGCATTGGATTCAATAGTCCAGTGAGGTAAAATGTATTTTGTACGATGTGCTTTTGATTTTTCAAAACAGGTTACAGTGCAATATTTCCACTGTATTACTTGTGTATAAGGAAAATGGTCTGTTGATGTTAACAGTAAATGTTAATAATGTCTCATAAAACATCTCATTAAAAACAGCTACAATTATGTGAAGCAGAATTTGACTAAAAGTCAAAGATCTCTATGCACTTTCACTACCATTAAGCAAAGAAACAAGTGAATAGGCTTTGTTTGTTATGTGATTAGACTGAAGTCAGTTTTATGTTTTATTGGTCTTTATGTGATTATTTAACGGTTGTACTTTAAATGTCTTTCATCTCGGATAATTTATGTTTGGATGATTGTAAGAGATGAGTAGTGTTTTAGGACGGGCACCTTTTTTGTGTCAGATGTTATTTGTAGAGTTTGGGATTTTCTTGTGTGAGAAGTTCTTTTCTGACAAATGTTGCAGAACAACATATTTTGTGTCTTATAGGCCTACTGTATGTGGAGTGGGGATAAACTCAAAGTTTATCATATGTTCAGCATACAGTGTTTCTCTCTGAAATGTTGAGGAATAGAAGTTTAAAGGTGTTCAACATTGAAATACTTAAGTAAGATCTCCTTGAAGGAAACACTTCCCTGATGTCCCCTAACATCTCTGCCTGCAGTGTCTGCTGGAAGCCACATGGGGGCGACATGCCTCAATTGTTCAATGTCAAGATGAGCTAATATTTGACAAGCCCTCGTGAAGCTGCACTTAATTTATGTTACATTGGACAGACAAAGGGACAGTAGGAGTCTTACTCTGTCAGAGGCATAATAATCCTCTTGAACTGCAAGCTTGATGCCTTTCACACTGATCTCCAGGATGCAGGAGGAAGGCGGGTTGTACTTGACTGTCATCCTTCTGTTGGTGGCAATCTGGAAAACAAACGTAAAAGATGACTCCTCAAATGTAAAAATCTCTCAACATGTAACCCAATTCTGTATTAGATGTTAATACGAAAGAAATTCTTAAGTTTTAACTATGTTGACAGTGCTTTATATTAGAAACAGTCAAACTGTGATTTTGGAAAGCTCCTGTCAGTTCAAAGTTTGAAAGCTTTGAAGGAAGCTAGTGTGATAACGTTTATCCTGTGAGACATTAATTCCTCAGTAGAGATGTTAATTCCTTCATTTTTGTTGTGTGCTGCACTGTGGGACAATGACACCACATTCTTAAAGTGCAGTCTACATGTTTTCTGCAATTTTTAAGTAATATTGTAATATTTCTAGCGTGGACACACTCCACACTCTAAAGACAGTTAGAAATTGTTTATAATATACAAATGGGATACATAACATGCCATCGTTCCTCTGTGTTATCTTTTGCATTATGCCACATGTCTTCTACCAAAGCTTTCAGGGACAGTAGCTGATGTGTTCCTTAATGTTGCTTTACTATGTGAAATGAAATGCTTTACACACTCAAACACACACAACTGCGGGCCTCGTACCTTCTGCATAGCTGCACACAGAACATCGTTTCCTTTGTGGAAGGGCACTTGAACTGAGCCCAGGAACTTCAGCCGGTATCTGTCCATCCATTCACTGCTCTTCACTGCACAGGAAAGAAAGAAAAACACGGAATGAGAGTAAATTCCCGGGAAATAATCATGAAAACACAGAACATAGAAGAGGTGGGAGTAATTTATTTAAGCAGTAAAATCCAGGTGAGATTTTAAAGAGGTTTTCTTTTGTTTTCCACAGCAACAGAAGGACAATAACATTTCTGTTGGCGGTTGACAGGGTTGTTGATCAGTACTTGGCCAGTTGTTTCTTCTCCACTATGACGATCTACACATGCATATCACAATCTGTAATAAATCTGACTTTGTTTTGTATTTTTTACTCCTGTTTATTATTTCATATCTTTACCCATGTCACCAGCAGCTTAAGCCTGACAGAGAGGAGTAGGGCATAACACTCCCTGGGGCTCATGTTAACCCCACAGATCACAGCCTCGTCCGAACATGATCCCCACAGATGTCAAATTACTTGGTTTTTTTTCCAAAGTCAGTCCTAACTAATTTAAAATCGCTTTCAGCAACACTGGCATGATGTGACTTATCATCATACAAAAAAAAATAAAATAAATGGCATACCATGTGATTAGTTCAGCATTTAGCCAGCTAGCTTACTACAATTATAGGCCACTGCAACTCAAGCAGTTACGAGAACTGAACCAGTGATACAGGTGAACTTATGTTCCACTAGCTTTCCACAAACCATCAGTTTTATTGAAGTGCTGAAACATGATAATGTAGTTTTCTGTCCAAATTAAAAGGTAAATGAGAAGCTACGGCTGTAATGTAAAATAATGAGGTGTTAAAACTGAACTAATATAAAAGATTATTTTGTTAGGATTCAACACCTGCAGCTCCCACTGAATGCTAACAAAATAACTGTTTTATATTTGTTGAAATTTAGATGTTCGAAATCTACTTGCCAGTACAGGAGTTATTTCAGAATATGGACTGAAAACATCATTTATCTTGTTTTGGCTTTTTAGAAAGACCAATGAAAGTAACCTGCTGAGAGTATATACTGCATAGAGGCTAGAGGAACACATGCTAGTTTAAATGGACGAGGGCTTTAGCTCTCTGTAGTACAGGAATGCACATGTTGTATCACTATTGTGGCAATTTCTGATGTCGTTCATCTGTAGAAGTTAATAACCGTGATAAATGTCTACAATTTAAAACTAAACAGCACAAATTAAAAATAATCTAACATTTATTTTCAAGAAAAAATGCCTTTACAAAGTTGGCCTTGGATATGCAGACTCATTCAATGGTCTTGTGCACAGTTTCGGTCAGTGTTTCAAGTCATACTCCAAAGAAGGCATTTCATCATCTTTACTAACACATCCACAGTCAGCCTTCTATAATTGTCAGTGTCAGTACCTTTGTGGCTCTCTGGGTCCTTGGTCATCTCTATAGCGTAATAAGCTGGGAAGATCCCATGGGCACCAGTTCGCATGTTGTAGCCCTCGTACCAGTAATCCTCTGACTGGACCTCCACCAGCAATGGATCATCCACCTCCAGTTCCAACTCATCGTCATGTCGAGGGACAAACCTGTCGAGACAGATGTAGTCATACAGAGGATCTGAGGGACTGCACAGGCTGGATGACCACCTTACAGTACGCAGTATCCGCACCACAAACATGTTTCAGGTTGTCAATCTGTCTGGATGTTACGTTTTTAGAGGAGTATTCCTTTAAAATGAACAAATGTGCCAGCCAGGTGTAACAAGCCCCCTGCTTTCAGCTATGCATGGATAATGTCACATCACCATCACATGATGTCAGTGCGCAGAGATGCTGCTGCTCACATGACTGCATTGCTGTTCTTTTTGTCCCCCTCCCCGATGCATCCATCAGCCTGAGGCATTCAACAGTAGCTGTATCTCCACACTGCCAACTGGAGTGTGACTGTTACTGAGGAAACATGAAGAAATGGAGCTTTTTCTGCTCCAACAACTCAAAAAAAAAAAAAGATGGAGATGGGTATGTTAAAAGTTAATTACGCCCTTAAATTCTGNTACCTGTGTTGTAGCTGGGCTACATGTAGCATGAGATCTGGGATGTTTCCACATCGGCTGTCAGATGATCAGACATGTAAACAGTTTAACCCACTAAACTCTGCTATTGCCAGCAACTTGGTAAAACCCGATTCTTTAAATTTCTATTGATGATTTAGCACCAATAACACACTGAAAGAAAACCTTTCTCAGTCACTTTTCCCCAAAATATCTTTAAAGCAGAGCCATTACCTCTGGTACTTCTAAATCAGTGCAAGAATATAAAGAGACAGACTGATGTAAAGATTGCTTTTAGGTGGTAACTAAAGGCCAAATTTAATGGTGGCTGAGTTAATTGCTGAGATTTGGGGACGTGGCAACATTGCTAAAAGGAAGTCTGATGGGGCAAGAAATATGAGCATTCAGATGAACCTTTATGACCCCAGAAACATATTATCTTCACAACTTACTTCATTATTAAACATGAACGTTGAACATTTTAATGGAAAGTTCAGGTGTACTTACCCTCATTTTCACCTCTAAATAGCTATGTTTAGACAATGAACTGTGTATTTGTTTACAACCTGTCAGATGGAAGATATAAAGGCCTGGACAGGAATCACTGGGTCTGCAACCTTTGTAATGGCAATGGCCCCGGAGATCACGTTTCATTTGAATGTAAGCATAATGAGTGTTTGCCAAAGTATTTTTTAAACCATCCATCTATGCTTAATTTTTGTTATTCCAGTTGAATAAGCCAAAAATTAGATCTGAATTAGAGGCCTTTTTCACTAATGCTCTCCCTTTGTGTCAGTAATTTATGTTGCCCTGCTGGGTTCTATTGTGATTGTATTTTACATTTTGTTTGTACACCATGGTGTTGAGCAAAATATTATCATATTCAACAAGAATGACGGCTAAAACTACTTCAGTCACTGTGCAACATTTAGTATGGATGACGATGGTGGTGTAGTTCCTCCTCACCTGTAGACAGCTCGGTGGCTCTGATCCCTCTCCTCCCCATTTATGACACAAGAGTATAAGCCAAAGGACTCGGCACCTTGAAAACCAGAAGAGAAGAAAAACGATTTGAGATAAAAATGAAATAAGGCAATAATACAGAGTGGTGTCAGGCTCTGTATTTGGCTGGCAAAAAGATGAATGACATCAGATTGCAACAAAAGTCCACCATATACAAACAGAAAACACAATTATGGCACATTGTGTTTACTTTTAAGCACACATGCATTCTTTAGGACTTATCAATCACACTTTAATTAGGCGTGAAACAAATGAGCATTGTGTATTTCTACCTACATTCCCCCGAGACATCCGTTACCCCCTCCTGCACTACGCAGATAAACTGCTGAGGTGTTTCTAATGAGTCTGTAAAATACATGGAAGGCATCCAAGAGGACAGCGGGGACTATAAGAGGAAATTACCACACATATATTATAGACGAATGTCTCGTTCTTTGTCTGTCTCTTTCATATGAATCCTCCCTCCTGCCCATTACTGCTGGCTGCTTAAACACACATACACACTGTGATGTGGGTCAGTGTATGACTGGTGATATTTTTCATTGTTTTCCCAAGGTGAGAATCAGCCTAATGAAGGCAAATCCCTACATTGCTCTAGCAGCAGCATTAAGCCAAACCTTTCATCTCTCAAATCTCAAAGATTATTAGACAGATTTCACTGAAAAGTTTCATACTTGATAGATGAACACTTTCCATTTTGTGCACTTCGCATTTTTAGCTCCATACGTGCAAGGCTCTTTGGCAATGTTCCTCATGAATGGCATATTTCTGCTGATTCCCCAACAAACATCAGGGCGGAGAATAAAATGATTTTCCTCGTGATAACTTTCCAGAGTTGTAACATCACGCCTCTTGGCATTAGAAACTGCTGGACAGCATTTAGGCATCTGACAACCCTCCAAACTCATTACTTAAACTGGACTTCTTGGATCGTATTCCGTCTTCTTACCTACATCTTTAACACGGACACACCAACAAGCTGCTTGCATATTTAATTTTCTGTCTGAACGGCTATTTAGTCTTAAAATTATAATCCTGCAGGTTTCCGTCCGGGCTGATTTGGCGACACCAGTGGGTGCTGGTGTGTGTTGAAGGGGAACTCCATTTTAGCATAGTCTCTTTACATGTCTTGAGGACTACAACTGCATATGTGAAACAAGCTGTATAAAGCCTTTTGTGGCTCCAGAGAGAGCAGCGCAAAATCTGATAAACTGCCTCAAGTGATGTCACTTGAGTCAGCATCCGTTGAGGCAAAAGACTTACAAGTTTGAAATGAAAAAAAAAAAAAATCAGTGGGTATGGAGTTAGAAAGAAGTGAGCTTACCAGACCCCTGTAGCTCGCTCCTCATCTCTGCTTGAGGCTAGCGGCTCGAGGCTACTTTAGCCACGGCTAGTATGACACACCCGAATCTCTGACCAAACTGTCTGCAGCCTGTTTACACTGCAGCTTTTGAGGATTCCTCGGGTCACATTGTTTGAATACAGACACTAAAGAAATCAAAAATGTCGTCCTACAAAATGGAATCTGAAAAACTTGTTTCTTGAAGCAACCAAAATACACGTGGCGACAAAATATTTAGCAGATTCAGCTGAATATAAAAATGCCGAAAAACAATGTAATTTATAAAGCCACTCACTGCCTGTGTCATTGCTTCTTTTCTTCCTCAGTCCTTCCAGACACCCTCTCTAGGACTGCCTTTGTTTTAATTCCTATAAAAAGACTCAACAAACTTGTTTTTGAACGTGTGATTGGTCGTGACAACAGAGGGGAAGAGAGAGTGTCTGGAGGCAAATCCAGGAAACTGCAAGCTGCTTTTGGCTCAGTGTCCCTCCACCCAGCAGGCCATCTAAATGTCCAGCTGGGTTTCTGCCCTGTATGCGCTGCTGTCAGAATGCTGATAATGATTTCAACAAAGCAGCAAAAACGACATGCTTTCATTTATAAGGCAAGCTAAGTATAAGTATATTAGTATAACTTTCACGTAAATCACATGTTCAAACTGTTTATTTTTAAGCCGCTGGTATAACGAAACAAATTTTCAAATACTATTCCTTGACCCGTTTCAGATATTCACGATATTTCAACTCTAAATAGTGCTTTATGCCTTTGGACAAAAGTTACCACAAAATCTCTGGTCACAATCATCAATTCTGTCATGGTCAGCATCGTGATAAAGTTAAATCTAACTCAGTGGAGACAGACAGTCACAATATCCAGAGTTACATGTCATGTGGATGATGATCTGTGCTGTGTGAGAATATTCCAGCTCCTGAATATCTCTGTGGCTTTGCTTCATCAGCCACATCGCTTTAAGCCTGTTTCACCACGCTGCCAATTCGGCTAGACAGCATTCACTGCTGTGTTACTCCATGTTTAAAAGGAATTACACAGAACAACAGCCTGCTGTGCTGATGTGCTTCCTAGGTGTTTCACGCATAATTCTGGGGAGAATTAAATGTCTTGTATTAAGAAATATCCATATTCTCAAAAGGGTAAAATCAAGTCCCTGAAACAAAGAGGAGGGTAAAATGTTACTGCGAGCTGTCTGGTAAATGGATGGAGAGGAAAATACTGATGTTAAAAGAAGCACTGGCATTGTGCAGCTACCCCATATGAAAACAAGGAGTGTCTGAGTTTGCATGTCTTTGCATACTGTATGTCTTTCTAGTTAGAGAACAAAAACCAAACCAAACCCAAAAGACTGGTGAGTTCTCATCACTTACACTTGATTATTCTCTTGACCCTGCAAACAAACTCGGACAATTTAAATGTACAACTGTCTTATTTAGTTTCATAATTATGGCTAAAAACAAAAAAACAAATGGAAGACACTATCATCAAAATCTAATCATTTGTTCCCTCACCAGGGGCCTCCCTCACAAGAAAGTGAGAAAAGAAACATTATTTGTAAAATTTAATATGAACCTTTTTTATATGGTGTTGTTTTATGACATGTTTGGCTGGGCAATATGGCTAACTATTATGGCTATCACGATTTTATTGCTCATATTTTTTCATTATTGGCATATGTCACATGGTAATTGTATGTAAGATGATATACAAAACACTCAAATTCATGTTTAATGCAAAGCCACTTTGCAAACGCATTACATCAGACGAAACTTGATAAATAAAAGAAAAACTTCAATTATGCATCTTGTTCATTTTTGATTCAGTTTGGTTAGAATTATACCTAAACGACTATATTTTGTAAAATGATCATGTCATCATTTCCACTAAAAATCGATACATTATAATAGTTAATTATCGCCCGGCTCTAAACATGTGCCAGTCTAGACTTGTGAAAATTTAAATTCCTGGGTGAGTTTTTCTTTTCTTTCGCCTTCTATTGTGTGATACTGTTTAATGAAAAACCAAAAATTGAAGAATTCTGCCTTAAACAGATGGATCAAATGGTGTTGAGACTTCCTGCTGATCAGATTAGTATACACTCCTATTGGCGGAGCTAAAAGGCCCCAACACACTTATGAAAATGAATCGCTGCATGTACTGAACATGAAATATCATTGAGAGAACTCATTGTTACCATGGCAGTGACTTACTGGAGGAGCGAGAGCGTCCGTTCATGAAGACGTTGAGGAACTTCTTGGAGAAGTGCAGGTCGACCTCTGGAGTGGAGTCTTCAGACAGACAAGCTGTGGCCTCTCTCCTCACTCCACCTATCCGAGCGGCGTCCTCCTCCTCCTCATCTTCCTCCTCGTACTCCTCCCCGATGGCCGACTCATAGGGAGAAGAGACGCAGTTGTCATACACGGTGGCCGAATCACTGTCGTCACTGTAGCCTTGGTAACACTGCCGGAGACTGACCAGTTCTAGCTGAGCGTGCTCATCCACCACCAGTGTGTATTTGACCGAGTCATACGAAAGGCCGCTGGCCTCTGAGCTCATAGAAGTCCTTGGTGGGACTCTGCTGCCACCGCCATCCCCCTTTCCTCCCACCTTTCTCATTCTTCCATCCATTATTATCCTGTCCACATCCTCATCCTCCCCGCAGTAGCTTTCATCTGTGGCATCCACGTATTCCACCGATGACCCGGCTCTCAGCATGACCCCGGCCCCCGTTCCCGCTCCCTTCAGGCTGAGGTCCAGCGTGAGGGAGGAGCGAGCTGAGAGAGCCATGCTGGGCGGCGTGATGAGAGACTCTACACAGGAAGCATACGAAGGCGGGGGGACATAGACCTCGTCCTCCTCATAGATGGAGGGGTTTGTCCGGTCTGGGAGGGGCTGGTAGGGAGGTGGGCCCTCTGTGTCAGAGCTGATGGACATGCGGCCCTGCTCAGTCTGCTGCGAGAGGAAAGGCCGGTCCTGCGCGTTGGAGGGTTCCAGGGGGTCGGCAGAACGCTGCACAGGAGTAAGATAGATTTCCTCTGTAGGTTCTAGATGAACGTCCGTGTGGTAGCGGATCCTCTCCCGGTGGTGCCCGCCTCCATCTGCCTTCCCCGCTGGGTAAAGAGGAGCTGGTGTGTAGTTCTGTGGTGGCGGTGGCGCGGGAGGCTTCTCCTGAAGCTTGGAGCGTGTTGCAGCCGCTGTAGATGAGCAGTGCGAGTGTCCAGAGGTGTGGCTGTGTCTGCAGGGGGCGTCGGTGGAGGTCCCACGGTCTTTGGTCTGCGCTCCCCCGCCCTGCACCTTGTCCTCGTCGCTCAGACAGTTGTGCTCACGTGGAGAGGTGAGCTCACCTGGAGGAAGAGCAGACGCCAACAACAACGTGCAGACAGCCGCACAAACACACATGCAGACACACAAGCATGCACAAAGGCCAGACACACGCACAGAGTAAATATACATGATGCAGAAATGCAGACATGACCGACAAACAAACGCACAAACAGACATGAAGGCAGACATGGCAGCGAATGCACAGATAGATAAAGTAAAGCACAAACAGGAAGAGAGAAAAGTAGAAATGGTTAGGTAACGGATGTCAGGATTACACAGCTAAATCCCCATTACTCATCAAATTCAGAGTGCAGCCGGAAGAAGGTGATTGCTGTGTTATGTCATAATCCATCGCCAGGAAATCCAGGCATGATATTTTCACTGTTGATGATGCAGCACTGACGTCTGAACCCACAACACAACAAACGGCAGGTGAGTTCTGAGCAAACGTTGACACAAACTTCAGCATTCATGGAGCAGGGAGGCCAATTCCAGACAATAATGAGACACTTCAGTCTTGTCTCTCCTTTAAAGGAATTATGGTCTGTGTTTTTGTTAAATTGTCACTTAGCAATGCATCATCACAGATGGTATTTGATGCAAATTTACTTTACAACAATTAATCATCTTATTATATTCAAAAAGACAAAAAAAAACAGATATTCCTTGTGGGGGCGCACAGACTTGTTCTGCACTGAATCAGTTTGATCTGCAATTCAAATTAAGCAGAGTTTTCTCAAATGACTCCTTAAAACAAACTCTTAACTCAAAATGAGTCTTTGGTGACTTGTGAGGCCATGTGATGTCATTTGCTAGTTTACATATGAATGGCACCAGTTGTGTTCATTAACAAATCTGCAGGTTTTATCACAGTAAGTCTGAGAATTCTAAGGGCGAGTAAAAAGTAACTGACAATAAATTGAAAACGTTCTTTGTTTAAAAAAAGGTATCTATGTTGGATTTCGAAAGGCCCATATTGTAGAACGGATATGTCATTTACCTTTGCAAGGATAAACCGATTGCAGTTTGGACAACTGATGTAATCCATGATGTGTGGCATATCTCCATGTCCAAGGTAAATAGCTGGTTTTTTTTACCTTTGTTTACGAGAGTCTTGATACTGTACATGATCTGTTTCTTACCATTTTAAGTTAAAAGTTTGTTCAGCTAATAATTAGCCACCACTTGCATAAGGGAGGGTTATGTTGTCCCATCAGAAATGGTTAAAATGACGAAGATCAAGTGATTAAATACTGTATATAAATAATACATATTATTATATTTTTCATTGCATTGTTGACAACCTTTTTTTCAATTCAGTTTTCATTTAAAAAAAAACAACTTCCCATCTCAATTTTTCTTCATTGTTAAGCTTGACGTTAGCGAACAATAAACAAAAAAGCTTTTCTTGGTGGAAAAGCTTCTGCTAGTTCCATTTTATTGAGCAACACTGGACATCAATGTGATCCGGTTTCCCAGATCCTTCTAGTGCAGACTCCACGTCGTATTGTACAGACTGTACAACGGTTTAGTCAGTCGGACAAAAAATGGCAAAATGGTTACAGTTACATATAAATAAAATACAAAATTAACTCTATAATCTATTTATCTAATCACTACACATTATCCTGTTTTCTTTTGCTACCAAACAGAGACAAACATTATAACACAGTGAAAATAGCTAATTTCGGCTTAGTATTTGGCTCAATTTCAATTTATTTGGTGTGAATACATAGCTAGCAATGGGGCAACCAGCTGATTTATCCTGATTTTTCAAGGTTTCTCTCTAGGTGTGTTTTTAAATGATTGAAATAACAAGTAATATACCGTATCACTTTTACAACAGTGGTGAGTTGTTGGCAGTGAGTTTGGTTAGTCTCGCCTCACATGGTGCTCTGAAAAGAGCTGTAGCAATGAGCTATGACAGCTCCCAGCTAGCTAAGCCCCAAGCTGGCTAACACACACACACACACACACACACACACACACACACACATACACAGTATATAGCATTGCCTCAACTAGCTACACTTAGCTCAGCATAGCTAATCCAAGCCTTAACACTGTCCCCTGAGGATCAGGGAGACACACAGCCTGCCAGACTCAATGCAAATCACAGACGCTTTCAGCTGCTGTGATAGTTGCACAAGGGTGAATAATATCAGACAGCATTCTGGTCTGCACATCCCAGTTAATATCAACAAAGTGAGAAAATTCAGACAGTCATGAGCAAAATATGAGCTCCATGGTGTGAAGACTTGGTGGGAAAGAAAAGCTCACCTGTTTTAAGAGGCGAGGTTGAGCCCGAAACCTTCTCCTGCCAGCTGTATTTCTTCCCAAAGGAGTTGTTGTTTAATGTGTCCTGTGGAAATGAAGAAAAAGTAGAAGAGAAGAAGGAGGAAGTGGTGAGAAAGAAAAATAGATGAAGAGTACAGAGAGAAAAAGAGAGGGGAAGAGAGAGAGAGAGAGAGGTTTGGTCACTGAATTCTGGATCCTGACACTCAATGTACACAACTTTTTGTCTCTCTCTCTCTCTCTCTCTCTCTTTCTCTCTCTCTCTTACTTCACACACACACACAGACACACACACATACACACACACACACACACACAAACCTTTTATTCTGTTGAATGAGCAGGGATTCTTTTGTCTGTGCTCCGTGGTGTGCATTTAAAGGGAAACAGACGCTTTACCAAAGCTACTGGGAACACACACACACACACACACACACACACACACACACACACATTCAGTGGGAGTCTATTTAGGATGTTTTGGGGGAGTTGTTGATAGACGGGAGAGATCCTTTTCTAGAAGCCATGATACTTCTCAAGTGCCTTTCCTGTTCTTTAAAATGCTACTCAATCACACCCAAATCATAAAGCCCCTTTTTTTTGCTAAGTACAGATAAAGAAAACATTTGCAAATGTTTTCCAGGAAAAGAGAATGGCTGAATATTATAATTAATGAAAAGAGTGGAATCAGAGTTGAATCACTGAATAGTGTTATTTAAAAGAGCAACTTTGCACCAGTTGAAAATTGCGTTTTTGCTGACCTTTGCTGGTTTAACTTCTCACACCGCTGCAGTGACGTAGAAGAGTACTACAGGGTGTGGTCAGTACACAGCGACATCACTGTTGAGTGTGGTTACAGGTGCAACCGAGCACACTTCTGACCACACCCAGTCAGAGGTGCAACTGACTTGAAACTTTCAGCCAGGGGCAGGGAAAATGGCAGCGAAGCTTCTTTTCAGCCTGGTGTTAAGTTACTCTTAGATCTTGTACCTGATGATAAAAACAATGTTTTTTATTCCACCAGTGACGAGAACTTAATTTCATCATATTTATAATGAAACAGTCGTGTGTGAGTGAGTTACAATTGTCACCTGCATTGGGCCACCGTGCCGTAGAAGACAAAACGACTATTGGCACTACATAGGCAAACCTGTCTCCTACAAATAACACTTATACTGTATACTACTAATTTCAAGCGTTTTGAGTTGCCAAAAATTCTGACAGTGGGACAAACACACAACAGTGGTAGAAGGTTAACACACTGAAATGCAAAATGGTGAAAATGCTCTGAAAAGTCACACTTAGGGGCAAAAGAAAGACATAAGACTACAGCAGGGTTTCAATAGATTCAATAGTGCTGATACAATATATGAGTTTCAGTAATACTAAAACATGTACCTTACTTTAATATATATAAATATATATATCTATATATCTATATATATATAAGTTTTTGTATAAAACAGTTTTTTTGCCCATTTAAACCTGCCCATCTGACACCTTTTGTGACTCTGTGATACAGACATATTTCAGTTGGTAGCAGAGGAGTATTGAGGTGTATTAAGAGAAGGATAGGCACAGATTTGGTGGAGGGAGATTTTAACAGACGGAAGGAGAACTGGAAACTCCTGTGACGACGACGTGTCGTCCAAAATAAGATCGTGTCCTCCTCCTTTGTCCACCCACCCATGACTCACTTTCCGTCTACGTGTACAAGGCAGAGACAGAGCTGTTGCCGTGGCAACGAGTGAATCAGCAGGTGGGAGACAGCAGCACTGATCTGAGGAGCAAAGGTTTGTTTTACCACAGTGACAAAAAGATCATCACTCAGGGCAGTGGCTCGGACACAGCGTGAGTCTGTGTATTAATAACTACACGGAAGTGACTCTGATAACACATGACTTTGTCAACAAGACATCTGAGTTTGGCTGTGAGCAACACGCACACGCCCCAATACACTACACATAAAGAAACAAACACAAAAAAAACAAGCAAAATTTAAATTTACAATGACATTCCTTCATTGAAAAAATGCTGTAAAATTTTGGATTTTTAAAAAACAAGTAAAGCGTTAGTTGTGTCCCTCGTCCATCAGATTTCATTCTGAGGTTTTAGATTTCTTCCGCTTTTTGGCTTACGTCCAACAGATTATTACAACTTGTTATGTTCGTAATTTTGGCCATCATTTCTATCACTAATGATAACATTACATGCATACTAACTGAGTAATTACTGAGATCACAGTGATGCTACAATGAAGTCAAGAAGGCAAGAAACATGAGCCATCAGACCATCAGACAGGTTGTAGCCGACAGAGTTAGTTGGCTTTTTTACTGCTAAACCAGGAACAACAATCTGTAACCTGTGATAGATGCTTACAAACAGTTTGGGTAATAACTGACTTCTTTTAGCAATGATGGCTGAAACAACAACAATAAGATCAAACCTGTAACAAACTGGAATCGTTAAAGACAAGTGTATTTTGGGGAGTCTTTGCATTGATTGACAGGAGTCTCAGCCTATTGCACTCAGCTGCAACGGTTGCTTCTTGCTCCTCCCACCTCATCTCCACCCTTTGACCGAATTCAGATTTTCTTTCTGCAGTAACTGATGGAGGTGAATGATAAACCCAGATCCCTTATCTCTGCAAATCTGCTGTTCTGAATAGAAGATAAAGCTTTAAACTAAAAACATCTTTCAAGAAATATGAACCAAATGGTACTTATTTACTTATTTTTCACTGTATTGCTGCTGTATTTGGGTACAACTTAAGAGTGTAGTATGTAGGTACACCTTCCAAACCACATACTCATGCACACACACACACACACGTTCTTCAACATGAGGAGCGTGCTGTAGCCTGGGGAGAGATGAGAGTCGAGGAGCTCATTATACTGTACGTATTTGTCGACTTCATTTTTCAAACATTCTGTAGTTTCATTGTTTTTGTTTTGTTTGTTTCCTTGGTACTGTAGCTGATCTCCCTTTGTGATGCCTGGATACAATCCCACGAGTCTTAATGCCTAAAAAAGTGTTTTAGTGTCTCGTGATAGTTTGAGGCTTCATCGGCTTTTTCACCTTGTAATATTGCTTTTCAAACAGCCTCACCGCTCTAACCCTGTTCAGTGTTCAGAGCCGCTTTTTTTTCAACCACAGCACTCTGTCACTCACTGCCAAATGATGCAGAGCTAAATGTATATTTTGAATTTTTACCGATCCACTGACCTGGAAACAGTCACCCAGTGAGCTGTCTGTCTGCCTGTCTGTCTGTCTGTCTGTCTGTCTGTCTCTCTCTCCTCTTACAGCACTCTGTCTGTGAAAAACTGCCTGGAGATCATCAGCACTCATCTATGTCATCTCATTTGAGTTTTGTCTGCGCTGCCTGACTAAACCTCAGCTTTCACTGCACTTTTCATGCAAAGGTGCAGTGGCTAGGCTTACGTGTTCCAGCTTCTTTTCATGATATGAAAGAGGCAACAAATTACTGAGAAACCATCTTTTCAAGGACACTTTGAAGTTGTTCTCTGATGTTATCAGCTTAAGATTTGTGGGTGTGCATACTGCAGCAGAACAACGAAATGTGTTTTATCCATCAAACAGAGTTTCTCTAATCAAGGCTGTCTTTATTTTATACATAACATGTTAATTTAGTTAACCCCATTCTTTATTGTTGACCGGTTAAGATTTCTGAATCAAATGTCCATAAACGTTTCACAGCAGTTTACAGAGCAAAAGGCTTTTCTGACCACCAGGTAGTTGAGTTAGCTTAGCACTTTTGAGCCTGTCAGCCAAAAATTAAAGCTAATTGATTTATAGATGAAGGTCACAACACATAGCATACAGCTCGGCATACCCCCATTGAAGAGACACATTCATTGCAACAATAAAACATCATCTGTAAATATGGCCGATCTACAACAGAAGCACTAAAGCCCAGAAATAAAAAAGATCTGCTGCTGATGGATGTTAATGAGATGTAGTCTGTTGCTTCGTGTCTTCACAGTTCACGCAAAGGCCACTTGCAGGAAACCTTCACTCATTTAACAGTGAAACACTTTAAATCAGTGAACAATGTCCCAGGAGACAGGAAGACTTCCCAAGAATAAAAACGCTTCAAAGCAATTATTTCCTTTAATACTTTCCAGTTCTGACAGCTCAAACACACACACACACACACACACCAGAACAAAGGCACAGCAGCAAGAACAGTAGGCTTGTTTCCACCTCATAGAAACTGGGCAAAGAACAAAGCGCTGACAAATATAGAGCTGCTTGGTTGATCATGTTGACAGCCTGTACTGTGGGGGAGTGTGTGTGTATGTAAGAGTCACAGGCAAACTTGCTAACATATACATTACTATATGTGTTGCATAACAAGACGATCACCACACAGGCAGTTACACTTCTATAGAACCTGGCAGGCATCAAAGAGTACATTTTCTTGAAAATGGAAGTGCACAAATGAGTGTTAAATTTATAATACATAATAATTAAAATAATTTAATGTGTTTCCTTGAATTAATTATTCATGCCCTCAAATTAATTACTTAATTCCCTCAAGTTAAGACCAAGCGGCAGACGGACAAAGTTAGTGAGTAGCTGACGCTGAATGTGGAATGTCTAGCAGCCAAAGAGCCAGATATTTTTCTCAGGAGTTGGTGAAGACCAAGCCAGGGAATACTGGTCTTGCATTCATCAGGTGGACACATGACTCCAGGAGAATGCTAATATTGCTCTGTGTCTGCTGAATGTGTAGGGAATTGCTGACATATTAGCAATATAACAACTAACAACTGGCAGCTCATATCCTTTGCGATGCTCACCTTCATTGGGGCAATCTCAGCAATTACTTTGGTGAATACAATATCATCATAACCGATAGAAATATCAACAAATCAACAAAACATCTTCTACAACGGCTACAACTTCTAACCGACAGTCACATTTTTTCTTTTAAAGCATGACCATCATACTTTAACCATGTGTCTATTATTGTACCCATGGCGACAAAGCTCCCCTAACCTTAATGAAATAGTTATTTTAACCCAAACTATGATCTTTCCCCAAACCTAACCAAGTCGATTTTGTGCCTAAACCTAACCAAACCACAGCGTCGTCATAACATGAAATTATTCTTCTAGTGCAGTTACAAACAATGTATTTTGTTGTTTAATTTGGAGGACTTGTTGGTATTTGTAGCAGTCTGCATTTAATACAGAAACACACACACACACACACACACACACACACACACACACCAGTAGTGTGTCCATTTAGTGAAGGAAAACATGGACCAGAGCTCTGCTGTATGAACAGGAGGTGGACAGACACACATGAGATCGACAGATGGTGATCAACACTCACGCATACCTACACTGTCACACACACACACACAGCCTCACCCAAACACACACACACTCATGTTTGTATGTCTTTACTTGCGAGGACCCTTACTGATACTACATTCTGCAGCTCCTAACCTCAACCTAATGGTAACCTTAAGCCTAAAAGTAACCCTCAAACAGCCCTTTGACAAAATGTCTTCCCTCTTGAGGTTGAAATTGGTCCTCACAGAGACTGAAGTACAAGAACACACACACAGTCACGAGCTCTAGCAGCATTCAAACACAAACAGAGACGGGCACCAAGGAAAAAAAATCTCTGTGTCTCTGTGTCTTGACAATTGAGGCTATTGTTCGGTCCAGTAAACACACCCTGCCAGAGAAACAATTGTAGTGAATCCAGTGGTGATGTCACGCAGGTTGTCCATTCATATTTCCATTTTTAAATGTCATATTTGTATGTGAGGAGGAACGCAGACAGACTGACACACAGACAGACAGAAAACATTCTTCTTCACTGAAACTCCTCCATTCCTCCTACTGATCAATCTGATCAATATTCAGTCATCTGCCACCAACTGTGTGTGTGTGTGTGTAGATCAGGTTAATTCAGGCTCTACCTGTGTGCGCGGCACAATTGGGAAGAGGTTAAGGGTCGTGGGTCTCTTGGGCCGGTAGGTATCCATGGTAACAGGTGCTGCAGGGTCCTTGGTGACTGGCGGGGGTGCGATGGCGGACGCCTTCGAGGACTCTTTGTCACCGCGGTAACCGTCAGCACCGTCGATGAGTTCCAAATGCAGCATCTCTGCTTGGAGCTGGCCGACGGCGCCCAGCTCTGCCCTCCCCGACATGCTATTGGTTCCTCGCCTCACATGGCCCTGCAGGGATTGGAGGAAACACACTGTCAGTCATGGCAGAGAAAGAGAAAGAGAGAGAGAGAGAGAGAGAGAGAGAGAGAGAGAGAGAGTGTGTGAGTGTGTGTGGATGGGATGAGGAGATTGAGCCGGCCAATTAGAAGCTGCTCTGTCTTCAGCCTGTAACACGCTCACTGCCAACACTGAGCTGCTTAAAGCAGAGAGCAGAGACTATCCAGCATCAGCTTCTCCACATGACGGCATTTACCTACAGAAATGAAGTGAACATGAAAACTTCCTTCACTCTACAGCTTTTTTGTCATTTTAGTCTCAATCATTTGATGAAGACTGCTGTTAAATTTCGCTTTGTTCTCACCTAACCTGATGATCAGGCTGAACTGCCAATTCATTCTCACTTCGTTGTTCAGTCTGACATTGTGTTCATGTTAACCAATTTTTTTGTGGGCGTTGTTATTTTGCCTTAACCAATAAGTAGTGAATGACGCATCCAGCCCATTGACATCATTTTCATTTGACATGGAAGCTGCGGTAGCGGTTTGTTGCTAGGAGCAGGTAACCAAATGTTTGTCATGTTGATAGAAGGGATATTTCAGAATTGTTAAGAGTTGTTTCTTCTGTAAGTTGACACACAACAATCTGTAGAGCTGTGCAAATCTTATCCATGCTTACTGCCACTTTTGGGGTATTTTAAGCCATGCTATCCACACGACTCTAGGGATGGCAATGTCGGTCCACCACTTTGGTCCAGACTGAAATGTCTCAACAACTATTAATGGATTGCAGAGAAATTAGGTACAGACATTCATGGTCCCTAAAGGATGAATTGTAATTGTTTTGATCCCGACCTTTCATCTAGCAACACCATCAGGTCAAAATTTAAATTTATCCAATACTTTAATGACCAAACAACTTCAAAACTGATTGATTCAGAGGCAGCTTGGAACCAGGCTAGTTTTTGCACACCACAGTAAAGACCCAAGGTTCGATACCTGGCAGCAATACTTCCAGTTTGGTCGTGAATTCTAACAAACACAAATGGCCATGCTCACGAATGGGAAGCTGTTGAGGGATCACATCCTTGTTGCTGCACTAGTGGCAAAATCATTACTATAAATTATTATATAAAGTCATAATTATAGTATACTGCAACATTTAACCATTTAAATATTCATTAATTTTGAATTATTGACTATTCTAGAGTCCTGCTTTTGTCAGAGTAAAACTGAAATCAAATGAGCAGCTTTGCGGTGCAGGGTGTAAAGCTTCTGTTCTGTGCATTATTTTTTTTAATAACTACATGGGTCAGAGTGTACTGTCCAACTATAATATACCTGACATACAGTATATTTTGAAATGCTGTGATGGTTCTAGTGCTCTCCAATAGAAATTCCACAGAATAGTACATTATTTTTCTAAAAGTTTTGTTTGTCTCATCAATTCATTAAACTAGTTTGGCAGGCAACATGCATCATTTAAGTTAAGTCATCCTACATGCTCTCATTTTCTCAGCTTTAGAATAACGCTAGTCACCAACAATCACTTAACAAAATGTTACAGTGCACTACAATAAATTATTAGCATGTATACCAGTCAGGGTTAAGATACAAAAAAGTGATTTAGATGACAATCCTCTCTTCACATATTCCATGAAGCGACTTGTTGGCCAAAAACTCAAACAAACCAGAGCACATGTTCCATTTTGTGATGAGATTACCTTTGACTGTGTTTTACATCACTGCTGAAATCACAACAAGTGACAAACACAAATGTCATCTGAGAGACAGTAAGTCAAAGGGCACTGGGACAGTACAGTCTGCTTCACTCACCATCACCATCCCTGCAGCTACACACAAACAAACGTGCACACACACACACACACACACACACACACACACAGAGCATATGGTAACTCCTCCTGTCAGCTTATGTAGATGCTTTGACATGGACACCGGAATCACTGTTAAGCCTATTACAGTCTTTAGCTCCATCTTTGCTCCACATGTATAAACAGACACAACGCAAACACACAAATATGCAGATACAGTAATGCGTACATACAAATAATAACTTTTTAATAATAACTTTATTTGTATAGCACCTTTCAAAACGAGGTTACAAAATGCTTAACAATAAAACAAGAACCAAAACATGTAAGATATAAAACATGATAAAATAGTTTAAATAGTTACAATAAATACCATCCCATTAAGAAAAAGCCAAACGATAGAAGTGAGTTTTAAGAAGAGACTTAAAAGAGGTCACTGAGTTTGCCTGCCTGAGATCCAAATGCACACGCAATACGCTAAAGTCTTAAGCTGTCAACCTAACAAGAACTACAGCACAAGCAGAATGTAAAATTAAATAAAATCTGACAGAATTATGCATCAGGTTAGAGTCACTTTGACTTAAAAAGCTTCTAAACCTAAAATATTTCCATCAATGTGTCACATGACAGCTTGTTACTGTTTGAAAGCCTTTTCCTGATATGACTGACGAAAACTGAAGAATTTTGCACCAAAATGGTCGAAGTATAATCCAAATATATCAACATTCCAAAACCCATGACCAAGTATCCAAAACTCAGTACAGATGGGCGGCGTACACTAAATGAATTACACTAAAGTAAGTAGCATTATCTCTATACCAATATGTTATGATATTAAGTAATATAATTAATCCTCTTTTCTATAAAATTAAAACCCAAACAAATAACCCTTTAAGCCAACCAACATATATATAAATATTGTATATAAATGAAAATAAAATATTTATGAATATTATATATATATATATATATATATATATATATATATATAAAAACATAAAAACTGGGATACATTTTAGTCAAATGTAGCTTGTTATCATTAATTTAAATATGAGTACTGCGAGCCACAGTTTCTTGATATGATCATTTTGTCACTATACAATTATAATCGCACACATCTACATACAAAATCCTAATTGGGAAATTAATTAGAACTGTCAATGCTGAGCAAAACCCCTGTAACACAGGAGCTACAAATCAGTGGTGATCAGGGATGAAGGTAACGTGGGAATATAAAACTGAAAAGAAAACCAGAGCTGAACCAGAGACAGGAGGACAACAGTGTAACAGTTGTGTGAACACTCAGCCACCATGATAACAACATTCACCGCAGTCTGGACTGTTTCAGGAGAGAACATCAGAGCAGAGCTGTGAGGTAAACTAAACGACTCCTTTGACATTAACCCACATTTTACATTCATTCACTGAACACCATTCATATCCTGAGTAATAATCATTTCCAGGAACGAAGCCAAAGTCATGTGCACAGTATTTAAACCTCGGTTATAACAGACAGCATGTGTGTTTATTCAAACGTGCAAATGCTGGCTGTACATTGGCGAATGACTTAAGATTATTATATGTGTTTTCTTTTGTAAATGGAACAGAACGGGTATTAACATGCGTGTGCGCAGTAAGCTAACTCACAGTTGGTGAATGGCGGTTAATCCAATTCCATTGGCTAAGTGTTGCCTTCAAGCACATTTGTATGCAGCGAAACACCAGTCACAGATATCCAGAGGTCTCTCTGTCTCAAGAAAGAAAGAGGGTAGTGTGTATTTGAGAGAAGGCTGCTGTAATGATTTGCTAAAAAGCCAGAAGGCTTTGAATTGGAACTAAAATGGGAATTGCTTGTGTAGCTGCATTCCTATTCAGGGACCCCCTCCTTGAAAGTCCACATTTTTAGACTTAATACCAATACAAAACCTGTNNTGCTGTCTTTTAAGTATGCATTCAGCCAGTCTCTGTAAAGCGGTAACATCAGAAAATATCACATGACCACAGTCACAGGTAAACACATCATATAATATTCATCAATGAAAACCCCACTGCAGGGGGTAAATAATGGATGCTGGGCATGAATTCAAATGTTTGTTTTGAAAGAAAATGTAGCCGAGAAAAGACAGGAAAGGATTTACACCAAATGCCAACATTCAGTATTAGCGCAATAATGTGCCGTTCATGAAGGTACAATGTTTCACTTTGTGGCCACAGACCGCTGTGTCTCAGACCAACATTAAACATTGGCCATTTCTTCCCCTATGACAAGGATCTTGTCATGAGTTTCAGTTGCCCAAACTTAATTATACAGTAGTTGCCATGCATAGATATTGTAAGAATAATCCATTTTTAAACAGATGTCACTGGCCATAATCTCGGGTTTTGCAAAACTGTCCAATATCACTCCTCTGTTTGGTGAGTGAGTTCATAATCCAACCTCTATTGAAATTATTTATAACTGCTTCCAACATACATCCATCCTATCCATCCATCATCCATTCGTCAATCAATCAATCATCCCATGCATCTGTCCACCCATCTATCCATTCACTGTCCATTCTGCCCATCCTATCACCAGTGGTGGACAAACTCATTACTTGAGTCAAAGTACAGATACTCCTAGTCAAATATTACTCCACTACAAGTAAAAGTTGCTCAGTCAAAATTTTACTTGAGTTAAAGTACTGGAGTACTTGCTTTTAAAAACACTTAAGTATTCAAAAGTACATTTTCTTTTTAATGTCAGCGCGTTGCTGGAATGGTTTCACAATGCATTTACAGAACCTCGTAACTCTCTGAAAC